>OY757014.1:117526362-118006362 GCA_963580285.1 Lucinisca nassula
AATCCTTGCCATTACTTCTGTCGCGGTTCCGTTCAGTTGGCTTGAAGGCTTCCTTACTCATCAGTGTTACATCTCCAAGAAATACAAATCAAACAACCACAGACATGAGAAAAAAAAACGGTGAGGACTGGACAGCAAGAAACGATTGAAATGCTTGAGCAAACGAAGACCAAAAGTTAGACCCTGATGGGCTTGACCAGAGACAGAGCATCAGCCAACAAACAACATTATATAAATTTAAATGTAAGCCTTTACGCTGAAACCGTCATAGAATCTGATGGAAACAAAGCTGTCAACCCTGATTGGGTATTCTACCATGCATGCAAATGCAGTCTGTCGTATCACATTTACGTTGTACCCAAATTTTCTATATCGAAGAACACTTTCACGAAATTGTGTTCTGTAAAATCAAATTACTACAGAGATAAAACAACGCTTATAACACCACGGATTCTGGAGCAAAAGAAAACCAACAGTTACACTCTGATGGGCCCGACCAGAGGCAGTGCATTAGTTACCAACCACCATTACAAAAATAATAAATCATACAATTTAAAGTAAGCCCTTTATGCTGGAACCGTCATAGAATCTGAGGTCTGACCTACCGGCGAGAAATTAAAGAGGAAAGTTATCAACCTTGATTGGGTTAACTACCATGCATGCAGTCTGTCGTATCATATTTATGTTGTCCCCAATCTTTTTATATCGAAGAACGATGTTACGAAAAAGGGTACTGAAATCATTGTCAGTTGTTTTTCTTCTGAATTTATATACTAAGTCACCACAAAATTCGGGTTCCGATAGAGATTGTTGCAGAAGAAGTTTAAATACAACATTGAATTTGGAGCCTAAATCGGAATGACGTCTATAAAATATTGAAAAATGTTTTACATAGTTTATGAAGTCATAATTGGGATTAAAATTGGCCGTGGAGCGTGGTAGCTCAGTGGTTAGTGCGCTTGCCTAAATATGCTCGAGGCCCCCGGTTCGATTACCGGCAGCGATAATAAAATTGTGGTGTCCGAACACGCTCGACTGGCATCAGTTGCATGGGTGAATTACACGAAGTGCACCGTCCTTCGCCTCGGGACCTTAACTTAGCACTAAATGAACATCTTGAACATTCAGGGCTTCTACCAGAAAGCCAGTGTGGGTTCAGGAAAGAAAGAGAAACAATTGACATGATCTTCCCAGCAAAGCAGCTGCAAGAGAAATGCCAGGAACAGAACATGGACCGATACATGACATTTGTTGACCTCACCAAAGCATTTGACACAGTCAGTCGTGAGGGCCTTTGGAAGATCATGGTGAAGTATGAATGTCCAACCGAGTTCATAGAAATGTTGAGACAGTTCCATGACCTGTATGCTTGCACGGGTCCAAAATGATGGTGAGTTTTCAGACCCATTCCCTGTGACAAACGGAGTCAAGCAAGGCTGTGTGTAGCCCCAACACAGTTCAGCATGATGTTATCTGCAATGCTCACAGATGCTTTCCAGGATGGTGACAATGGCATACCTATTAAGTATCGCTTTGATGGGAAGCTGTTCGATCTCAGAAGGTTGCAAGCCAAATCCAAGGTGCAGACAGAGGTGCTAGATGAGTTCCTCTTTGCTGATGGTATGGCAAAAGGTGCTCCTACAGAAGAGAAGATGCAGAAAGGTATAGATCAAGTATCAGGCTCCTGAGATAGCTATGATCTCACAATCAGCATCAAAAAGACTGAAGTAGTCTATCAGCCAGCACCTGGTTAGCCTTTCAAAGAGCCAACCATCACAGTGAAAGGTCAAAGATTACAATAGGTAGACAAGTTCCCCTTCCTTGGGAGCACACTGTCAAGAGCCGTGCACATTGATGATGAAGTCAATGCCAGGATTGCCAAAGCTAGTGCAGCATTTTGCCGGCTACGTTGTAGTGTCTGGGATCGACGTGGAATCAGACTAGACGTAAAACTGAAAGTCTACAGAGTTGTGGTGCTGCCAACACTATTGTATGAATGTGAAACATGGATAGTTTACTAACGGCACGCCAAACGACTGAATGACACCCATACTAGCTGTCTTAGAAATAAAGATTGAGTGGCAAGACAGGATTCCAGACACGGAAGTCCTGAACAGGGCAGGGATGCAAATTAATACAGTTAAGATGGACAGACCATGTCACCAGAATGCCTGAGGAACGTTTGTCAAAGAAAATTCTCTATGGAGAACTAGAAATGGGCAAACGCTCCCCAGGCGGTCAGAAGAAGCGCTACAACGACACCCTCAAAGCCTCCCTCGGGGACTTCAACATTCCAACAGAGTCGTGGGAACAAATTGCAAATGACAGAGCAAAGTGGCGAAGTCTCATCAAATGGGGTGCCAATGAATATGAGACAAAAAGAATCAGTGAAGTTGAGCAGAAGCGTGCACATCAGTAAGCCATAGCTAAAACATCACCAACAGAACTGTCTTCCTCTAGCCTCTGTTGCTCTATTTGCAACAGACAGTTCAGAGCTAGAATCGGTCTCATCAGCCATCTTAGAACACGTAAATAGTAACATGTCTCAAATATGATTAAGATTGGTCATTGTCAATAATGACAGACAAATTATTATTAACTAGAGGTCCCCTGTGCAGGGAGAACAATCCCCTGTGAAGGTTAAAAATCCCTACCGTCATTACACTACTTTATATGCGATAAAACATAAATAGGCCAAAAAGTATGCTAGACGGCTATAAACGGTAAAATAAGGGTCAGATCCGGTGATTACGCCCGACCCAGTCCGATCCGGTGAGTAAAAAGAAACTGTGAATAGTGAGGTTGTATGTAGTTTACTGTTTGTCGGTCTGTCTTTCTGTTTACACAGTTAAATATGTTATAAGTCAATTAACTGCCATGGCTTTGTTAACTTAGACTACCCGTACAGTTATTCCGCTCAGAATACCCGTCGAGAAGCATTTCCCGGCTCGAAATTCTCGTCCACACCAGGTCGAAAAACGCTACAGTTTTATCGACTTTCAGTGGGAACTTTTGGAATGTGTACAGTCTTGAAATGTCCATGAAACTCGCGTACAATTTAAATTTGCAATTGGTTTGGAATATCTTTATCTTACTCCATACATCATGGATATAAAATGCAGTAATTACGAGTAAAATGTATTTTCAGGGTGGGGAACCCACGTGACCATTTGATATAGTAAACGGAATTTTATGAGGAAAATCGCTCGCTTCAGGTACGTTTTTTCCCCGATATTTTGGCTATTACAGCACGCATTTTTACGAATCATATACCAAAGTACTCTGCTCAACTTCCGATTTTTTATTAGGTTTGCTTTGAAGGCAGAAACTGCCTGGTTTTCGAGAAATACTCGCCCAATTTTTCCCCGAGCCCGACAGATCGTGATAAAGACCACGGCAAACAGCTGAAATCTTAAATTTATTGCCAATAGAGTGTTTTAGATGATCCTACCGCATCCGAAATTGCAAATATTACCTCTAGCATGTTTCCATGTAACAGTTAACACCGATACACCGTTTGTTTGCCTGTTATGCAAAGTGTTATAAAATGATCCAGTTCACGGTACAAAATCGGGAAGGTAAAGTTCACGATAATTTCCACAATTGTGATAATGTAAACGCCAAACTGATAATGCTTTACAACATATCGCAACAACAAGATGGCAATTCACGCGAGGTTGGTCATGGGAAATACATTTCTGTTGATACATAATGTATTCCTTTTTACCAAATGACTTCCGCATGCCAGACATGTAGTAAAGACTTAAGATTGAAAACATCTAAACGAACATACGCGAAAACACATGGGCACCACCGCCTACGTTTGTTGTGGAAACAGCTTTTTCCCTCAGACTTATTGGAAGATACATCAATGCAGTACACATGGAACGGCAAAGGAATTTTTGTGTTCAAGAGGTCAGAACAAGTTTCCCATTAATGCGAACTCAGGCCCTGAGGGTGCAATTTGGGATCCCGTAAAATATACTTAAGTCCGCCAGTAATTGTTACTGACCGTTTCGAGTCGGTGCTTTTGCTGTGGTGTTGGTGAGTCTGATAATTTCCTCAGTAATGTATATTAATTATTTTTTAGATATGTAAATCAGTTTCTTTACCTCATACTGTGTTTTACTCATTTACTTATGTGATAAATGCTTGTTTGTACCACACTAGAAGTGAAGGTGAGGGTTGATATCCTGTAAAGTATACTTACATATTTGCTGAGAAGTAAAGCAATGATCAAGAATCGATACAATTAATTTGCACCTTCCACAAGAGACACCAAAGGGAAAGAAGCACAAACAAGAAGTAAACAGACCGTGATGGAATCAACAGCAGAGGAAAGCCAATAGGACACTTGCTTTCCAACAAAATGGCCAACTGGCTATCCAGAATAAAAAAGACACAAGCGAGACATAAAATAGAAACAAACAATTAAACACATAAAACGCCACAGAAAAACCGTCTTCGTACGGTCAGTGAAAAGTATTCCACTTTTTTGGAGCGTAGCTCTTGCAGCGTAGCTCCAGTGAAATGAGAAGTGATTTCGGCACTACTTTTAGCGTTACTGCGTTTGACCTAAGAAAATAGAGCCCCGTGTTAACATAGTAGATTATAACGCCATGCGGTATCTTCTTATAGACTGCTTCACAGACCACCTATTTCAAACGGAATAGATGCATATTTTTAATGGATGAACTGTGTAGCAGTCTTATTTTTTATAGTTCAGTTCATATAACCCAGTTTACAGCCCATTTTGTACCGAAAAATCCCATACCTGGCAACTGGCAAACAGGACAAACCCAGATCAGATACCACAGAACGCGGAGTCTCATTTTGACCTACACTACAAAAGGTTCAGCCATTTTTGCCAAATATTTCGTGGAAGCCACAACCTGACATCCCTGATTTTAAAATGAACTCATTCCATACTGATATAAGGTTTAAGGATTCGATTCGTTTAAAATGGGTAAAAGTAAATGTAATTCTTTGTTTCAGACAGTTGGAATCATCCAGTAAATGAGTTTGGACAGGTGCACGTCAAATTTTAAGGAGCAAGGCTTAAATTTTGCAGTTTAGACACAGATGAGACGCCACTTGTTGTAGCGTCTGATCTGGGTCTGCTATGTTTGTCCCCTTAAAAGGCTGCTAGACATATACTCAGAGCATGGGTTAATGGAGGGGTGAACAATGTTACTTTGTTTAAAGCGACTTGTCTGCGTCCTAGGCATGTGACCGTAAAGAAAGCAAATTATCAGCTCAGCCGCAAGTTCGATACCTGCCGGGTTCGGCAACATTCTTTCCAGTAGATTGATCGTGAAATCTGTTCCACGGTGATTCTATCCATTTCGCTGATTCAAGAAGGGCAATTGTTGGTTTCCGGTAAAAGACTGCACTGTCCTGTTTTGACAATACCTAACCAAAGAAATTGCCTTAATGCCAGATCATTTCATAAATGGCCTCGTCGAGGCAATTTATTTTTATATAATAATAACGGAGTATAATGTATAAACCTCTTCAAATATTTCTATGGATTGATAAAGACAATAATTAACCCAAGAAACTGTCGTATGCAAGATCACTTCATAAATGGCCTCACTGATGCAATATATATTTAGAAAAAAAAATTAACAGAGGATAATGTTCAAACCTCTCTGAATATTCCGATCATTTTTGGCATTCGGATTGATATTGACAATATCTAACACATGAGGCTGTTTTCAGTATGCGCGATTACTTTATGAATGGCTTCGCCGAGGCAAAATAATATAAAAAATGAATACGGAGTATAACATCTAAACCCGGCTTTGATCATTTTCGGCACACAGGTTGATATTGACAATACATAACCCGCAAAATTGCCTTATGGCAAATTACTTTACAAACGGCCTCGCCTAGGCAAACTGTTTGAAAAATTATTTCGAGGTGTCACTTCTAATCTACTTGGAATATTTTGACAACTCTTAGCATGCAGAAAGATAATGTATAGATCTAACCGATGAAATTCCTAAATGCCCAATTTCTTTATTTTAGCCTCGGCAAGGTTAAAATTTCACCCACTGACACGGTCGTATAACTTTCAAACCGACGGGTATATTTTTTATAATGTTTTGCATGCAGATGTGAATTGACAAGATCAAGCTAATGATATTGTCTAATACCAGATAGTTTTTTAAACAGCCTCGCCGAGGCAATTTTTAAAAGGCTGATTACGGATGTATAACTTATAAATTACTGGGAAAATTATGATAACTTTTCACATGAAGATAAACGTCATCAAGACGTAACCAATGATAATGTCCAAAGCAAGATAAATAACCTCCCCAAGGTAATTTTTCAAAGTAGAAGTAAAACAAAGATCAGGAATCGATACAATTAACTTACTCCACCCATCAAAGACACCAAAGGGAAAGAAACACAATCATGAAGCAACCAGACCATAATGGAAATAAAAATCAAAAATGAGTTCCTTTAAGAGCAATGAAAACATTCATAAGAAAGAAGATGGGCCATACTACGTAGTTTCGGCTAATAAAGCCTCAACAAAGGAAGGCCATAAGGACAGTTACTTTTCCACAAAATGGCCATATGGCTATCCAAAATAAAAAGCCACAAGCGATACACAAAGAAAGTAACTAACAACAACATAAATAAACCGCCACAGAAGAACCGCCTTGGAACGGTCAGTGAAAAGATTTCCACTGGGGAAAGATTTCCACTGGGGGGGGGGGGGGGGCTTAAATCGATTTTACGTGGCCACAATCCTCGCCCTTACTTCCGTCGCGATTTAGACAACTGATTATATAAAATAACTTTTAAGCCGCCAAACAATTGCGCAACCCGCAGTTATTGCACGAACTATAGCTCAGCAGAAATCTTCAAGTAAACTGCAGAACTGCATAGTTGCTATATTTCTAAAATTATTGGTTGATGGTGCTTGATAAAACTGCCTCGTCAAGGCGGTTCAATCAAGATTCCGCAATCAATGTTTTGAGCAGAGATAAGAAAATATCACAATTTGGTATCTTAAAATTTCCATTTTTTTTTTTTTGCCGAAAAATTGACGATGTATTTGTACAGGCGTGTTTTCGTGATGGTTGTTGCGGGGTCTACACCTTAGCGCGAGTTAATTTCAATATAGGTATTGTTGCTTTAACACGACTTCTGGCCCAGAATAGCTTTAAACAGCTATGTTCATTGGATCTATATGAGCCTGATTTAAAATACCAATCAGACGCTAAATTTGCCTAACGCAAATTATCAAAGCTACGCTCCATCAGCACTCTCAGTGCTTTGATTTTTCTTGGGGGTTGGGGGGGGGGGGGGGGTCTTAAATCGATTTTACGCAGCTGCAATCCTCGCCCTTACCCCTTCTGTAGTGGTTTAGACTATTAGTTTGTTCAGTCCGCATGAAGGTTCAGTCCGCATGAAGGCTTCCTAACTCATCAGGCCGACATCTCCGAGGGCATGCAAATTAAACAGCCACAGAGATGAAACAACGTTGAGGACACGACAGCGCGAAACAAATGAATCGCTGGAGCAAAAGAAAACCACCAGTTAAACTCCGAGGGGCCAGCCCAAAGACGAAGCATCAGGAACCAACCAACATTACATAAAATGAAATTTATGCACGCATTTACACTGGAACCGTCATAGAATCTGAGGCCCGACCCACCGGCGTGCAATCAAAAAGGGTAGAAAAGATACAAACCGTGATTAGGTTAACTTCGAAGCATGCAGTCTGTCTGATAACATTTATGTTGTACCCAACCTTTTTGTATCGTAAAACAATTTCACGAAATTTGGTACTTTAGTCATCGCAAGTATATATTTTTTGTAACTTTATATACACGCCACCATAAAATTCAGGTTCCGATAGGCATTGTTGCAGAAGAGTTTTAAGTCCAACATTGAATTTTGAAATCAAATCAGAACGGCAACTATGAAACTTTGAAAATGCTTTACGTAGTTTATGATACTAATACCCCTGATTAAGAACTTAAGCAGTTAACAATTTATTACGAGTGTTGAAGTCAGACACATGACTTAACACTCTGGCAAATTGAATTGAGAAATATAAACACTGTAGGATGTCGCATGAGGAACATCACCATCCAAATAAGGAAAATATACAATCATAAATTCTAAATCATCGCAGGAAACAAATGCATCTATAAAAGATAAATGTTAATCCAAAACCGGAGCCTCGGTATCAGAGGAATTTGCTTTATTTAACTGATCAAACCACCAAAGTACGAAATGTCAATATTTAATAAATCTTTCAAATATCTAGAAGTAGAGCTAAAAGCTTCTATTATTTCTGATTGGTTATCAGCAGAAAGTGACATCATTATGTCTCTTTCATAACAATACAAGAAAATATCAACTACAAGATGTGCGCAATTCGTACCCATCGGAATACCCGTAATTTGCCTAAATAACTTAGTACTAAATCTAATGAAAACATTGTCAGCTAGAAAGGTTAGAGCTTCACACACTTTCTGACATGACCATAGTGTATAATTCTTATGCTCTTTAGAAGTGAAAATCGCATTTCTAACATTACATGCAAGATAGAGTGAATCTTCTTTGGAAAAAGTCCATTCAGTTAAATCATTAAGTTTTTGTTTTATAAGATTATGAGGACCTGTACTAGTATAAAGAGTAGAAAAAATCGTAAGTAGACAGACTATGCTCAACTTACTCCCGTTTGCAACATCGATCACCGAATTCATTTAAGGCAGCAGCGATTTCATCCCTACATTATTTTAAATAAATTTTAGAAGGAAACCAATATTACAGTCCTCCATTAATTATATTTCTTATCCTAAAATCAGGAATTATTTTTAATTGGCAAATAATTATATGACCAGCAGCAGGATAGCAATACACGGAGTTTTTACAATCTCAGGTATCGGGAGTCCTCGTATCAATATCAAGATCTGAAACACGTTTATCGAAATTAAAAATGAAAGATCTAACAGGACCAGAAAACATGTGCATTTCATATTTTCTAGTTCTGTGGTGTGTTTTTGTTTCCAACGGATAACCCTTTTATAGAACATATTTAACGTCACTACAGCTGGAGTGCTTTTTGTAGTTTGGTTCACAATACTCGGATGAACATTACGAATCTTCGGCTGTTATACAATTTAATTTTACTTGCACAGTAATACAACATACAAATTACCAGTCCGCCCCGGCTCATCGGGGCTTGAAGAAATAGATGGGCTGCATGATGCTTCCACTCAGAGCTGAATCCGACCGCACACGAGTACTGGTAAACCGCTTAGAGGAGCTAAGCCTGCCCAGGCAAAGCGTGCGTGTCGGGCCGTCCATGCTTATAAACCCTTTTGGTTTCAATGGGCAACAGTTTTTGAGATGTCATTTTATCTCAATGCCCGGCTCCCGCCCACTGGGGCTTGAAGAAATAAATGGGCTGCATGATGCTTCCACGCAGAGCTGAAACCCAACGCAAATGAGTACTGATAAACCGCTTAGAGGATCTAAGCCTGCCCAGGTAAAGCGGTGCGAATCGGACCGTCCATGCTTATAAACCCTATTAGTTTTTATTGGGCGACAGGGCTTGAGATGTCATTTCATCTCAATGTCGGGTAAAAGTCCCACAAAATTGGAAGCAACGTCTCCAAAATGACCTATACAGTGCTGAAGGGGACGTTAAGCCTCAAATCAAACAAACATAATCATCTCAATGTCAGGTAAAAGGCTTGCAAAATTGGAAGCAACGTCTCCAAAATGGCCTATACAGTGTTGTCGGGGACGTTAAACCTCAGATCAGTTCCTTAGTGCTGAGGTTGATACTGCCATGTTGACGTCAGTACTCAAGTACTGATTTAAATAACTATTTTATATCTTAAATTTTGCAGTATAAATTTCTATTTTTTTAAAACTATGACTGACTTGTCAGGTGGTACATGTATCTTAGCGGATTTGGTTCCCACTTTTTGTAATATTTTGTAATATTTTAAATTTTGCAAGTCTCGCTACTTTGGACATCTCCTCATTGATGCCCGGGACTTCGGTGGAGCGTGGGCCATGTTTGCTGATGTTGGCTCGGTGGGGGACGCCTATAAGTCCGCGGGTAGGCGTCTCCTGCCAGATGCCTCCAGTTGACCTGTCTCATGAGTTACGTCGGTCGGTGTGTGCTCGGAGGGGGATGTGCTGTGTTTGCCGGGTCTTGTCCGTCATCCATTTGGGTTTCAAAATTTTGGGGTTGAGACACACTGATGATGAAATATCAGAAAGGCCTCTGTGTAACTAAATTTGGTATAGTTACGCCTCAATCAAACAAACAAACAAATTGCCAGTTTTATGACAACACAAATAAATAAGGTGCTAAGTGCAGACTCAAATATGTATGGCCAAATGCGCGGCTCAGGCAACAACCTATCATATCGTCGTGCACTACAATCAATGAAAGCGCTTTTTGTGCGATGTTTGAAGTTTTGGGGCGTGTAACTAAGAATTTGTCACAACTGTGCTTACATATTGTTTGACAATGACAACTGTTCGAAGTATATTTTGCTGGCATGCTACCATACTGTTGAAATTTCTTGCGTCACGTACTTAGCATATTAGCGTTATGATTTTGTACCTTTTCAGCCCTTTATAGCTAAGTACAGATACCTTTGCAAACAGTGTAGGTCCTGGTGAAGTGGCTCAAATTGAGAAATCTCATTCTGTTCTACATGGTTTGAACTGCTGTTGACTATTACTGACTATACACCCAGTTTACATGTGTAGAACGGACGTTTAGAAATACAGTACTTGGAGACTGATATTGAGAAATTCGTGTGGAAGCGGTAAAATCTTAACCTGGCCATTTTTAAACGTTGCAGAGGATATGTCGTCTTTTATTCTTATATTTCGCCGCAATTTCACATTTCTTATGACTAAGCTGCAGGCAGCTGGTTCATATGAAATGCTGAATCCAATCTCTGAAAAATAAGATAAAATTTTAAAGTCGTCTGCCTTAAGTTTTTGAATGGCACTTTTAAGACACTAACACACCAGTACGCTTGGGTAGATATTCATTGTTGGTTTTTCAAAAGGCATATGCCGTCTGATCATTCCTGGAATTTTTCGACTTAAGACAGTGCATGTATACAAATGTATATGCGAGAAAATTTCATAACAATCACCGGAATGAATGAATCTGAGCATAAAACTTATACAAGAGGGCCCAGAGGGCCCTGGTTCGCTCACCTGATCCAAAGCATAACAGGCCCCTGGCAGGGTCAATTTTGGCCCCAGGGCTAAAATTTGAACAATCTTGGTAGAGGTCCACAAGATGAAGCTTCATATCGAATATGAAAGACCTGGGCTTTCTGGTTTCAGAGAAAAAGATTTTAAAGGTTTACCCTGCATATAGAAGTATATGTAAAACAAGATTTTCCCTTATATAAGTCTATGTTAAACCAAAGGGCCCCCAAGCGGGGGCATTTTTGGCCCCAGTGCTATAATTTGAACAATCTTGGTAGAGGTCCACTAGCTGAAGCTTCATAACAAATATCAAAGACCTAAGCCTTGTGTTTCAGAGAAGATGATTTTTAAAGATTTTCCCTATATAAGTCTATGTAAAACCAAAGGGCCACATGGCGGGGGCATTTTTGGTCTCAGGGCTATAATTTGAACAATCTTTATAGAGGTCCACTAGCTGAAGCGTCATAACAAATATCGAAGACCTAAGTCTTGTGGTTTCAGAGAAGAAGATTTTTCAAGATTTTCCCTATATAAGTCTATGTAAAACCAAAGGGCCCCAGAGCAGGGGCATTTTTGGCCACAGGGCTATAATTTGAACAATCTTGGTAGAGGTCCACAAGATGAAGCTTCATACCAAATATCAAAGACCTGGGCCTTGCAGTTTCAGAGAAGAAGATTTTTCAAGATTTTCCCTATATAAGCCTATGTAAAACAAAAGGGCCCTGATGTGGGGGCATTTTTGGCCCCAGCACTATAATTTGAACAATCTTGGTAGGGGTCTACTAGATGAAGCTTCATACCAAATATCAAAGACCTGGGCCTTGAGGTTTCAGAGAAGAAGATTTTTCAAGATTTTCCCTATATAAGCTCATGTAAAACCAAAGGGCCCCCGTGCGGGGGACATTTTTAGCTCCAGCACTATAATTTGAACAATCTTGGTAGGGGTCCAATAGATGAAGCTTCATACCAAATATCAAAGACCTGGGCCTTGCAGTTTCAGAGAAGAAGATTTTTAAAGATTTTCCCTATATAAGCCTATGTAAAACAAAAGGGCCCTGGTGCGGGGGCATTTTTGGCCCCAGCACTATAATTTGAACAATCTTGGTAGGGGTCCACTTGATGAAGCTTTATACCAAATATCAAAGACCTGGGCCTAGCGGTTTCAGAGAAGAAGATTTTTCAAGATTTTCCCTATATAAGCCCATGTAAAACCAAAGGGCCCCCGTGCGGGGGCATTTTTAGCTCCAGCACTATAATTTGAACAATTTTGGTAGGGGTCCACTAGATGAAGCTTCATACCAAATATCAAAGATCTGGGCCTTGCAGTTTCAGAGAAGAAGATTTTTAAAGATTTTCCCTATATAAGCCCATGTAAAACCAAAGGGCCCCCATGCGGGGGCATTTTTGGCCCCAGCACTATAATTTGAACAATCTTGGTAGGGGTCCACTAGATGAAGCTTCATACCAAATATCAAAGACCTGGGCCTTGCAGTTTCAGAGAAGAAGATTTTTAAAGATTTTCCCTATATAAGCCTATGTAAAACAAAAGGGCCCTGGTGCGGGGGCATTTTTGGCCCCAGCACTATAATTTGAACAATCTTGGTAGGGGTCCACTTGATGAAGCTTCATACCAAATATCAAAGACCTGGGCCTAGCGGTTTCAGAGAAGAAGATTTTTCAAGATTTTCCCTATATAAGCCCATGTAAAACCAAAGGGCCCCCGTGCGGGGGCATTTTTAGCTCCAGCACTATAATTTGAACAATCTTGGTAGGGGTCCACTAGATGAAGCTTCATACCAAATATCAAAGGTCTGGGCCTTGCAGTTTCAGAGAAGAAGATTTTTAAAGATTTTCCCTATATAAGCCCATGTAAAACCAAAGGGCCCCCATGCGGGGGCATTTTTGGCCCCAGCACTATAATTTGAACAATCTTGGTAGGGGTCCACTAGATGAAGCTTCATACCAAATATCAAAGACCTGGGCCTTGCGGTATCAGAGAAGAAGATTTTTTAAGTTTTTGGTGAAAAAAATCTATTTTTGGCTACTGTGACCTATATGTGCAACGGACCGGAACCATTTGAACAACTTTGAAAGGGGACCACCTAAGGATCATTCCTGTGAAGTTTGGTCAAAATCCGATCAGTGGTTTAGGAGGAGATGTCGTTTGAAGAAAAGTTTACGGACGCACGCACGCACGGACGCACGCACGGACGCACGGACGCACGACGGACGACGGACAAAAAGTGATCCCAAAAGCTCACCTTGTCACTACGTGACAGGTGAGCTAAAAAGCCGGACTACATTTTGTGCTGACTCATATTTCTATGCCGGGAGAGGGGGGCTTTAAAACTTGCAGCACAGCGAACAATCACAGAATGAATCTGTCATTAAAAATAATTAATATACATTACTGAGGAAATTATGAGACTCAACAACACCACAGCAAAAGCACCGACTCGAAACGGCCAGTAATAATTACTGGCGGGCTTTGATGAGTAAGGAGGCCTTTCCTTTTGCAATATAGATGATGCTCTTGAAACAAACAAATCGCGGTATATTTGTGTAAGTCTGTTCAGCAGGGTATTCAGTTTTAACATTCAGCTAGAACATCAAGTAAAGCATTCTTTAAAGGTACGGTCTTTGTTGCCTTCATGCGGCCTGAACGAATTATTTGACTAATTCGCGATGGAAGTAAGGGTGAGGATTGTGGCAACGTAAAATCGACTTAAGCACCCCATCCCCCCCCCCCCCACCCCCCCCCCCCCCCCCCCACACACACACACCGTGGAATTCGTTTCCGCTGGTCGTTCCAAGGCGGTTCTTCTGTCTTTTGGAGTTTGTGTCGCTTATATTATCTTATTTCGGATAGCCTATTGGCTATTTTGTGGGAAGGTAACTGTCCTATTGGCTTTCCGCTATTGATGTTTCCATTAGGGTCTGCTGTTTCATGTTTGTGTTTCTTTCCCTTTGGTGTCTCTGATGGGAGCTGTGGGTTGATTCTATCAATTCTTGATCATTGCCTCCACTTCTATTTTAAGTATACTTTGTAGGATCCAAACCTTCACCCTCAGGGTCTGAGTTCGCTTTTATGGGAAACGTTTTCTGACCTTTTGAACACAATAACTCTTTTGCCGCTCCATGTGTACTGCATTGATGAATCTTCCAATAAGCTGTTTCCACAACAAACGTAGGGGGTCGTGCCCATGTGTTTTCGCGTATATTCGTTAAGATGTTTCAATCTAAAGTCTTTACTACATGTCTGGCATGCGGAAGTCATTTGGAAAAAAGGATTACATTATGTATCAACGAAAATGTATTTCCCATAACCAGCATCACGAGAATTGCCATCTTGTTTTTGCGACATGTTGAAAAGCATTATCAGTTTGGCGTTTACGTTATCACAATTGTGGAAATTACCGTGAACTTTACCTTCCCGATTTTGTACCTCGAACTGGACCATTTTATAACACTTTGCATAACAGGCAAACAATCGGTGTATCAGTGTTAACTGTGACATGGAAACATCCTAGAGATAATATTTGTAATTTCGGATGCGGTAGGATCATTTAAAACACTCTATTTGGAATAAATTTAAGACTTCTGCTGTTTGTCGTGGTCTTTATCACGATCGGTCGGGTTCGGTAAAAAATTTGGGCGAGCATTTCTCCAAAACCAGACAGTTTCTGTCTTCAAAGCAAACGTCGTAAAAAATCGGAAGTTGGGCAGAGTACTGTGATATATGACTGCTGTAATAACCAAAATATAGGGGAAAAACCGTACCTGAAGCGAGCGATTTTCCTCATAAAATTCCGTTTACTATATCAAATGGTCACGTGGGTTCCCCACCCTGATTTTCACAATGGCAAAAATGTGAAACAATACACCTAAGTCGATGTCAGTATTACTGAGCAATTGCCGTTTCCGAGGGCATTTTGAAACAAAACAGCAAAAAACGACATATATAAACAGAAATGCAAGAACAGATAAAGGGACAATTAAGGCGTAACTATACCAAATTTAGTGACACAGGGGCCTTTCTGATATTTAATCTTCATCAGTGTGTCTCAACCCCGAAGTTATGAAAATGAAACGGATGATGGACAAGACCCGGAAAACACAGCACATACCCCTCCGAACACACGGCGACCGACGTAGCTCGTGAGATAGGTCAACTGGAGGCATCAGGCAAGAGACGCCCACCCGTGGACTTATAGGCGTCCCCCACCGAGCAAACATTGCCCACACTCCACGGAAGTCCCGGGCATCAGGAAGGAGATGTCCAAAGTAGCAAGACTTGCAAAATTTAAAATATAACAAAAAGTGGCAACCAAATCCGCTAAGATACGTCTCACCTGACAAGTCAGTCTTAGTTTTAGAAAAAATAGACTGCAAAGGTTAAAGATATAATAAAGTTATTTAAATCAGTACCCGAGTACTGACGTCAACACCGCAGTATTAACCTCAGCACTTAGGAACTTATACTGAGCTGATGATACCCTCGGAGACGAACGAATCATCCACCAGCAGAGATACCGACCCAGTGGTTGCAATTAAGGTTGCTATACCAAATTAAGTGACACAGAGGCCTTTCTAATATTTAATCTTCATCAGTGTGTCTCAATCCCAAAGTTATGAAATCGAAACGGATGATGGACAAGACCCGGCAAACACAGCACATACCCCTCCGAGCACACGTCGATTGACAAATCATTTAGGAAGCCAAAGGCGCTTCAAACTTCTAAAGCTACAAAAGGAAGACATGCACTTGTCTCTCCAATGTCACCCTCTGGTGTGGTGTGGAGACCAAAGTCCTTCATGTTTTGCTCGAAAAAACGGCGACATAGGTACAGGCTCCGATAGCTTGCAAGCCGGTCTCAGTAGCTCAGTGGGATGCGCGTCTGACTGGTGATCAGAAGGACGCAGGTTCGACTCCCGCCGGGGTCGGCAACATTCTTTGGTGGAGATTGATCATGAAATCTTTTCTAAAATCATCCGCTGATTCAAGAAGGGCAGTTGTCAGTTTCTGGCGAAAGAATGTGCACTGTACTGGTTAACCGTTTACGTATAAGCCTGCCCAGGAAAGTGTTGATAGGTAAACTGACCGGCTCAAAAATGACCTAAATAGTGTTGACTGGGCCGTTAAACTCCAATACAAACAAACACTAGCTTGCAAGCTATCGAATAAAAATAAAAAATGAGTTCCTTTAAGAGCAATGAAAACATTCATAAGAAAGAAGATGGGTCATACTACGTAGTTTCGGCTAATAAAGCCTCATCAGTGACCCTGTAATGATCCGGCAAAGAAAGCCAGAGGAAACATACTGCAATTTTGCGAATTTCGAATAGGCAGTCGATTCAAAGACTGATATAAATCAAAATGGGGTCCAAATAATTAAAAACCTGTCTAGAATATGAGTCTAAACCATTAATTTATTTCTGATTTCTCAGAATATTCACGCTGATCTCAAAGGACCAAAAGTTAAATATAAACTGCACTATGGTTGATGTACGGGGAGACGTTTTACGGCCTGTACTTATGTCACCGTTTTTTTTTCGAGCAAAACATGGCGTCGGAAAGTCAACAACAATCTGATACGATGGAGAATAACGGTGATTACTCTTTTATGGAACAGTATTAAGGTAAAAACTCAATTATGCAATGTGCAATTACAATATGAATTGTTGAAACCGCACTTTGCATTATGAACATTTCCATATCTTTCTACTTTATTCGAATATGCAACATGCACATTCTAATTTGAGACCTTTGTATTTAAATATGGCATTTGGACGTCCTATTTTGCATTATTCAGTTTCGATTCTGCTGTGGTTAGACGGGGTACCAGTCATTGAGGTGACGGTAACGTTCGGTAATGTCCGTGGATTTGCCGTATTTTTTCCGATGACAAGCGTCCGTTTGAGAAGATCGCATTCGCTTTTCCAGGGGCCAAATTCAAGCCAGCAGCGATAAATTTTATCCAGCTATTCAATAATTCGGTTATTTACAATAATGTGTACGTTTGCATCTTTAAAATAAATTTTACAGCGCGGTTCCTTATTTATGAGAAACAGGATTTTTATTTAAAAGTTAATACTTGTTTGACGAAGGGGAAAATACTCTATCGTTGAACATTTACTAAATTACCATGAGGGATTAGTCTGTGCCGAATCCGTGGATTTGAAATGAGCAATTATTGTTAAAATTGATTAATTCATACAATTTTCATAAATCTGATCCTTCTGAGGTGTTACTTATAAAGATATTATTTACTAATTGCAACCTCACTCAAACCTCAAATGTTTGGATATTATAGAAGTATGTATATGTCCGCACAGCGTATAGCCGAGCGGTGGGGTAACCCCTATGTGCTTATGACGCCCGTTTACCTTCAAAATCAGTTTGTCTCTCTGTTCACCGGCAACGGGGATTCGTTCCCTTGGACCTCACCAGCTGACCACACGGGGAATTTGGAAAACAACAACTAGTTCCCCAATTCCCATTGTAATTCTGATGTAAATACTTCATCCATTAACATGAACAGTACTTACTCATTCTCAGCCCCGACCCGCAACCATAGAAACGCACCTGTGGTCACAATGACAGCTGTCCTATTCATATGTCCGTCTGTCTGTCTTCATAAGTTAGACTGGGGCAGGATAGCTTTCATCCAACAGAATCACAACGCGAAAATATTAGCTGTTCGTCCGTCCGTCCGTCTGTCTTCAGCCAGCAAAACCTTGCTGAGCTAGTGTCGCGATTGTCTTAACCAGCCTACTACATATTTCTTCAAGTTCTACATGTAACGATTTGGCAAATGGAGTGGCTGAATCCAAACCATTTTGTACTTACATGTATTTCCATGTATTAGGTCTACACCAAAGTTTTTTTTTTATTCTTGTTTTATTACAGTTAGACCGCGTACAGCGTACCCAGGTTTACCTGGCGGAACTTAACGACATTATCTATTTATTTATTTATTTATTTACTTATTATTAAAGTTTACAGAATCCAGAAAAAAAAATGTTTTTGATGCATTAGATTTGTACATTTTACCGCCGAAAAATACAACAACAAAATTGAAAGATGAAAAGTCGTGATTATATTTTTCTGACTGTTGCTTAAAATATACATGTTGGGTACACGTTAGAAGCGCCTCTTCGATCCCATTTTAACGAGTACCCACAATCTATATTTTGGAGTAGAAATGAGAAAAATAATGTTTACTCCTGTCAATCCCAGTTTTACCCTATAAAAGTGGGGATCAAGTGTGTGTGTGTGTGTGTGTGGGGGGGGGGGGGGGGGTAAGAATTATAAAGATGTTATTTTATAGTGGGATGCGCTTGGTATGTGAGTGCGTTTTTAGTTTTACGTCTCGACAACAGCTAAGGTCATACGGAGATGGGACCTGGGTTTAAAGACTCTCCGAAATTCTGGAGAAGCCGGGGTCGATCCTGCGATCCCTGGTTAATGAGGCGAGTAGCATAACCACTACACCACAGAGGCTTCCAGCGCTTGATATGTTACATTGTTGCAGGTGCGGGTTTTCCACCTGCACTCCGGTATGAAAGAATTTGCTGCGCGTTGTGTTTTTCTCAAACAAGAGGGCCATGATGGCCCTGGATCGCTCACCTGACCCATATGATAGAGTTACAAGTGGGCCTCTGGGAGGGCCATTATTGACCCCAAGGCTACAATGTGCATAATGTTGAGGGAGGTCTAAAAAGGTGAAGCTTCATACCAAATATCAACAAAGCCTATAATTTGAACAATCTTGGCAAAGGTCCACTAGATGAAGCTACACACCAAATATCAAAGACCTGGGCCTTGGGGTTTCAGAGACCATTTTTTAAAGATATTCCCTACATAGCCTATGTAAAACCAAATGGCCCCGGGGCGGGGACATTTTTGGCCTCAGAGCTATAATTTAAAGAATCTTGATAGAGGTCCACTAGATGAAGCTTCACACCAAATATCAAAGACCTAGGTCTTGCTGTTTCAGAGAAGAAGATTTCCAAAGATTATCTCTATATATAAGTCTATGTAAAACCAAAGGGCCCCAGGGCAGGGGCTATAATTTGAACAATCTTGGTAGAGGTCCACTAGATGAAGCTCCATACCAAATATCAAAGACCTAGGCCTTGTGAACTCAGAGACAAAATTTTTCAAGATTTTCCCCATATAAGTCTATGTAAAACCAAATGGCCCTGGAGCGGGAGCATTTTTGGCCCGTGGGCTATAATTTGAACAATCTTGATAGGGGTCCACTAGGTGAAGCTTCATACCAAATATCAAAGACCTGGGACATGTTTCAGAGAAGAAGATTTTTTAAGATTTCCCTATATAAGCCTATGTAAAACCAAAGGGTCTCGGGCGTGTGCATTTTTGGCCCCAGAACTATAATTTGAACAATCTTGGTAGGGGTCCACTAGGTATAGCTTCATACCAAATATCAAAGACCTGGGCCTTGCGGTTTCAGAGAAGAAGATTTTTAAAGATTTTCCCTATATATGCCCATGTAAAACCAAAAGGCCCCGGGGCGGGGGCATTTTTGGCCCCAGCAATATAATTTGAACAATCTTGGTAGGGGTCCACTAGATGAAACTTCATACCAAATATCAAAAACATGGCCCTTACGGTTTCAGAGAAGAAAATTTTTAAAGATTTTCCCTATATAAGCCTATGAAAAATCAAAGGGTCCCGGGGCGGGGGCATTTTTGGCCCGTGCACTATAATTTGAACAATCTTCGTAGGGGTCCACAAGATGAAGCCTCATACCAAATATCAAAGACCTGGGCCTTGCGGTTTCAGAGAAGAAGATTTTTCAAGATTTTTCATATATAAGCCCATGTAAAACCAAAGGGCCCCCGAGCAGGGGCATTTTTGGCCCCAGGGCTATAATATGAACAATCTTGGTAGGGGTCCACTAGGTGAAGCTTCATACCAAATATCAAAGACCTAGGCCTTGCGGTTTCAGAGAAGAAGATTTTTAAAGATTTTTCCTATTTAAGCCCATGTAAAACCAAAGGGCCCCGGGGCGGGGGCATTTTTGGCCCCAGCACTATAATTTGAACAATCTTGGTAAAGGTCCCCTAGATGAAGCTTCATACCAAATATCAAAGAACTGGGCTTTGCGGTTTCAGAGAAGAAGATTTTTACAGATTTTCCCTACATAAGCCCATGTAAAACCAAATGGCCCCAGAGCGGGGGCATTTTTGGCCCCAGCACTATAATTTGGACAATCTTGGTAGGGGTCCACTAGATGAAGCTTCATACCAAATATCAAAGACCTGGGCCTTACGGTTTCAGAGAAGTAGATTTTTAAAGAGTTTCCCTATATAAGCCCATGTAAAACCAAAAGGCCCCGGAGCGTGGGCATTTTTGGTCCCAGCACTATAATTTGAACAATCTTGGTAGGGGTCCACTAGATGAAGCTTCATACCAAATATCAAAGACCTGGGCCTTGTGGTTTCAGAGAAGAAGATTTTTTAAGTTTTTGGTGAAAAAAAAAATCTATTTTTGGCTCCTATGACCTAGATGTGCAACGGACCAGAACCATTTGAACAACTTTGAAAGGGGACCACCATTCCTGTGAAGTTTGGTCAAAATCCGATCAGTGGTTTAGGAGGAGATGTCGTTTGAAGAAATTGTTTACGGACGCACGGACGCACGCACGGACTGACGACGGACGACGGACGAAAAGTGATCCCAAAAGCTCACCTCGTCACTACGTGACGGTGAGCTAAAAAGTGGAAACCTTTGCGTTTTGTCACTTGAAGCCAAAAATCTAGTATAAAAAGTCAGATAGTTTTCTATTTTCTTATAAATTAATGAATGCATTTAACACAAACAGTTACGAACATCTATATAAACATGTGACAAAACAAACTGGGAATCAGACCCCCGGCCATCGGGGCTTGAAGAAATAGATGGGCTGCATGAACTGAAACCGACCCGCACACCAGTACTGGTAAACCGCTTAGAGGATCTAAGTCTACCGAGCCAAAGCGGTGCTTACAAACCCTATTGGTTTCATTGGGCGACAGGGCTTGGAGATGTCATTTCATCTCAGTGTCGGGTAAAAGTCCCACAAAAGTGGAAGCAACGTCTCCAAAATGATCTATACTGTGTTGAAGGTGACGTTAAACATCAAATCAAACAACAGAACCAAAATGCCTAGTTTTAGAATGCTGTTGGATATGCCCTAAATCAGAAATAAATGTTAGAGGGAACGTAAGTCGTTTCTCATCTGAAAGCATTTTCACAAAAGAGAGTTGTAACTATGTTTGCTTCAGGTGATCATAAAGGAGCAGTCTCACCAAGGTCTACACGACATTGGACAGGAGCCTTTCTGTGCCATACAAAATTATTATAAGTATTTACAACAAATTTATATTTTAGAGGTGCAATGGCCTGAACACATTTGCGATATATTTAGATAAAACATGGACACAAAACAAACACAGCAAAGCTGATTCCTGGTCTGACATATAAAATAAAAATAATGTGTAAATGATTTTATCGGCAAGGGTGTAATGTCCCCAAATCGTCCGTTTTATGCCAAAAATATAGTTCTCTCGTTTCTTTCACTCCTCCGTGTCACCAATACGCTTGCAGATTCTTTTTGGTATCTTCCGAATACAGGCGGACGTTTACGGAAAAACGATCACAGCGCCACTTAACGAGAATAATGAGAACTAGAAGAAGCAGAAGCGGAATATTTTGCACAATTGTAACTGAATATAGCATAACAGAATATCAAAATTGCATATTGCAATCTCAATGTTGCATAATTGAGTTTTTACCTAAATCCTGTTCCATAAATATAGCATAACAGAATATCAAAATTGCATATTGCAATCTCAATGTTGCATAATTGAGTTTTTACCTAAATACTGTTCCATACTCTTTAATATACTTGTTTCCATTTATCCAAATACTACCTGTTACTTAAGAATGTATCGGTTTATTTTCTCATGAGGTGTTAATTCGAAGTATGTTCCAAACTTGAAACTATGTCACGAAAACGACTGCGTGTTGCCCCTGCTCAGTGAAATTCGCTGTTAACTGCATCGGTTTCAGAGGTTGTTTGAAACATTTGCATTGGCATGATAAAGTTGTGATTTGATTTATCCATTCTAAATCACCTATATTGTATGCTGATGTATATTCTTTAATTGCTTTTCCAGTTATTTTATTTTTAGTTGACATTTTACACACTGTACGTCACACCAGTTGTTCCATTTCTTCTGTAGCGTTTTTTTGAGCACGGTCATTTTTTGTTGCACGGGTGTTTTGAGCAATATATAGCTACTGTAAGGGTAGTTTGAGGCCAAAATTATTGAACGCGTAGTATGAGCAGAGCCTGTCAGCCCCTATCGGGAGCTAGTTGATATCATTATTATTATTATTATTATTATTATTATTATTATTATTACTATTATTATTATTAATTGAGGTTTACGTCTCCATCATCTCAATTTAGGTCGCTTCCAATTTTGAGGGACTTTCGACCTTGGTTGAGATGAAAATACATCTCTACCCCTACATCCCAAACAAACCAGTAGGTTTTTTTAATGCAGGGACGGTCCGACTCGTCCCACTTTGCCTTCTTCAGAGCAGTTTACCAGTACTCATGTGCAGTCAGTTACGGCTCAGTGTGGCATCACGGAAACACGCCTATATAATTTTGACCACCTTAAACCCCACTTTTATATAATAAAACTTAGATTTACAGGGGTGTACATTATTTTTCGTCTTTCTTCTCGATACATAGGTTGTGGATACTCTTAAGAACCGCATCGGATGACGGTTCTAACGAGTACACACAATATAGGTTTTGAGCAGAAATATGAAAAAATATCAGATTTTTTTAATGGTAAAATATTCGATATATCTAAATAGGTGTGCTTTCGAAAGGAGACAAGGGTACTCGGGAGCTAAATAAACTGTCTAAACCTGGCGTGCGTTTGATTTACCTGATTCAGAATTAGGATTCGAAATCCTGTTTCTATTTCAGCGTTTTATTTGAAACACGATACAGAAACATGATACCGAATCATGCGAATCATACTGCATTCATGTTTCAAGATGATACAAGTGCATCCTAATGGGCAGAATCATACTGTTTTCAAAGTGGCGAAATCATGTTTCTGATTTGGAATCTGGATTCTGATTCAGGTAAACCATTGTTGTGTCGAACAAAATTTCAGTCGTCATAGTTTTTATCCCTGTTGACTTATCAAAATGAAAAATTTTCTTTTTTATAATAAAAGGTAATATTAAACATCTTTCTTTTTAGCTCACCTGAGCATGAAGTGCTTCGTGCTCAACGTGAGCTATTGTGATCGATCTTTGTCCGTCATCAGTCGTCCGTGAGTCCGGCGTCAACATTGGCATTAAACGACTTCTCCAGAACTGCTGGACAAATTTTGAAATAATTTCACAGGAAATTTCCTTGGGTGACTACCTACCAAAATTGTTCAAACCGTTCCGCTCTGGTGAACAAGATGACCGCCAGAGCGAAACATAGAAAAACCTTTAAAAGATCTCTCCTTAACAAGTGGATTGAGCTCGTAATAATTTCATAGGAATGTTCTTTGGGTGGCTCTGAACCAAAATTGCTCAAACCGTTTCGCTCGGATGAACAAGATGGCCACCAGAACTAAAAATAGAGCAAAAATAAACGACGTCTCCTCCTTAACCAGTGGATGGCTTTTGAAATAATTTCACAAGCATGTTACTTTAGTGATCCTCTTCCAAAGTTGTCCAAGCCGTTCCGCTTGGATGAACAAGGTGGCCGCCAGGTCTAAAAATAGAAAAACCTTCAAACGGCTCCTCCTCTTTAACAAGTGGTTGGATTTTGAAATAATTTTACAGGAATGTTCCTTGGGTGACTGTCTACCACAATTGTTCCAACCGTTTTGCTTGGACGAACAAGATGGCCACCAGAGGTAAATATAGGGAAAAAAACGATTTCTCCTGCTTAACCAGTGTTTGAGTGGTAGGGCTTGAGATGCCATTTCATCTCAACGTCGGGTAAAAGTCCAACAAAATCAGGAGCAATGTCTCCAGAATGACATTAATAGTGTTGACGGGGATCTAAAACCTGATCGGACTTAATGTTTGGTGCCATGTCTTAGTGTCCTTTCCATATTTCAATTGTTTTCCGTTTTCTCGTCCCATATATTAGAGTGATATTAATTATACCGTCAGCAATTATGGTTGATCAGTTCTAGATCTACTGTTCATCTGTTTCCACTCTCTGGGCAACTTCATCAGGTGACAAAGTGTTGCTATGTTTTCTTTTTCGGAGTGGCTATTTGCAGTCAACTGCAAATAGCCAAAAAACGTTGAAATGGCTATTTGCAGTCAACTGCAAATAGCCAGAAAACGTTAAAATGGCTATTTGCAGTCAACTGCAGATAGCCACTTAACGTTAAAATGGCTATTTGCAGTCAACTGCAAATAGCCAGAAAACGTTAAAATGGCTATTTGCAGTCACTCTATTAGCGTAAGAAAGGCCACCTGGAGATGTTCAAAATATTTTAAAATGGAACGGGCCTCTGCGGCCTAGTAGTTAATTTGAGCTCTGACTCTTAATCATTAAGACTCTCACCGTTATGGCTATGTTGGTTTGATTTGATGTTTTACGTGCTCTGCAACTCTATTTAGGACATTTTAGAGACGTTACTTTCATTTTTGTGCGACTTTTTCCACAGATTGAGACGTAAATACATCTCAAGCCTATGACACTTATAGGGCCTAGGTGGACTCGCACCACTTGGCCTGAGCAGCCTAGTTCTTCTAAACGGTTTACCAGTACTCATGTGCAGGCAGTTTCTGCTCTGGATGGAATCATCATGCAGCCAATCTATTTCTCCAGGCCGCGATGGTCGGGGACTATAAAATGGCTATATAGAGTCTATATATTATATTTTCTACATAATAGAAAAACCCTGTTAACATACGAGACCTATTGTTTTAAATCACATTTTTGTTTCACTGTTTAGCAATGTTCTCTGCTTATTTAAATGAAATATCTAATTTGTAAAGCCCATAAGAGGTTGGCTGGGAGTGGGGGCGGGGGCGGGGGAGGCAAAGGTGACGTGTGTCTTGCGTCACTTGGGCGACCATCTGATATTGGCTTACTGTTGGTTAAGATAATGGTAGAGAGGTGATGATGTTATTTCTTCTGATGATGTTATTTCTTCTGTTTCTACACTTCCATTCGTTTCTCTGCTATCTCTTCTATCTCTTTCCTTCCTTTCTTAGGGACAGGACACAAAATTACTCACTGAATGAGACCGTCAAATGCATATAAGCCTTTTGGTTTCATTGGTCGACAGGACTTGAGTTGTCATTTCATCTCAATGTCGCCGGGTAAAAGTCCCACAAAATTGGAAGCAACGCCTCCAAAATGACCTAAATGGTGTTGACGGGGACGTTAAACTCAGTTCAAACAAACAGATGATCCGCCCTTGCCATTCGGGGCTTGGAGAAATAGAATGCGCTGCATGGTGTACACCAGGCACTCAATCTGCCGGTAACGTCTAAGTTACGTCGATGCAACGTAGTGGCAAGCACTCACTATAAAATGAACGGGCGTGGTGTGGTATTTAACCATTATCATGCTGCACAAGTCAGCCCTACCTTTGCAAACAATATATATTCAGATTAGGAAGCCATCTGATCAGGATCTACAGTGTTTGTCATGAAGAAGTGTACTGAATAAATACAGTAATTGGAGTAATGTCATTCTTTGATATTCTGCAATGGGCGTGCCTAAAATAATTGAAATTGTTGTGGTATTTAACACTTATAATGCTTTTTAAGACAAACACTTTCTTTGCAAACAATGTCGATTCAGATCAGGAAGTCATCTGATCAGGATCTGCAGTGTTTGTTATGAATTTGTGAATAGAATGCAGAAAACCATTTTTTAAAAAATAATGTATGGGCTGCATATACTGAGTGATATCAATTTTCACTGAAAATTTAAAACCTTTGTTTTAATTTGTAGGGGCAATATTCACTCGTTGTGTCATTATATTTTTCTCGACTGTTTTAACCCCTTAAGTTGCCAATCACAACAATTGTCATCTGAGTTGCTGTGTGCTAATTACATTAAAAAGTCATTGTTGTAAACAGTGTGGATCCAGATCAAACTGCTGGGAACAATTTAATCGGGGTCTACACTGTTTGCTTGTATGCCTAAATATTCTTTTAGACTGCAAAAATGTGAAATAGATGAGATACGCAGACGACATTTTCAGATGCAGTTTTTCTTAGCACCTCAAGGGTTGAATTAATAAATGTCATCAATAGGAGTATAATATCTTTCAATAGGATTACAATAGATTTGCGGTTAACATTACAGCCCCGGGGGTCTCCACACGCCTTTATACAAACACAATTGTATAATGAGCCATACCATGAGAAAAACTGTCTTTGCGAAGATCTGCTCAAATACCATGTACTGATTATGCATAAAGAGTTTCCTATTTTTTCTATGTGACCCATATTAAAGAAACCAATCCAATCCAAATTGGCCAAATCCTGTGGCCCCTTACTCCAATAAATTTATAATGGAAAAAAAAGCTTCAAAATCTTCTTCTCTGAAACCATGAAGTACATACCTTAGATATTTAGTATACAGCAACATAAAATGGTCGCCTACATAAATCCTGCCAAACATGCCCTTTGGGACAAAATTGGCCACGCCCCAGGGCTCATTAGCTCCTATTGACTTATACTGGAAAAAAGTTCAAACATCTTCTCGGAAACCATAAGGCCGAGAGCTTAGAGTTTTAGCTCACCTGACCGAAGGTCATGGTGAGCTTTTGTGACTGTGAGATGTCCCGGCGTCGTCGTGCGTCGTCCGCCGTCCGTAAACTTTTCTTGTTAACAATCTAGAGGCCACAGGTTTAGTCCAATCATGATCAGAATGACAATATCTCGGTAGGGTTTGAATATGGGCCATGTCGGTTCAAAAAGTAGGCCAAAACGTCAAATAATAGAAAAACCCTGTTAACACTCTAGAGGCCACAATCGGAGTCCAGTCCTCATCAAACGTGCTCAGAATGATCATCTCGACAAAACCTACGTCAAGTTCGAAAATGGGTTATGTCAGGCTTAAAAGTAGGTTAGTAGGTCACACACACACACCATGCGTCATTTTTAGTAAAGTAGAAGTAAAACAAAGATCAGGAATTGATACAATTAACTTACTCCATCCATAAAAGACACCAAAGGGAAAGAAATACAAACATTAAGCGACCAGACCATAATGGAAACCTAAACAAAGGAAGGCCATACGGACAGTTACTTTCCCACAAAATGGCCATATGGCCATCCAAAATTAAAAGACACAAGTGATACACACAGTAAGTAACAAACAACAACATAAATAAATCGCCACAGAAGAGCCGCCTTGGAACGGTCAGTGGAAGATTTCCACTGGGGGGCTTAAATCGATTTTACGTGGCCACAATCCTCGCCCTTACTTCCGTCGCGATTTAGACAAATAATTTGTTCAGTCCGCATGAAGGCCTCCTAACTCATCAGTGCTGAGCCCTAACTCATAAGACTGAGCCCGTTCATCTCCGTCTGGTGCAGTAGAACCTGACCCTCAATGTCACAAGGTGCCCAGATAGTGACATACAAGTCGGCTCTGTATTGTTAAAGGGATCCCCCCGCCTACACAGATACCATGGGTCATTGTTAGTTAGACTGAGCCCGTTCATCTCCGTCTGGTGCACTAGGACCTGACCCTCAATGTCTACAAGGTGCCCTGATAGTGACATACAAGTCAGCTCGGTATTGTCAAAGTGATCCAACCCCCACCCCCACCCCCACCCCCCACACACCAAGAGTCATTGTTTGTTAGACTGAGCCTGTTACTAGGACCTGACACTCAATGATACCCAGATAGTGACATACAAAGTCAGCTCTGTATCGTCAAAGGGATCCACCCCCACCCCCTTTCACCTTCACCATGAGGCATTGTTAGTTAGACTGAGCCTGTTAATCTCCGTCTGGTGCACCCACAATGTCCACAAGGTGTCCAGATAGTGACATACAAGTCAGCTCTGTCTTGTCAAATGGATGGATACCGCCACCCCCCCCCCACCCCCCCCCCCCCCCCGCACACACTTGTCACCATAAGTTATTGTTAGTTAGTTAGAGTGAGCCCGTTCATTTCAGTCTGGTGCACTAGGTCCTGACAGGTGCCCAGACAGTGACATACAAGTCAGCGCTGACTTCTTCTTCAAAAAAGAAAACACTTTTGAAGGAATGTTCCATGAGTGCCACTCTGACATTTTTCCAATCCATATAAAAATATATAACCCTTAAAATGACTTACGTTCCTAAATAGCTAGATTGATTTTGAAATAATTTCACAGAAATGTTCCTTGGGCCACTGTCAGCCAAAAATTGTTCAAACCGTCCACTCCTCCTTCTATTACCTGCCATTAGGATCAGCTGAGCGATCCAGGGCCATCATGGCCCTCTTATTTGAATGAAGATGATGTATATTTTCTTTATTTCTAGTCTAAACATAGAGTGAATGTGCTCGTTAGAACAGACTCAATGAGGCGGTTCTAACGTGTACCAACAATCTATGTGTTTGCACCAAAATAAGGAATGGTAATAATTACCCCTTAAACCCCGCTTTTCTCTATATAAAGTGGGGTTTAGAGGAGCCATAATTTCATTGACTTGTTAACCTGATGCGAAGAGCACATAACGAAGACTATGTATAGACATCGCGGATGCGCAGACTGATCTGAATTTCGATGGGCGCACGTGTAAATGGCAAGAATATAAAATGACTGCAAATAGCCATTTTAACGCTTTTCGGCTATTTGCAGCTGCAAATAGCCACTTTTTTACGTTTTTTGGCTATCTGCAGTTGACTGCAAATAGCCATTTTAACGTTTTCTGGCTATTTGCAGTTGACTGCACACTTCCTGTCTTTTTCCCCCTTGAAAACAGGATTTGACAATACCTGTTTTCAAATAAGAATATATTGAAAAAATGTCAACTGCTGAAAAAATACCCAGCAAGCACAGCTAATACAGCTATAACGCAATAACACCATATAATCAATGTTTAATATTTACATGTCCAGTGTAAAGTCTATTGTAAACCTGTAGAAAACAATGTAGTTCATACTGCTATAAATGCATCGAGTCATATTGTTTTCAGTGACGTCAAGTGACGTCAGTCTAAACCACTGTTCTTTACGGGCGTTGTTGACGTCAACGCTGTACTGCTCGTTGTAGAAAAACAACGTGAAAATGTTTTTCAGCTTTAAAAGTTTACCTTATAAGCATTTTTGTCCTGTGATGAGGGTCAAAGAATGTGAATATAGAAATAAACTTATTTTTTTCTGCTTTTCATAGGGTCGCTAGCAAAGTTTGCATGAACGGGTTCATTTACTTTGCAGGTGGCCCACTGCGTTCATACTTCCATGAACAGCAGAATAATAAAATTAATTTCTTAAATAACATCACTTGTGATCATCATGACACTCGAACGGAATGTGTTTACTGACTAAAAAGAAAAGTGTTCACTTTATTTTGAAAACTAAAGTGATAGAAGTGATGGCATTGATCAGGAATCGATACAATTTACCCACTCCATCCATCAGAGACACAGAAGGGTAAGAAACACAACGTGAAATAACTAGACTCTAATGGAAACATTATTAGCGGAATGCAAAAAGGACAGCTATTTCCCACAAAATGGCCGATTTGCTATGCAAAATAAAACGATATAAGCGATACACACATTCAAAGACGAACTATAACAAACATAAACCGCGACAGAAGAGCCGTCTTGGAACGGTCAGTGAAAAGTATATCACTGGGGGGCTTAAATCGATTTTTCGCGGCCGCAATCCTCGCCATTACTTCTGTCGCGGTTTAGACAAATAGTTTGTTCATGTGGTATGAAGGCTTCCTAACTCATCAGTGTTACATCTCCGAGACATAAAAAATCGAACAACCACAGACATGAAAAAAACGGTGAGGACTGGACAGCAAGAAACCATTGAAATGCTGGCGCAAACGAAAACGAAAAGTTAGACTCTGATGGGCTTGACCAGAGACAGAGCATCAGCCACCAAACAGCATTATATAAAATTAAATTCTAATGCTCAGTTAGCCTTTACGCTGAAACCGTTATAGAGTCTGAGGGAAACAAAGCTGTCAACAGTGATTTGGTAATCTACCATGCATGCAGTCTGTCGTATCACATTTATGTTGTTCCCAAATTATCTATATCGAAGAACACTTTCACGAAATTGTGTTCTGTAAAATCAAATTACTACAGAGATAAAACGACGCTTGTGACACAACGGATTCTTGAGCAAAAGAAAACCAACAGTTACAATCTGATTGACCCGACCAGAGGCAGTGCATAAGTTACGAACCACCATTACAAAAATAAAAAATAATAGAATTTTAAGTAAGCCCTTTATGCCGGAACCGTCATAGAATCTGAGGTCTGGGTTAACTATCATGCATGCAGCCTGTCGTATAATATTTATGTTGTCCCCTTTTTTTATATCGAAGAACGATGTTACGAAAGTGGGTACTGAAATCATTACAAGTATTTTTTTTCTAAATTTATATACTAAGTCACCATAAAATTCGGGTTCCGATAGGGATTGTTGCAGAAGAAGTTTAAATACAACATTGAATTTGGAACCTAAATTGGAATGACGACTAAAAATATTGAAAATGCTTTACGTAGTTTATGAAGTCATAATTGCGATTAAAATTGGCCTTGCAGCGTGGTAGCTCAGTGGTTAGTGCGTTTGCCTATAATGTTCGAGGCCCCCAGTGGTTCGATTCCCGGCAGCGATAACAAAATTACAGTGTCTGAACACGTTCGACTGTCGTCATTTGCATGGATGAATTACACGAAGTGCACCGTCCATTCGCATCGGGACGTTAACTGTGCACTAAATGAACATCTTGAACATTCAGGGCTTCTACCAGAAAGCCAGTGTGGGTTCAGGAAAGAAAGAGGAACAATTGACATGATCTTCACAGCAAGGCAGCTGCAAGAGAAATGCCAGGAACAGAACATGGACCTATACATGACATTTGTTGACCAAAGCATTTGACACAGGGCCTTTAGAAGATCATGGTGAATTATGAATGTCCAACCGAGTTCATAGCAATGGTGAGACAGTTCCACGATGGTATGCTTGCACGGGTCCAAAATGATGGATGGTGAGTTTTCAGAGCCATTCCCTGTGACAAACGGAGTCAAGCAAGGCTGTGTGCTGACCTCAACACTGTTCAGCATGATGTTATCTGCCATGCTCACAGATGCTTTCCAGGATGGTGACAATGGCATACCTATTAGGTACCGCTTTGATGGGAAGCCCTTCGATCTCAGAAGGTTGCAAGCCAAATCCAAGGTGCAGACATAGGTGCTTTATGAGTTCCTCTTTGCTCATGACTTGGCACAAGTTGCTCCTACAGAAGAGTAGATGCAGAAAGGTATAGATCAAGTATCTGGCTCCTATGATCTCACAATCAGCATCAAAAAGACTGACGTAGTCTATCAGCCAGCACCTGGTGAGCCTTACAAAGAGCCATCCATCACAATGAAAGGTCAAATATAACAAGTGGTAGACAAGTTTCCCTACCTTGGGAGCACACTGTCAAGAGCCGTGCACATTGATGATGAAGTCAATGTCAGGATTGCCAAAGCTAGTGCAGCATTTGGCCGACTACGTGGTAGTGTCTTGGATCGACGTGGAATCAGACTTGACACAAAACTGAAAGTCTACAGAGTTGTGGTGCTGCCAACACTATTGTATGCATGTGAAACATGGATAGTTTACTAACGGCACGCCAAAAGACTGAATCACTTCCATACTAGCTGACTTAGAAATAAAGATTGAGTGGCAAGACAGGATTCCAGACCCGGAAGTCCTTAACAGGGCAGGGATGCAAATTAGCACAGTTTAGATGGACAGACCATGTTACCAGAATGCCTGAGGAACGTTTGTCAAAGAAAATTCTCTATTGAGAACTAGAAATGGGCAGGCGATCAGAAGAAGCGCTACAAGGACACCTCAAAGCCTCACTCAGGGACTTCAACATTCCAACAGAGTCGTGGGAACAAATTGCACAGGACAGAGCAAAGTGGCGAGGTCTCATCAAAAGGGTTGCCAATGAATATGAGGCAAAAAGAATCAGTGAAGCTGAGCAGAAACATGCACAGCAGTAAGCCAGAGCTTAGACATCACCAACAGAACTGTCTTCCTCTAGCCTCTGCAACAGTCAGTTCAGAGCTAGAATCGGTCTCATCAGCCATCTTAGAACACGTAAATAGTAACATTTCTCAAATATGATTAAGATTGGTCATTGTCAATAATGACAGACAAATTATTATTAACTAGAGGTCCCCTGTGCAGGGAGAACAATCCCCTGTGAAGGTTAAAAATCCCTACCGTAATAGCACTACTTTATATGCGATAAAACATAAATAGGCCAAAAAGTATGATATTACGGCTATGAACGGTAAAATAAGGGTCATGACCGGTGATTACGTCCGACTTAGTCCGATTCGGTGACAGCTTTGTTTCCCTCAGACTCTATGACGTTCAGAAGCATTATCCGGCAAAAATACTCGTCCATACCTGCTCGAAAAACGCTACAGTTGTTTTGACTTTCAATGGGAACTTCTGGAATGTGTACAGTCTTGAAATGTCCACGAAACTCGCGTACAATTTAAATTTGCAATTTGCTTGGAATATCTTTATCTTACTCCATACATCATGGTTATAAAATGCAGTAATTACGAGTAAAATGTATTTTCACAATGGCAAAAATGTGAAACAAAACAGCTTAGTCGATGTCAGTTTTAATGAGCAATTGCCGTTTCCGAGGGCATTTTGAAACAAAACAGCAAAAAATGACATATATAAACAGAAAAGCAAGAATAGATAAAGGGACAAATCATTTAGGAATCCAAAGGCGCTTCAAATCTCTAAAGCTACAAAAGGAAGACATGTACTTGCCTCTCCAATGTCACCCTCTGGTGTGGTGTGAAGACCAAAGTCCGCCATGTTTTGCTTGAAAAAAACGGTGACATAGGTACAGGTTCCGACAGCTTGCATACGGTATTTATGGAAATTGGGTTTTGGTATACCATGATTTAATTTATACTCTTCAAAACATCCTCGATGAGGCAGTTAAAATTGCCAAAAATAAATGTGCATTGTTATTAACATTAAATATCACAAATTTTTAGATGAAATAGCGGCTTCAAAACCCTTTAGGCAGCCGGGATTAAGAGATCACCTGAGTCAAGTTGTATTATCTTTTGATGATGTTTAATTTTTGTCTATGTGCTCTTTGTTCAATGTAGCAGCACCATTTAAGAACTTAGGTGGAGATTTTGTAAAATTTTTCTTAAATTCAGTCACTGTGTTCAAAGGATGTGGATTCCCGGCATCAAAAACGCCTCAAGTGGTGTGGAGAAGCATGGGACTGAACCCATTAAACTTGGTTTATTAGACAAGTAGTTTAACCATTTCACCATAGAAGCTTCTAACACTAATTTTCTGATAACATCAAATTGTGTTAGTTTGCACTGGAGTTTTTGTATTTGAATATAAATGTCGTTAAGTTTTGTTTTTGGAAATAATGGTATTAGCATAAACACTTAAGTTCGTTATGAAGTCAGTTTTATTTTGGGAAACAATAGCATATTCCAAAGCACTGACAGCACTGGTGGGCCAATTGTGTCGGGATGTAGGCTAGGCAAATGATCCTGAATTGCGGTATAGACTATTTACATTTCGTTTATTACTTGTACATTTCTGTACTGTAAGCAAAATGTGTAACTTCCGATTGGACGCCACATTCTGCAGCATCTGACTCAAAATTTCCTGTGCTGTAACAAAGTATCCTTTGATCAGACAGAGGCTAATTCTGTGGCATCTGTTCTAGGTCTACACTGTTTATGTATACCTCAACCCCTAATATTGAAAACGGCAGAACCTTTTACAAACAATGTAGGCCCAGATCAGACGTCAAATTCTGCAGCATCTGATCTGGGCCTTCACTGTTTGCCAATCCCGGGTTGCCAGTATCCCATTCTAAGTTTTCGGCACAAACTGGGTTAAAATAATGTAATTTATTCCTATAAATTCACAAACTGAATGTAAGTGTAAATCTTGATCAGATTGCTTCTTTAGAAGCAAAGAAGCCATGTGATAAGAATCTACATTGTTTGAAAGATAAGGCATATCCAGGCTCAGCCGGGCAAGGGTTAATCTGTTTGTTTGTGTTGAGCTTTACATCGATGTCGACACTATTTAGGCATGCCAATACTATATGCCAGCTTGATTATTTTCTGTGCCTTGGCTCTGAAATTATTTATTAATACTGTAATTAAATCTCTATAAGTTTATCTTGCATCACTGTTGTGTCCAACTGATATTGGCTCACAGTTGGACAAGGCCTACTGTCCTTGCTGCAAGTATGGGTAGAGGGGGAAATGTTATTTCTTCTGTTTCTATATACACTTCCTTCCATTCAGTTGCCTCTTCTCCTCTGTCCCTCACTTTCATATTTTCTGCTATCCCTCCTACCTCTTTTCTCCGTTTCTCTGAGAGGACACAAAATGACCCACAAGAGTTGACGTGTCATTTAACCCAAAACAATCAATCAGTCAAATCTTTAGTTCATAGAACTGTAGATATGGTGGGTGTTTATTGGTACATTAGCTAAAGTCTTGGTACATTAGCTAAAGTCTCCCTAATTTTACGATAAAAATGTATGGTGTGTATATATTCATTAAGAGCAAGGTGGTTCTAATAAATACCCACAACATATGTTTTATTGATAAGGAAAATTATCTTTTAACTATCAACATATACCCACCTTACCTTCATCACTCCATCCAAAATGAACAGTTTTTGGTGCTGATTCTGTATAGTGCAGCGCAGATCCTTAAGCCACCTATGTTATTTTCAAGAGCCTAGTAGTTATCTAACCCATGTTTGCAGCTGTTTATAACTAGGTCAAACACCTGGGTCCTAACCTCTAAGTGACTTCTATTATGCAATGAGACCCAGAGTCACTGCACAATCTATTATGTATATCTTCTGCATAACAATATTAGTAGCTTCACAGTTTGTTTTCAGTCCTTCTGATTCATACCATATTATGCAAGCAGTGACAGAGCTATGTATGATATGACAGAGCTATGTATAATAGTCTATCTTCAACTACCTGTTGATATTTTGACGGGTCAAAAACCTTGTTGTTTTTATATAAATATACAATTTCAAAGAGTGATTAAGATGTTTCTATTTAACCCTTCAGAATTATCTTCTGCTTTGTGTTGGCTGGTTACTTTAAAGTCATTATTGCAAACAGTGTGGATCCAGATCAGACTGGTCCTCTTGTGCCCTTTTTGTTTAAATTGAAATTTAACATCCCAGTCAACACTATTTAGGTCATTTTGAAGATGTTGCATCCAATTTTGTTGGAATTTTACCCAAGCCCTGCCACCCAATGAAACCAATTCATGTGCATAGATGGTCCAAATTGCACCACCTTGCCTGGGCAGGCTAGACCTAAAATAATAATATCCAACAGCCATTGTGTTCAGCAAGGGAAACCATTTTAGCAACTTTGGTAAAAGGTCACCGAAGGAACATTTCAGTAAAATTATTTCGAAATCTAGCCACTGGCCTAGGAGTTGCTGCCACCGAAAGGTCTTTTCTATTTTTAACTCCGGTGGCCATTTTGTTCATAGGAATAAAACCATTTTCGCAAGTTTGGATGAGGGTCACCCTTGAGCAAAAGTATGGCAGCCATTTTGTTCAGCAAAGCAGAGCCGTTTTAGCAATTTTGGTAGAGGGTCAGCCAAGGACTGTCTCTGTGAAATTATTTCGAAATCAGGTCATTCGCCTATGAGGAGGTGTCGTTTAAAGGTTTTTCTAATTTTAGCTCTGGTGGCCATTTTGTTCAGCGGAGTAGAACTATTTTAGCAATTTTGCTAAAGGGTCGCACGAGGAACATTTCTGTAAAATGATTTTTAAATCGGGACATTGGCTTAGAAGCAGATATCGTTTAAAAGTTCTTCTATTTTTATATCTGGTGGCCATTTTGTTCAGCAGAGCAAACACATTTTAGCAATTTTGGTAGAGGGTCACCCAAGGAACATTTCTGTGAAATTATTTTGAAATCGGGATATTGGCCTAGGAGGAGATTTCGTTTAAAAGTTTTTGTTACTTTTAGCTCTGGTGGCCATTTTGTTCAGCAAAACGAATAAAAATCAAAAGTGAGTTCCTTTAAGAGCAATGAAAACATTCATAAGAAAGAAGATGGGTCATACTACGTAGTTTCGGCTACTTAAGCCTCATCAGGGACCCTGTAATGATCCGGCAAAGAAAGCCAGAGGAAACATACTGCAATTTTGCGAATTTCGAATAGGAAGTCGATACAAAGACTGATAAAAATCAAAATGGGGTCCAAATAATTAAAAACCTGTCTAGAATAGGAGTTTAAACCAATAATTTATTTCTGATTTCTCAGAATATTCACGCTGATCTCAAAGAACAAAAAGTAAAATATAAACTGCACTATGGTTGATGTACGGGGAGACGTTTTACGGCCGCCACACGGCACAACACCAGCTGCAGTGAAGGCAAATAAAAATCAAAAGTGAGTTCCTTTAAGAGCAATGAAAACATTCATAAGAAAGAAGATGGGTAATACTACGTAGTTTCCGTTTTAGCCATTTTGATAGAGGGTCAGACAAGGACCCTCTCTTTGAAATTATTTTGAAATCGGGCCATTGGCCTAAGATGAGATGTGATTTAAAGGTTTTGCTATTTTTAGCTCTGGTGGCCATTTTGTTCAGCCATGCAGAACCATTTTAGCAATTTTGGTACAGGGTCACCCGAGGAACATTTCTATGAAAAGATTTTGAAATCCGGCCATTGGCTTAGGAGGAGATATCGTTTGAAGGTTTTTCTATTTTTAGACGTGACGACCATTTTGTTCAGCAGGGCGGAACCATTTAAGCAATTTTGGTAGAGGGTAACCCAAGAAACTTTTCTTTGAAATTGTTTTGAAATCGGGATATTGGCCTAGGAGGAGATGTCGTTTAAAGGTTTTTTCTATTTTTAGCTCTGGCAGCCATTTTGTTCAGCGGAGCAGAACCATTTTAGCAATTTTGGTAGAGTGTCACAAGAGGAACATTTCTGTGAAATGATTTTGAAATCCGGCCATTTGCCTAGGAGGAGATGTCATTTAAAGAAATTGTTGACGGACAGACGGACGGACGACGGACACAAAGCGATCACAATAGCTCACCGTGGGCTAACAACTACAGAGATGAAACAAGGTTGAGGAATCGACAGCATACAACAACAGAATTGCTGGAGCAAAAGAAAACCAACAGTCAGACTCCGAGGGGCCCGACCAAAGACGGAGCATCAGGCGCTAACCAAAATAAAGAATACTAAAATAAAATAAAATTCCATTTATGTTTTACGCTGAAACCCTCATATAATCTTAGGCCCGACCCACCGGTGTGCAATCAAAGAGGGAAGCAAAGTTGCCAACCGTGATTTGGTTAACCACCATGCATGCAGTCTGTTTTATAACATTTATGTTGTACCTAGTCTTTATATATCGAAGTCCAACACCGCTTAAGCCGGCGCTATGGGCGTATACAGCCTTGCGAACTACATTGCTGTGTATGAAGGGGCTCAATAAAACCGAGTCTCCGATTTTCGTTCTTTTAGGCGTTCTTTGTTTCCAAATGCAACTTTTTAGCTTTCTTTATTTCAAAATAATTTGGCAGAGTTGATTATTGAGTAGATCTCTACTTAGTCATTAAAAAACGTTGGCTGTCTGGTGAAGGCCTTTTACCAAGTTTGTTCGAGCCCTTGTTAAATAGATAATTCAGTTATGCAAATTCGCTTTCAATTACATTGTGATCCCAAACATCTTAATTTGTCAATCGTTAAAATAATTGCCTTTTCCTTTCTGCCCTTTTAGTAATACGAATGTTTATTCCCTGTAACAGGCATATACTGTTGCAACGGCAAAAAGACCCTCTCTTTCGTAACACGCTTCGGCATATCTGTCGGTTTCCGTATTCCACAGACACCTACTTACAAGTTGCATCCCTTGGTTACTATCTTGACCTAAAGTGACAGTCACTATATACTTGTATCTGGGGAAACCCATGTCCTTGATCCGACATTTGATTAAATCCGCCAACATCTGGGTAAGATTACGACACTGTGTTGGGTTATACTTTTCACCATCTAAACATTCATCCAGAACTTCTTTTATGGCATCATGGACAGCGCCGGGTTTGAAGTTCTCGTTTGGATCTGGTTCTAGTTTGTATGTATTTTGATAACGCATGGGGTATTGTCCTATTTGCTTGACTCCAAGCGAGGATCCAGTTACACTCGAACGAGATAGCTGAGACATTCGCCTGTACTGAATACTTTGACGGGGTTCCATTTTAGACGCTCGTCGTATGCTAGGGTTGGTGGTATGTGCCTTAGCGTCCCAAACGGAGGGCCGCTTCAGTATCGATAAATGATCCTGGCATTCTTTGGCGGCAATATTCTCTGCCGTCAGATTCGGAACTTTTCCAGACATTTTAACGTGTTTGTTTCCTTCTCCGGATGTTAAAAAGTAGGTAGAACTCTAAAAAAAAAGAAAACAGATATTTAACATGTTACGAATTGCTTCGAGACACCGGTTATCCTGACGGAAGTGTCTAGAGTGCCGGTACCGGCAAAAAATGATAATATATTACCGTCACTCTAGCCAGCCCCATTAGACTTGACTTCAGTGCCGGTACCGGCATTCTAAGCCTATTGGCTCGAATGCCGGTACCGGCACTCTAGCCTCTGAGGCTAGGGTGCCGGTACCGGCACTCTAGACACTTCCTATCCTGAAACTAGCTCACCAGGCACAAAGTAAGAACCAATAAAAGTTATATTACATGCATAACGAAGAAATACCACGATTTCTGAATCAATTAAAAAGTGACAATTACCTATGATCTAAGAAGATTTACTTCCTCTTAGGAAATGTTTCCCTGTAGTCGGTGGACCGTGAGATCTTTAAACATGTGAGACACATATCTGCTCATGCGCAAGAAGGTGGTGAGGAATGTCATCCATTTGTTGTTAGCCCCAGCCTCTTCCAGTTTGAGAGTTTGTTTTTGTCTTTATGTAATTTGCTTTCATTATTATGAAAATGTTTATGCGTCCATGTTTAAAATTTCTTTTCTTTCCATTGAAAAGAAATCCGCTCACATTACGCATTACGAGCCTTAATTTTAAACTACATGCTGCATTTATTTTCAAGTATCTAAAGATACCCATATTATATATGCCATAAATAGGTTTCAGGTGGTCAAAAAGAAAATCAAAGCGCCAAAGGCACTGAAATGACAGATTCTATGAGAAAATCAAAACACTGTGAAAACTTACAGGCAACCTCTCTAAAAAGACCTTAAAACTTAGAAAAGAAGTTCTGCAAATTCCATTGTATGATATGTTTGCAGATGTCTGTACACCGGTGGTATCATGAAATGCCATTCGATGTTTCAAATTTTGGAAAGAAACTATTTACGTTTTCAAAACCAAACATTACAATTCAAGTTTTAACAATGATACTGTCAATTAGTAACATTTTTGTCTGGTCAGTTGTGGATACCTCCCCACAAAAGATACTCTATTTTTCACAAAGAGATCGGAGGAGAAAGAGTGGTCAGTCTAGTACATGAATTCCATTGGCTTGAAGACATTTTTGAGTAAGAACAGCACTATAAACCCGCGCGTAATCCTGCTGGATTAGATATCCCGGATTCTGAGCGTAAACAAATAAATGGAACCACGTGAGGCCGACGCACTTGATTGATGTAACGTCTCGCTGTTCAGTTAACGTCTCAACCATGATCTTGAATGTTCTTAATGTCGCTAGCTACATGCAATGGCTCGACATACCATTTCGCTTATTCCATCCGATATGTAATGCTCTATTACGCACGCGTCGCCTCGGCATACCTTACACCTATATGTCGAAACACCCCGAAACGACAATCGGCGTGATTCACGCTGAAGTGCGATGTGTCACTGAAACGCATATCACGCGAGTCTCTTAGACGCCAATATACATGTATGTATTTCATACACCAGCGTAAGTGTTCCGTACTGTGTCGACGTCTTAATTTTGGTCACGAAAGGGACGTCTAGCTCTCAAAAATGCATCGCATAAGGGCAACGAACTGTGTCAGTGCTTATTAGTTTATCTATAGGTACAGTGTAGCAGATTCCGGCGGAAATCTGCTTTGCATATGCGTCTGTTGGATGAATTGATCTTGACGTACTGACGTTGATCTTCCGCTACGTCGACGTCCACTAGCGTCTTCTGTTGATAGTAAGATGTCCATTCAACAGACAAATAGATCACACACATGTGGCACCCAAAATAAGAGTCAACGCCATCCGCTTTCCGACCAGCTTCTAACTGTCCATTAGAAGCCTCCGTGGTGTAGTGGTTATGCTACTCGCCTTGTAAATCAGGGATCGCAGGATCGATCCCGGACTTCTCAAAACTTTCGGATGTGTCTTTAAACCGAAGTATCGTCTCCGTATGACCTTAGCTGTTGTTGGGTCGTAAAACTCAAACACTCACTCACTCACTCTAACTGTTCAGGGTTTAATGAAAAATGTTGCAATACGTTCTCACTTGATGCTTGTATAGAACAAAATCCAATTTCTTCTTTTCTAGGCACGACCTTACATCACACAGCAAAAGTTTGATCCTGAACATGTGGTTTCTATCAGTGCTGGTGTGAAGGTTGTACAGAGGATCGTTGGCCCCCGCCCATCGGGGCTTAAAGAAATAGATGGGCTGCATGATGCTTCCACGCAGAGCTGAAACCGACCCGCACACGAGTACTGGTAATCTGCTTACAGGATCTAAGCCTGCCCAGGCAAAGCGGTGTGAGTCGGACCGTCCATGCATAAAAACCCTATTGGTTTCATTGGACGGCAGGGCTTGAGATGACATTTAATCTCAGTGTCGGGTAAAAGTCCCACAAAATTGGAAGCAACGTCTCCAAAATGACCTATACAGTGTTGACGGGGACGTTAAACCTCAAATCAAATAAAACAAAACACAGGATCGTGACTGGACTGGTAACCATACGTCACGGTTGATTGATTTAACCTTTTTTAACTTAAGGGCATGGTGCCTAAGCGACAGCGTGTTGTAATCATGCAATCGTTTGGTTCCAGAATCGAAGCACCGAAAGTGTTAGTGGGATGTAGGTTGGGGTAAAAGTCCTGGGCTGAGATTAAACTGTTTAATTTAACTCTAAAATTCCAAACGAATAGTGAAGATTTTGATAAGAAGTGCATTCTGCAGCGTCCGAACTTGGTCTACACTGTTTGCCAAGCTCACCCTATGATTCCAGGAAGACCCTTTTCAGTCTTATGGAATACCCTGATCTCACTGCGGCTATTTTCTGCAAGAAAAAGGTTATTCTGAGAGTGATAGTCACGTAGACGTTAGCTCTGAATCGCATTTTTATTAGTAACTTCGGGTCGCATGCCAAACAATCAACCCAAACATAGCCGGGTCGTTTGTCAGTCTTGGGTACTGTAAAATCTGCACTTGAATAAAATGTTCGATCTGGCAAACAATGAGGACTAAGATCAAACGCCACAGAACACGGTGCTGATCTTGTTGTACATTTTTGCATCAGTTACTAACATCTTAAGTTTAAACGGATCAGTCCAAGTCCTCGTTCATGACCAGCCTGCAGTTAGAGACAATCGGCATGAGTGTTGTCAGTGCTTTGATTTTTTCACTGCCTTGAGTTTCTGGAGTGTACTCTTCCATCACTGAAGTTGGGCTCGTCCATTCTACTAAATATGGCACCTAGAATTATATCACAGGACCTACACTGTTTGCATAGGTATCTGTACCATATTCCAGGGTTGAAAGGGACAACCTTTCCCGCAAAGCCTGACCTAGACTAGACCTCGAATATCGGAAAACCCATTGATATTCTGGTCTGCAGCTGACCGGCTGGTCTTTAAGGCTTAAATATTGACAGCACTGTTAGAAAACAGTGTAAAACCTGAGCAGACGTCTGAGAAGACGCCGCATTGATCTGGGTATACAGTCTCGCATGATGCAGCTGATTCATATGAAATACTGAATCTATTCTCTGAAACGTAAGATAAAATCGTCAAGTCGTCTGCTTCAAAAGTTTGTTTTGCGATTATAAGATGTACAATTTTGATAACTGCGCCAAACCGGACTACATTTTGTGCGGACTCATATTTCTTTGGCGGTGAAAGCCGGAAGAAAGTCGTAAGAAAGCCGGAACTACTTTACAACACGCAGGATAGCTAGAAACGACAGATTGAATCTGTCATTAAAAAGTGTTTTCTTGAAATAATACTTAAAACATTTTTTTCGGAACTTTTAAAATTATAATTCTGCCTTATTTGATTAGAACTTCGCAAATCTGAGGCCTTAAAATAGCCGTGTTTCCGCTAACCCGGCCGGCCTTGCTTCAGACCCCCCCCCCCCCCCCGACTCGTCTATTTTTATCAATAAAAGAACAAAATGAAAATTAAAAACCGGCCCTACCATTTTCAATTTCCGGCCCTAAAAAGTGTCCTCTTTGCATTTCGCATAGCAATTTCGATTTTCGTTTTTTTTTTCGGGTCTTCGAAAGATCAGGTAGAATAGAAGTGGAGGCAAGGATTCGATACAATTAGCCCGCAGCTCCCATCAGAGACACCAAAGGGAAAGAAACACAAACATGAAACAACAGACCCTAATGGAAACATCAATAGCGGAAAGCCAAAATTACAGTTACTTTCCCACAAAATGGCCAATAGACTATCCAAAAGAAAAAAATGTAAGCGACACAAACACCCAAAGACAAACCACAACAAAAATAAACCGGGAAAGAAGAACCGCCTTGGAACGGTCAGCGGAAACGAATTCCACTCGGGGGGTGGGGGGGGGGGGCTTAAATCGATTTTACCTGGTTACAATCCTCGAAATCTGGTTTGGTGTATAAAAAATTCTAATGAAGTTGCAGAAAAGATTTAAGTCCAATATTGAATTTCGAAATTAAATCAGAATGGCGTCTATAAAATTTTGAAAATGCTTTGCGTAGTTTATGGTACCGATAACCCTGATTAAGAAGTTTAGCTGTTAATAATTTATTACGAGTGTTGAAGTCAGATGCATGACTACACACTCTAGGAAATCGAATTAATTGCGAAATATAAACGCCATAGGATGGCGCACGAGGAACATCACCATCCAAAAAAGGAAAAATTACAATCTCAAAATCAAAGTCATCTCGTTTATCATAAATCTTGCACGAAACAAACCCATCTACAATAGATAGATGTAAATCCAAAAACGTGGCCTCGGTATCAGAAGAATTTGCTTTATTTAACTGAAGTTCTGGGGGGTAAATTTGACTGATCAAACCATCGAAATAGGTATTATCAATATTTAATAAATAATCTAAATACCTAGAAGTGGAGCTAAAAGCTTCAATAATTTCAGATTGGTTATCAATGGAAAGAGACGACATGAAGTCTCTTTCACAACAATACAAGAACAGATTAGCCACAAGAGGTGCGCCATTCGTACCCATCGGAATACCCACAATTTGTCTAAATAACTTAGTACCGAATCTAATATAAATATTGTCAAGTAGAAAGGTGAGGGCATCACACACTTTCTGACATGACCAAAGTGACACTTTCTGACATGACATTCCCTAATGGTTTCATTAGGCTACAGGGCTTGAGATGTCATTTCATCTCAATGTCGGGTAAAAGTCCCACAAAATTAAAACAAACGTCTCCAAAATGACATATATAGTGTTGACGGGGACGTTAAACCTCAAACCAAACTCAAATTAAACGCAGAGCGGAAATCATTCACTGGGAAAGATATTGTAACCATTACCCTTCCGCAACCAGACGTACCTGATTCTAATGAAGCCACAATTAAGAGAGCAGAAAAGCTGTAAACCGGACTGTTTCGTATCACTAATTGTTGCACCCATTCGTATCCTACAACATCTCGTACATCCTCATTAGTAAAAGGATAGTAAAAATCTGTCTAAGAACTTTCACTCCTAATAATACACCTATATATGCAATACTTCGATTACTCCTTACTTCATTTGCCGGGTAATGTCTTGTTTTCCATTGGCCTTACGCTAAACAATACATTAACATGTCCACAAAGTTACAAATCCAGGTGAACACTATATTATGAAGTAAACAGTGATGTTTTCTGGAGAATAGATTATTTTTCTATTTCTTTTTAAACATTAGATGTTCGGACGAGTACAGATAATTTTTTCCATTTCTCTTAAACATGCACATCAAGTTCTCATAACAGCCACCTTATTAAGGAGAATTTTACGAGCATAAAATGCTTCAAGCATAACTCACAACAATAAAACTAAATTTTCTTTTGAAAAGTTACAACAACGAAATAATGCATATTATCATACGTATTACGTCGTGTCTGAAAATGTAATAACGCCATTTATTACATACCTATTATAGGAAAATTACATTAGAATCTTTCAATACAGACTCATTTTTTCGCTATTTTGATGGCACAGTCACGTGACGGGGCCAAAAATCCATATAATATGGATTTTTGGCATTGCCTTTCCATATTGGCACTGCTCCACTCTGTTACTATAGCAATAGAACGTTAATGCCGTACTCTATAAGCTTCAAAATGGCCACAGAAAAATCACTTGAAGCAATGTCAACCCGACTTCTGGACCTAGACAGAGCGATAGAAGACAGTGATAACAATAGATTTTGAGAAAAGTCTGATATTTCGTGGCAAGCATGAAAAATGAAAAACAAAATCCTTTTTAAAAGAAGTTCACTCACGATTGGGAAGCATTGTGAAGGACGTTGCTTTCAAGCACACCAGGGATGTCACAACATTTGAAACAATTAGATCTTGCCAACAAACTTAAACGAACAGATCCCTTCACTTATGAGGAGCTGGAAATTGTGCGGAAGAATTCTGTGGGAGGGAAAAATGTCCCCAAAACTTGTCTTGTATTTTAACGTTAACAACCACCGCGACCGACTGCTACACACGGAATCGATTATGCAGTATCCTTGATGAATGACACTAAGAGCCTTTAAAATTAAAATGGTCTTCAAATAAGCACAAAACATTCTGTAAAATACCTTAAAAAGCATTTTTGTTTTGAAACTTACAGTTGCAACGTCACTTGTGACGTAATTTGCTGCCCACTACTTTGTTACTGTATTACCGTAAGCATGGCTAGTGTAGGCCTTGTAATAAGTTATATAATTAAAAAGGAATTTCTTTTCTTTTTTTCGGCGGATACCGAAAATATATCCTCAACACACTCGATGAAACGTTCCCGGCATCAACCTTTAAAAAGTAAGTTTTCTCTTTGCCTTCATTTCTTCACGTTGCAATATAACTATGCTATATAAATGAAGTAATAAAGAGGTTATGATATGGTGAAGGTGTGCCTCTAAGTCATATTGGCACCGGAAGTCATATTGGCCCTCGGGTTAAAGCCCTCGGGCCAATATGACAAGCCCTCGGGCCAATATAACATATCGGTGCCAATATGACTTAGAGGCACACCTTTACCATATTATAACCGCTATGTATTGAATTCGGTTGTTATCCACTAGTGGGTTAAATATGCAAATTACTTAGATATGCCGTACGTATTAGCGCTATTTAGAGACCTTTCATTTACCGCCTGCTAACCATTACACCACCGCGGTAAATGAAAGGTCTCTAAATAGCGCTAAAGACGTTAAAGGTTTATAAATGTTAAAATTGGCGTACAATGTCGGAAGGCCGCGGTGGTGTAATGGTTAGCACGTCTGCCCGGAATGCAGGAGATCCGTGGTTCGAGTCCCGGTTGCGGTGCGACCGATTTTTGTGCGCTTATTCATTTGTCTATATATATATATATCGTTTTTTTTTGCATGTGCACCGATCGTTGCTTTTCCTATTTCTGCTTAAACATAGATATCAGGTACTATTTATAGCATTCTTATTTAGAGGCTCTAACGAGCACAAAAGAATCTGTTTGAAGCATGAAACGCAAATATATCACTTTTACAGCTGTGCAGTGTGTCACATAACACAGACAATGTTAATATGTGCATGAGACCGCACCTAGCAAAGGAATATACATACCTAACATTACATTAACATATAAGTGTAGTTAAACCCCATTTAACCCCACTTCATCTGGAAAAGGTGATGTTTGCTTGGGGTTATAATATTGTTCCTAATTCTGTTTAAAACCTAGATATCGAGTACTCATTAGAGTTACTTTTTAATGCGCATTTAACATGCACAAATATTCAAAATTAAAGAAACACTGGAATAAAAGTTATTTTTCCTGTATTTTTAACAACCGGTTTCATCCATGATGGAATTTTCAAGTTAAGTTGCGCATCCGATACATATGTTTTAAAAATGTATTCCATCATGGATGAAACCGGTTGTTAAAAATACAGGAAAAATAACTTTTATTCCAGTGTTTCTTTAATTTTTTCATAGTTATATTTACCCGCATTGTAGATATTATTTTTATTTTTATTTTTAATCTCTCTCTCTCTCTCTCTCTCTCTCTCTCTCTCTCTCTCTCTCTCTCTCTCTCTATATATATATATATATTGCTCCTATTGCTGCTTAAAACATATGTATCGGATGCGCACCAGAGTCATCTCGTGTGTTTTCTAACTTGCATAAAAAACTTTGTTTGAATTATTAATCATAAAAAATAGAACTTCATTTTCCTGAAAACTCTCAGGAGAAAACCCCTCAGTGTTACAACAGTGAAATGACACATGCCGCCCCATAACGAAGACTATGTATACATGTACATGAGATGCTGCACAGAATAATAAAAATGTAACAATACATTAACATGTCACCGTAGTTTTAACACCGGTAAACCCCACTTCAGTTATTAACCTCTTTATGTGGAAAAAAGTATTGATTGCAGGGTAGGAACTATTTTCCTATTTTATATAAAACACATAGATGAGTTTAAATCATAAAAAATCACACTTTTTTTTCTTTTTTTCAATAGTTCAGCAATGAAATAAAACAGCGCTAACGCAAAACAATATTTACATGTTCCTGAGAATGCGCAAAGAATTATACATACCTAAAATACATTAACATATCAATGTAGATGTAGTTAAAACCGCAATATATCCCATTTTATGGGTTTTAAAGGTGATATTTTTCCTATTTCTGCCTAAGACATTGATATCGGGTACGTATAAACTCCTATTCAAGCGGTTATAACGTGCCAAAAATCTGTGTCTGAAGGATAAACAGAAAACAAACAATCTTCTTCTTCATCGATGAAAACCGACAGAATGTAATTACTGCAATGCTGGAGCAAAAAAAAAAAAAAAAACGTTTTACTCCCATAGGCTTGACCAGGTATGCAGAGAGTCAGGCATCAACCGACCTCACTTAATAAAAGTTTAGGTAAGTCTTAGGGCCTCTTAAGGCGTGAGCCGTTATAGAATCAGCCGGCTTGCAATCAAAAACGGAAGCAAAGTTATCTGAGGGAAGTTAATGAGGCCTTTTTCGCCGAAACTAGCTAGTCTGGCCAGAAAAACTTGTACACTGCATACTTTCAGTTCTACAGTTATTTACGAACATGAAATCATTGCAAGCTTATATATTTATGAATTTATATACTCAGACACCATACACTTCTGGTTCCGACAGGCCTTGTTCCAGAAAAGATTTAAGTCTGACATTAAATTCTGAAACTAAATCGAAATGACGTCTATAAAACTAAGAAAAGACTTGCGAAGTTTATGATATCAATTACCCTGGTTAAGAAGTTAGACAGATAAAAATTCCTACGAATGTTGATGTCAGTCAGTTACAAGACTAGACACTTTGGCAAATAGAATTGCAGTGTAATTTTTATCCATAAGTTCCATCTGATGCCACAAGAGCATCATCACAATCCACGAACGCAACATTTATTTCAAAATACATGTAATCGTGTTTATCGGAAATTTTGCATGAAACAAACCCATCGAAAGTACAGAAATGTAACTACGAAGGCGGGATTTAGGTATTGGAAGAACCAGCTGTATTCAGTTGAGATTCGACTGATCAAGCCACCGAAAAATGCATTTCGTACCATATATGTAAGATGGAGGGAATCTCCTGTATGGAGTGTCATTTCAATTAAATCATTAAGTTCTTTAAAACCTTTATGAGGAATAGTATTTTAAAGCGCGGGAAATTCATACGTTGACAGACTACCTGCACGAAAACGTCCGGAATTTAATTTATTTAAAGTAGAAGAAAAACAAAGTTCAGGAATCGATACAAATAACTTACATCACCCATCAAAGACACCAAAGGGAAAGAAACATAAACATCAAGCGACCAGACCATAATTGAAACCTAAACAAAGGAAGGCCATAAGGACAATTACTTTCCCACAAAATGGCCAAATGGCCATCCAAAAAAAAAGACACAAGTGATACACAAAGTAAGAAACAAAGAACAACATAAATAAACCGCCACAGAAGAACCGCCTTGGAACGGTCAGGGAAAAGAATTCCACTGGGGGGGGGGGGGGGGGCTTAAATCGATTTTACATGGCCACAATCCTCGCCCTTACCTCTGTTGCGGTATACACTAATTTTGTTTAGTCGGCATGAAGGCTTCCTAACTCATCAGTGTAACATCTCCGAGACCATACAAATAAAAAAAACTACAGAGATGAAACAAGGTTGAGGACTCGACAGCATAGAACAACAGAATTGCTGGAGCAAAAGAAAACCAACAGTTAGACTCCGAGGGGCCCGACCAAAGACGGAGCATCAGGCGCCAACCACATCAGGCGCCAACCAACATAAGAATAAACCTCATTAGGAATTTTAACAGACCGAAATAGAGCATCAAGACAATCATTCTTGTACAGTTTCATGAATAGTTATTCAAAACCTGTGGCCTGTAGATTGTGAACAAGGTTTTAAAGCACTTTGATCCAACATGTCTTATATTCAAATTTGACCGAGATATCATCATGACAAGCATTACGATAAAGTTTCTTGTCAACTGAAGCAAACTATGGTCTATAGAGGATGAACAATGTTTTACAGACATTTCACGTAGTGACCTAGTTTTTAACCGGACAAGACCTAGCGAACTTGTCCTTATATCACCAGGACAAACATTCTGGCAAAGTTTCGTGATAATTGTAGTACAGCTGTAGGCTTTTTTTGTTTGTTTGTTTAAGTTGGAGTTTAACGGCCCAGTTAATACTATTAAGGTCATTTTTTGAGTCTGCGAGTTTATCTAGTCTTTTCCTGGGTAGGCTTATACGTTACCGGTTAACCACTACAGTGCACATTCATTCACCAGAAACTGACAACTGCCCTTCTTAAATTAGTGAAGAGAGTGAATGACCGTAGAAAAATTTCATGATCAATCTTCACGAAAGAATGTTGCCGACCATGGCAGGTATCGAACCCGAACCCCACCCCACACACACGCACACATACATCCCTGATCACCAGTAAGACGCGCATCAGACAGAGCTTCCAAGGCCAGCACAACTGTAGGCTGTAGCGGATGAAAAAGTAAAGGTTGACGACGGTCGACGCACGACTCTCTTACCACGGACACAGGGTGATAGCTGTAGCTCAGTTGTGCAATTCGTGCTCATGTGAGCAAAAATATTATCTGTCGATAAGAAATATTAAGTATTATATAATATCTTATTTCAAAAGAAATATTGATAGATCTAGTAGAGATATGGATAAAGAACGTGACAATAAAGAAAATTTCTCATTAAACATCCACTGCAGTATTAGTGCTACTACTACAACAACATCTTCTAAATGTTAATGTTTAAGAGGCAGAGATAATAAAAAAAAAACGACCGGTACAGAGGCTTTAAAAAAATTATAATAACATTCCCGTGCTCTTGTCTTGAAACCAGCATTTTTCACAGGATGCTTTTCTTTCTTTTTTTTCTTTCTTTTTTGTCATCGCGAAAACAAGCCTATATAATTTTACCCCCATTAAACCCCATAAAGCTAGTAAAACTAAGGTTTATAGGGGTATACAATATTGTTTGTATCTCTGCCAAAAAAAAAAAAAAAAAAAAAAAAAACAGATAGAAAGGCAAACCGCAATCAGGCATTCTTGTAACCTGATACAGGCGGTCGAATAACTGCACGCTACAATCGGTAGTGACCTATAATAATATTGTTATAGACCGGAACTACTTTTGGTCCAAAATTTGCAAGTGTAAACAATAACATGCAACCTTTTATAGACAGGAAAACAACAAAATTGCAAGTTAAAATCTTTGCAATATCTATTTAAACATATTTTCAGCTAGATTCTTACCTTCTCGGGCTTTCCTGATTTGAATGAAATACATGGTTAGTGTCTTTAATAATAAAAAGACACTAATCATGTATTTAGATTATTTGTTTGTTTGTTTGATTTGAGGTTTAACGTCCCCGTCAACACTTTAAAGGTCATTTTGGAGACGTTGCTTCCAATTTTGTGGGACTTTTAGATGAAATGACATCTCAAGCCCTGTCGCCCAATGAAACCAATAGGGTTTATTAACATGGGCGGTCCGCCTCGCACCGCGGTTCCTGGACAGGCTAAGATCCTCTAAGCGGTTTACCAGTACTAGTGTGCGGGCCGGATTCAGCTCTGCGTGGAAGCATCATGCAGCCCATATATTTCTTCAAGCCCCTAAGGGCGGGAGGATGTTTATACCGCAATTCAAAACTGTCAACGGTTTTGCAATAATTTAGCAAAATTGAAGCAAAAAGGGCAGCCGACAGTGTTGCATGTTAAACGACATTCAGTGTCATGGCGCGCACACGTAGTATAACGTGACGTCAAATAGCCCGAAATTTCTACCATCACCACGCCACAGAGACGCAGGAAACAGCATGGACGCTGGAATAAAAGTTTCCCAGCGCTTTACAGTCTGTATGAAAATCTGCAAATAAATAGTTTATTTTAGTTTTAGAAATTATTTTCGAGGTTGAGACGCAACCGCAGTACCAGTGCGCCATCATTCCAACCAGGAAAGCCTGAGAAAGTAAGAATTTAGCTACAATTTCTGAAAATCTGTTTAAATACATATTGTAAAGATTATAACTTGCAGTTTCGTTGTTTTCTCGTGTATAAAAGGTTGTATGTTATTGTTTACGCTTGCAAATGAGGGACCTGAAAAGTAGGTCCGGTCTATTAACGGTCACTAGACGTATTATAGGTTAGTAGAAGGTATTATAGGTCACTGCCGATTATAGCTAGTAATTATTCGACCCCCTTTATTAGGTTACTAGAATGCCTAATTGCGCTATGAAATTGCACAATGCTACTGCGGTTGCGTCTGAACCTCGAAAATAGGTTCTAAAACTATAATAAACTATTTATTTGCAGATTTATATACAGGATGGAAAGCTCTGAAAAACTTTAATACATGCGTCCATGTTTCTTACGTCTTCGTGGTGTGGGGACGTCAGAAGCTTTGAAGTCACGGTATACTATGTGTGCGCGCCATGGCACCACCTTCCTTTATAATGTCATACTGTCTGCTGTCTTTTTAGGGTAAATTTGCTAAAGTTTTGCAAAGCCCCTTGATTGTTTTGAATTGTGGTATAAGCTAAATACATGATAAGTGTCTTTAATATTAAGAAATAATTGGTTCGCCACAACACTGAATTTTATAAGGGCTCGCTGAAGCTCGCCACTTTTAAATTGTCTAAGGCTCACATATTATATTTGTTTATTAAAGGCACTGACCGTGTATTTAGTGTATTCAGGGTTCGGCCCCGCCCATCGGGGCTTGAAGAAAAAAATGGACTGCATGATGCTTTCCCGACCGCACACGTGTACTGGTTAACACCTTAGAGGCAAAGCGGTGCGAGTCGGACCGTCCATGCTTATTGACCCTATTGGTTTCATTGGGTGACAGGGCTTGAGAAGTCATTTCATCTCAATGTCGGGTAAAAGTCCACAAAATTGGAAGCAACGTCTCAAAAATGGCATATACAGTGTTGAAGGAGACGTTAAATCTCTAATCAAACAAGCAAAACTATATTCAGGGTACCTGTTGCACGTTCCCATAATTTATTTGGAGCAAAACCGTTAAAAATATCAGAATTTTCTAACTACCCGAAAATTTTCGGCCCCGCCCATCCGCGGGGGCTTGAAGAAATATATGGGCCGCATGATGCTTCTACGCAGAGCTGAAACCGACCCGCACACGAGTACTGGTAAACCGCTTAGAGTTTCTTAGCCTGCCCAGGCAAAGCAGTGCGAGAAGGTCCGTTCATGCTTATAAACCTATGGGTTTCATTGGGCGACAGGGCTTGAGATTTCATTTCATCTCAATGTCGGGTAAAAGTCCCACATAATTGGAAGCAACGTCTCCAAAATGACCTTTACAGTGTTTATGGGGACGTTACACCTCAAATAAATAAATATAAAAAAAAAAAAAACTACCCGAAAATTTTCATTTTGGGGTGATGAAATTTTCTATGTTTTTGAATAGGCGATTTTCATAATGATTTTTTTTAGTTCTAGTCCAAACATAGATTATCGGTGCTCGTTAGATCCGCCTCCTATTTTTATGAGCGGAAATAAGGAATATATTGTATACCCCTGTAACCCCACTTTTACCTGTTGAAATTGGGTGTCTATATGGGTGGTCATTACACGAACTTGCTAATCTGATAACTGTTTTGTGTTTGTAACACATTATTAGAGAAGAACCAAGCTGGTTTCTTAACTTTATTTGTCTACAAGAACTACTGAACCTATAACAGAATATCATGCATACATATATCGACCATGAGATCCTTATAAGACTGACACATGTATATTAGTTAGTGGGAGGAGCTTAGAGGCAGTAATGTTTTAGCATTATCCAAACATCTCCCCCTTATTGAAAACTTATGACTTTCATCAATGTAACGTAGATAATTTACTATTTCAAAGTCATGCCGTGAACACGGAAAGGCTGTAAATCCTATTCAGCTTAAAAATTCTAGCCAAACATCAAGACATTAATTGGCTGTATTTATGAGTTGTGTTAGTTTAAATCAAATCGTGACTGAAATCCAAGTCTTCCATGAGTTCTAGTGGTTGATAAGAATTTAAAGTTTGTTCCAGTGCATAAGTTTAACACCTAGTTCCCAAGAGATAATGTACACTAGTCAGCATATCTCTGCGGGGGTTTAATCTGTCTGCCACATCGTGTTTTATTTCCATGCTGCCCTGTTTCAAGTTCCTGCGAATTTCCCGTGTCGTTATTTTGTCCCATGTTTCCCTTATTTTCTCCCATGTTTCCCTGATCATCCTGCGAGGGAATTTTCTGAAGATGAACACGGTTTCGCCTGTAAATCCCGTCATTCGTTTTTACCGTATATGTTCTATTTTCTGTATCACCATCAACTGCTGTCCTCTCTTTTTGCAACCGCTTCTCACTGTCAAGTTTTATCCGCACTTTGTCTCCGGCAGCCAAATTTGGGAGTGAATGGGCTGCGTGTCTCCTGTTGAAGAAGAATGTTTGATTTCCCTTCGATTTGTCATGATGTATTTTCACAAGGTCATGGCTTGGCCACTTAGGTCTAAGTTTGTCTATAGCACACGGTACAGGTATCCGGACCTATCATTAGTTCCGAAGGACTATAGCTGGTAGCTACGGTCGGTGTAAAAAGGTAGGATCTTACTGCACTGTACGAATCCTTTTGTTTGAGAATGTTTTAGCGATTTTGACGCCTGCTTCTGCAGCACCATTTGCCTGCGCAAAATAAGGAGAACTGTAGGTTACTTAATGTTGTGTTCCTTTGCAAAGTCCTTAAAACACTTGGCTAAGAACTGAGGGCCGCCATCGCACGTGATTTCATCTGGGTCTCCCCAGCGCGAAAACATGTTTTTCATTTTGTCCACTACACGTTCACTGGTCAATGTATTCACATATCCAATTTCTATGTATTTAGAATATGTATCCATGACAACGAGGTACGTTTTATTGTTCAACTGGCATAAATCTCCTGCAACTTTGACCCAAGGTCCCGATGGTAGTTCTGACGGTTTCAGTGGCTCTCGACGCTGTGTAGGTCTAGATTCCTGTCAAAATGTACAATTTTGCACCTTTTTAGTTAAGTCTTTATTGATTGTCGGCCACCACACGCACTGTGCTGCAAAGTCTTTGCATTTTGTGAGTCCCTGGTGCGACATATGCAGTTTGTCTAACACTTCCATGCGCTGGCTTACTGGAATAACGAGTCTATTTCTGTACATTAACAGACCATCAGCAACAGAAAGTTCATTTCGAGTGCTGAAACACTCGTTGATAGAATCTGACAGATTTTTTCCAGTTTCTGGCCATCCTTTTCTCGTGAGCGAGATGACCTGCTGAATTTCTGAATCATTTAGCGTAGCATCGTAGATCATTTTCAAGCGCGTGTCACTAATTGGCATATAAGCAGTTACTGAATCAACATACATTTTCACCTCATTTTCAACTTTACAGTCAATTTGCTTTAACGGCGATCTTGATAAACAATCAGATACTAGCATGTCTTTTGAAGTACCTTTTGAAAACTCTGCTATGCAATTAAATCTGCGTAACCGTAAAAGTAGCCTCTGGCATCTGATCGGTGCCCTGTCAATGTCTGTTTTATTGATTAACGGGATAAGAGGCTTATGATCCGTGATTAACTTGAATGATTCAAGGCCAATTAAATACCTGGAGAATTTTTCACATGCATAGACTAGGCTAAGGCATTCTAGCTCGATTTGTGCCCATTTTTTCTCTGATTCCGTCAACGTGCGCGATGCGAACGCGATTGGTTTGAGCTCTTTGCTTTCCTGCATGTATATTGCTGCTCCGAGTCCGACACGAGAACCGTCTGCGCTAACTACAATGGGGCTATTTCGTTTATAAAACGCCAATGTAGGGCTTCTGTGAGCAAAGATTTGACTTTTTCAAAAGCAATATTCTGATCAGGGCCCCAATAAAAGGCTGTGTCGTCCTTAAGCAGGTCAGATATTGGGCTAATTATTGTAGATAAATTTTCTACATACCTTCCCAAGTAATTTATCATGCCAAGAACCCTTTTGAGTTCTGTTTTGTCTTGAGGGGGGTCTAGGTTTCTAATTGCTTCTACCTTCTTTGGGTTCGGTGAGATACCCGATGCGTTAATAATATGGCCAAAGTATTCTAATTGGGTTTGTCTGAACAGACACTTGTCTTTGTTAAGTTTCAGACCTGCTTCATTTGTTCTATGAAGTACAGCGGTCAACATTGCATTATGCTCTGTCATGTCTCGGCCATAAACAATAATGTCATCCATGATAGCATCGACATTTTCCAAACCCTGCAACAGCTCAGTTATTTTTTTCTGGTAGATCTCTGGTCCGAGACTAGTACCCATTGGGCATCTTTGATACGCGTAACGCCCGAATGGGGTTATGAACGTAGTAAGCTTAGACGATTCTCGCCGGAGGGGAAGCTGATGAAAACTTTGGGCGGAATCCAACTTTGTAAATACAGTCATTCCTGCTAATTTCGGCGCGATGTCGTCCAAAGTTTATAACATGTAAACTTCACGCTTTATAGACTCATTCAATTTTTTATAATCGACACAAATGCGTAATTTGCCGTTAGGTTTTAAAACCGGTACCATCGGTGAACACCAGTCCGTCGGCTCCGAAATTTCAGTCAAAATGCCATCGCGAACCATGTTTTCGAGCTCTTCCTTTACTTTTGCCAAAAGTGGGAAGGGTATACGCCTAGCTATTCTGACGCTATACGGCTGGGCATCGGACTTAATCTCTATTTTGACCGGCTCACAATTTATGAGTCCTGTTCGACCGAACACGGTTTCCGGGATTTCATCAATTCGCTTTCAAAACTTTGGGGCTGAGACACACTGATGAAGATTAAATATCAGAAAGGCCTATGTGTCACTAAATTAGGTATAGTTACGCCTTATTTACAAACTTTAACGCAGAGGACGCTCCTCGGCTGAGCAAATTAGCCTGGTCTTTGCCTGCTACTACATATATTCTAAACATAAATTTCTGCCCATTTCTTTACGTATCTACAATGAAATACCCAAGACAATTTTGATTACCCCCGGGGCTTTTCAGAATTGACAAGACTTTTCGCAATGCCGGACGCTACTTCAACGTTTTATAGCATAATTCTGAAATGATTGATATATCTGCACCGCTATCAATTTTAAAAGCAATGTTTGACTTACAGATTTCAAGGTTAACGATCCATGGTTTATTTTCTGATTGATCACAATCAATTTCACACGATTCCAAGAAATAAGCACTGTCATTTAATTCCTCGTTTTGAATGCTTCCTACATTTTGTGCAATTTCGTGTACCTGCTTAGTTTTACAACACACTGCAAAATGATTGTGTTTATTACACTTTTTGCATGTCTGTCCCATAGCCGGGCATTGTCTCTGGTTCCCGTGACGTCTGTTACATCTTGTACACTTGGGTAGATACCTCAGTTGCTTCGCTGTTGATTTCTGGGTTGGTCTCAGCCCACCCTGGGGTAGTGAGCGAGGTGTTGGTCCTGGCTTCGGTTGTTTCGGACGTGCTTTAGTTCCCCTGACTTCGTTGACTGTCGTCGGTTGTGTTTGGTCGCGAACTTGTGATTTTACAGGTTCGGACTGTCGAGCCATTGTTGAGGCGCTTTCCAGTGTTAAGTCATCTTTCAGCTGCATTTTCTCTGACAGTTCTTTATCAAGAATTCCAATTACAATGGCATCCCTAATTCGGTCGTTTATGGCTGTCCCAAAGTCACAATTGTCTGATATTTCATAAAGGCTTCTTAAGAACTGTTCCGCACTTTCGCCGCTTTGTTGTTTTCTTTGATTAAACTTTGCTCTTTCATGTATTACATATTTTCTTGGTATGAAATGTTCATCAAACTTTTTTATTACTCCATCAAAGTGTTTTGACTCGTCGGCTGTTAATCCGAAAGATTTCATTATATTTTCTGCGTCCATTCCCATGGCTTAAATTAAACTAGACACCTGGATTTCACCATTTTCTTTATTCAGCTTTGTCGCAAGTCTAAATCTTAAAAATCTATTCTCCCAGTCTTCCCACCTGTTGGGCTGGTTAAAGTCAAATTCATTCGGCGGGGTACATTTTGATGCCATTTTTTTATGTTTTTTAGGTTTCACTGGGTTCTTCTAATTTTTCATGAAATGTCATAAATTCCTTTGAATTTATTTTAATATATTCCATTTGGAATGTTCTTTTGTTTCCCTTTGGAACAAAAAATATCCGACTTCTAACACCATGTTTTGTGTTTGTAACACATTATTAGAGAAGAACCAAGCTGGTTTCTTAAATTTATTTGTCTACAAGAACTACTGAACCTATAACAGAATATCATGCATACATATATCGACCATGAGATGCTAACAAGACTGACACATGTATATTAGCTAGTGGGAGGAGCTTAGAGGCAGTAATGTTTTATCATTATCCAAACAATGACATTTTACATACCATTAACGTTAGACGATGTTTAATTATGACAGTCGACACCAAGAAAAAGAGGCATTAGTTTTGTTTGTTTGATTTGAGCTTTAACGTCCCCGTCAACACTGAAAAGGTCATTTTGGAGACGTTGCTTCCAATTTTGTAGGACTTTTACCCGACATTGAGATAAAAAAGCCATCTCAAGCCCTGTCGCCCAATGAAACCAATAGGGGTTATTAGCATGGACGGTCCATCTCGCGCCGCGGTTCCTGGACAGGCTTAGATCCTCTAAGTGGTTTACCAGTACTATAGTGTGCGGGCCGGATTCAGCTCTGGGTGGAAGCATCATGCAGCCAATATATTTCTTCAAGCCCCTATGGGCCGGGGCCGGAGGCATCAGTTACAATAGAGTAATCGAATTTGCTTTGCTTCTGATATTTTTTTTTTTTTTTTTTTTTTTTTTTTGGTTTGGGTTTTACGGCCCTTTCAAGATTATTTCACTCATATCGAGCCGATCGTTAATCATAGGTGGGCGAAAACCGGAGTACCCGGAGAAAAACCACCTGACCTTCCGTTGCAGAACTTGGCGTCTCACACGTGACCCGAGCGAGGCTCGAATGCTTCTGATATTGCATCATACGATAAAACTTTACAATCTGTCATGGCATTAATTGATTGTTTGTTGAATTTGGGTTTAATGTCTCCATCAACACTATTTAGGACATTTTGGTAACGTTTATTCCAATTTTGAAGGAATTTTACTCGGCATTGAGATGAAATAACATCTCAAACCCTATCACTCAATGAAACCAATATGTTTACATGCATGGATGGTGCATGGGAAGGCTTAGACCTCCTAAACAGTTACCAGTACTCACGTGCGGTTGGTTTCAGCTCTGCGCAGCCCAATCTATTTCTCAAAGCCTCGATGTGGAGTGGGGGAGGCAGGGGGCACAATAGGGCGTACCATGAAATAATAAAATAAATAAAGTTATGGGATTTTAAATGATTAAATAGTAATAACGAAATGGATAAAAGCCCCTGTCCATCGGGGCTGGGGACGTTAAACCTCAAAATCAATTAATCAATCAATGAAATGGTTAATACAAACAAACAAAGGCAGTGAAATCTAATGTATGCCGATGTACTCAGTTTCAAGCCGCTGAAAAAAAGTTGCTTCATTCCTAAAAATTGTCTTTTATTTAAAGTTGTTTAAAGAAAAGTGCAAAATATGATCACCTCTGAGCCACTCGAGCTGTAGATCTTACATGTAACACTTCCCTGTTCTGCAGAATAAGATTTTTTCCGCACAAACTTGGAGGTTCGATATCGGGATTACACACGTGAAACGTTTTATCGATCAGCAGTTATACACCTTTGTGTATCAGATATACGCCCTGAGCCTACAAAACGGGGAAGGTGTTAGATTACTATAGGAAACTATTTTTAAGGTTCATCTAGTACTGAATTTTCAATATTTCTTGCTATTTAAAAACGGGGAGCTCCGCGTTTGGAGGTGTCTCCCCGATTCGAAGGTGTGTATTCTTATGTAATTCCCCGATTGGTAGCAAGGTAGTTGGTACACACACACACACACACACACACACACACAAACACACACACACATCATTATTGCAGAGTTTCAGCTGAACAGATAATATTGTAGGCGAAAGAGACCGTTTATATGTGTTTCGAAAATCAAAGCACTGAAAGTTCTGGTTGGTCGACTGCCGACTGTCTCTGAGTGTAGCCTGAGAAAATAGTCCTGAACTTAGACTTTTCGTCCAATCCTTCAATTTCAATATTTTAAGTGTAGGCATGATCAGACGCCGCGTTATGTGGCATTGTGTGGCGTCTGTTCAGGTATCTAATCACGGTTCGCTAATGCACAAGTCAGGAGCCCTGTCCAAGTTATTGTTGTTGCACTGGTAGCATTTTGGAGATATTACAGTTTATTTATCTTTCATTTTCTATGCATTTATTTATTATGCCCCCAACTTCGAAGAGGTTGTTGGGGCATATTGGTTCTGCCCTGTCCGTCCGTCAGTCCGTCCGTCAGAATGGCTTGAGCTAGGATCTTGAAATTTCATATATGGCATGAGCATGAAAAATGAACGGACCCGTTTTTTTTTTCTTTTCCGTCGGACTTGTCCTTGCGGAGTTATGCCCCTTTTTACTTATGCATTGTGGCTATAGGGAAACCTTGTGAACAAAATATCTGGAGAACCGCTTGCGCTAGGATCATGACAGTTGGCATACAGTTTGGGTCTAATGTGTAGATGACCTGATTAACTTGACGAAAGTCCGGAAATATTTAAAGGAGTTATTCCCGTTTTTTGACTTATGCAGTGTGGCTATAGGGAAATCTTGTGAACAAAATATCTGGAGAACCGCTTGATATTTGGCATACAGTTTGGGTCTAATATGTAGATTACCTGATTAAGGTTCTGCCCTGTCCGTCCGTCTTTTACGATTTAAGTACGTGTACCTAGGAAAACTACAGAATGGCTTGAGCTAGGATCTTGAAATTTCATATATGGCATGAGCATGAAAAAAAAGCGGACCGTATTTTTGTCCTTGCGGAGTTATGCCCCTTTTTTGACTGTCCGTCAGTCCGTCCGTCCGTTACGTTTTAAGTACCTAGGTAAACTACATAATGGCTTGAGCTAGGATCTTGAAATTTCATATATGGTGTCAGCATGAAAAATTAGCGGACCCGTATTTTTATGCCCCCAACTTCGAAGAAGTTGATTGGGCATATTGGTTCTGCCCTGTCCGTACTTCAGTCAGTCCGTCCATCCGAAACGCTTTAAGTACCTAGGTAAACTACAGAATGGCTTGAGCTAGGATCTTGAAATTCCATATATGGCATGAACATGAAAAATGAGCGGACTTGTATTTTTTTTCTTTCCAGTCGAACTTGTCCTTGCGGAGTTATGCCCCGTTTTTGACTTGTGGCTATGGGGAAACCTTGTGAACAAATTATCTGAAGAACCGCTTGAGCTAGGCTCATGAGATTCAGCATACAGTTTGGGTCTAATGTATAGATGACCTGATTAACTTTTGACGAAATTCCGGAAAGATTTAACGGAGTTATGCCCCTTTTTGGACTTATGCATTGTGGCTATAGGGAAACCTTGTGAACAAAATATCTGGAGAACCGCTTCAGCTAGGCTCATGATATTTGGCATACAGTTTGGGTCTAATGTGTAGATGAACTGATTTACTTTTGACGAAATTCTGAAAATATTTAATGGAGTTGTGCCCCTTTTTGGTCTGATGCATTGTGGCTATAGGGAAACCTTGTGAACAAAATATCTGGAGAACCGCTCGAGCTAGGCTCATGATATTTGGCATACAGTTTCGGCCTAATGTGTAGATGACCTGATTAACTTTTGACGAAATTTTGAAAATATTTGATGGAGTTATGCCCCTTTTTGGACTTATGCATTGTGGCTATAGGAAAACCTTGTGAACAAAATATCTGGAGAACCGCTTGAGCTAGGCTCATGATATTTGGTATACAGTTTGTGTCAAATGTGTAGATGACCAGAATAACTTTTGACGAAATTTTGAAAATATTTAATGGAGTTTTGCCCCTTTTTGGACATACATTTTGGCTATAGGGAAATCTTGTGAACAAAATAACTGGAGAACCACTTGAGCCAGGCTCATGATATTTAGCAGTCTGTTTGCTACTAAGGCATAGATGACCTGAATAACTTTTGTTTTAAATCTGTTAATATTTGACAGGTTTATTTTTAATGCAAATGATCATGAGGTACTGTTTACTGTCCCATTTAGGGACAAGCATATGGTTGGGGGCATAGTGTTTCACAAACACAATTTCTAGTTTACTTTCTTGACCTAGCTCAAAATCTGTTCAGCTTCATCGTGTGCCTTTCTGTATTCTTTTATGTACTAAATAGGACAAACACAACAGATTTACTGCCGCGAGATTCTTCATTCACACCGGAAGCGCTGAAATCTACGTGAGAAGTGCAATACATTATTTTAAGTATTTTATTTGGTTAGTAGTCAGCAATCGGTTCGGTAAATATATATTTTTCGTTACAATGGTTAAGAGCAAACCATTGTTTAACCCTACACATTTTTAACCCTTAACAATATCAAAAGCAGAACACCAGGACCACATTGTAAAAGAAAATTTGGCTTGATCAAAAAGATCCTGTGAAACTTTTTCCCGATAGACATAAGATTTAATTAGGATTGTCAAGGCCTATTTTCGCATGATTTGTGGCTATGCAGATATTAGCTCAAACAAGTTAAGGAAAGTTAAAGTATTATCTGAACCAGAAAAGACGTGATAACAGAAGAAGAAATATCTAAAGTTATTAAGCAATTAAAGCAAAATAAATCACCAGGGAATGATGGTATAGTATCTGAATTTTACATATTTTTTTGGGACTTAATCAAAGATGAGCTTACAGCGGTAATGAATAATACTTTCTCGACAAAGACTCTAGCACCTTCACAGTGCAGAGCTATGCTTGCTTTACTGTACAAAAGGGGAACGGGAAGACATAGCTAATTAGAGGCCCATATCACTCCTAAACGTAGATTTTAAAATCGTTACAAAAAATTTGGCAGAACGTTTGAAGCCCTTTCTGCCAAAACTAATACATCCTGACCAAAAGGGTTATGTAAACGGCCGTAATATTTGCAAAGAAAACAGGTTACTGCAAGATATTTGAGTACAGTGAGCAGGAAAACATAAACTCTTTTGTAATATTTCTTGATTACCAAAAGGCATTTGACCGAGTCGAATGAGGATGGGCTATAAACTATCTAAAATGATTTAAGAGAGGATATTATAGCAGGACTGAAGGCGGATGTGAAGTGGAATATCACGAAAGAGGAGGGGATTGCATTGAAAGAGCTTCTCTCAGACGTATCGTTAGTAATTCGACAGTCAGATAAAGGGTCTGGAGTGGTAGTACTAGACAAGGAGGATTATATCGGGAAACTCCATGAGGAACTGAAGGATAGCAAAGCGTATAAGCAGACAGATGGAGATTTAACGAAGCAGATTAACACGAAGGTTCGAAAGCCAGTAAGTAAGCTCCACAAACAGGAAGCTATATCTTCAGAGCTGAAGCAGTATCTCTTACCCAGTACATGCCACCCTGGGCGATTGAAGGGGAACCCAAAGATACATAAGGAGGGAAATCCCATGAGGAAAATCGTAAGCGGAATAGGCATAGCTACAGAAAGGTTGGCAAAAGTAGCGGAGGGAGAGTTAGAGGAATATGTGGTAGGGAGCCCAAGCTACATAAGGGACACTACAGATTTCATCAACCAGGTTAAGGATATCGAAGGCCTGCCTGAAGATGCTATTTTATTCTGTTTTGATGTCTGTATGAGAAAGTGGGATGAGCAGTTATTGGAGTTCACCGAGAAACCTTGCTTGTACAAGAGGTGTATAGATGATGGCATAGGAATCTGGACCGAAGGGGAGAATAGCCTAATGGAATTCGCTAGTCATGCAAATGCGATACATCCAAGGATAAAAGCAACCCTTCAATTGAGCAGAGACAAAATAGAATTCCTTGATACATGGGTGAAACTGAGAGATGGTAAGATAGAAACCGACCTCTATTGCAAGGAGACAGATAAGCATTTATATTTGCAGAAAGAATCGGATCATCCAAAACATACAAAGGCAGCTATTCCTTATGGTTTAGGGTTGAGACTCAAGAGGATTTGTAGTGAAGATAACAGCTATGAAAAGCAGAAGGATGTTTTGCGCTCCCAGTTGGTGAGGAGAGGTTACAAGGAGGGTATGATAAACCGAGAGTTTAATAAGGTAGACAAGGTAGAGAGGGAAGAGGCTCTAAGGAGGAAGACGAGAAAGAAGCAGACTGATAGGGTCCCATTGGTGCATGGTGCTTCCGCGCAGGGCGGATGCTGACCGCGTGTCGGGGCAGGTAGGCCGCATAGAGGATCCGGATCTGGCCGGGCCCAGAGGTGCGAGTCGGGCCGCCGATGTTTATAAACCCTATTGATTTCGTTTGGCGACAGGGCTTGCAATGTCTTTTCATCTGCATGTCGGATGAGGGTCCCATAAAATTAGAGGCAAAGTCTCCAACATATTTCTGCAAGCTTGTTAAAGATACTATTATAAATGAATCTATCGTCGAGCAAACAATTTTTCCCCATTATACGTCTATGGGAGGCTAAAGTGCAAGTAACTCTCATGAGAATAATCCGATCAGCCCAAATTCAAACTTGTCCAATAAGCTATGGCTATGCTTATTACCTATAAGTTGTATGAGGAGCCAATAAGAAAAATTAAGTCACTATCGCCAGGACAACATTTTCCCATTTTTAGCTCACCTGTCACGTAGTGACGAGGTGAGCTTTTGGGGTCACTTTTTGTCCGTCGTCCGTCGTGGGTGCGTCCGTGCGTGCGTCCGTGCGTGCGTAAACTGTTTCTTCAAACGACATCTCCTAAACCAATAAATGGATTTTGATATAATTTCACAGGAATGTTCCTTGGATGTCCCTCTTTCAAAATTGCCTAAATCATTCCGCTCCGTTACAAAAATTGTCGCTAGAGCTAAAAATAGAAAAAAAACAACGTTTAAATGACATCTCCTCCTAGGCAAATGGCCCGATTTGAAAATAATTTCACAGGAACGTTCCTTGGGTGACCCTCTTTAAAAATTGGCTAAATCGTTCCGCTCCGTTAAACAAAATGGCCACCAGGGCTAAAAATAGAAAAACTTTTCAATGACATCTCCTCCTAGGCAAATGGCCCGATTTGACAATAATTTCACAGGAATGTTCCTTGAGTGACCCTCTTTCAAAATTGCCTAAATCGTTCCGCTCCGTAAAACAAAATGGCCGCTAGAGCTAAAAATAGAAAAACCTTTAAATGACATCTCCGAGGCAAATGGCCCGATTTGAAAAGAATTTCACAGGAATGTTCCTAGAGTGACCCTCTTTCAAAATTGCCTAAATCGTTCTGCTCCTTTAAACAAAATGGCTACCAGAGCTAAAAATAGAAAAACCTTTAAATGACATCTCCTCCTAGGCAAATGGCCCGATTTGAAAATAATTTCACAGGAATGTTCCTTGAGTGACCCTTTTTCAAAATTGCCTAAATCGTTCCGCTCCGTTAAACAAAATGGCCGCTAGATCTAAAAATAGAAAAACCTTTAAATGACATCTCCTCCTAGGCAAATGGCCCGATTTGAAAAGAATTTCACAGGACTGTTCCTAGAGTGACCGTCTTTCAAAATTGACTAAATCGTCCCGTTCCGTTAAACAAAATGGCCACTAGAGCTAAAAATAGAAAAACCTTTCAATGGCATCTCCTCCTAGGCAAATGACCCAATTTGAAAATAATTTCACAGGAATGTTCCTTGAGTGACTCTCTTTCAAAAATGCCTAAATCGTTCTGCTCCGTTAAATAAAATGGCCACCAGAGCTAAAAAAAAAGAAAAACCTTTAAATGACATCTCCTCCTAGACAAATGACCCGATTTGAAAAGAATTTCACAGGAATGATCCTTGAGTGACCCTCTTTCAAAATTGTCAAAATTGTTCTGCTCCATTAAACAAATGGCCGCCAGAGCTATAAATAGAAAAACTTTAAATGACATCTCCTCCTAGGCAAACGGCCTGATTTGAAAAAAAATTCACAGGAATGTTCCTTGGGTGACCGTCTTTCAAAATTGCCTAAATGGTTCCGCTTAGTTAAACAAATGACCATCCGGGGCTAAAATAAAATAAAAAAACTTTAAATGACATCTCCTACTAGGCAAATTGCCCTATTTGAAAATAATTTGACAGGAATGGTCCTTGAGTGACCCTCTTTCAAAATTGTCTCAATCGTTCCACTTCATTAAACAAAATTGCCACCAGAGCTTAAAATAGAAAAACCTTTAAATGACATTTCCTCCTAGGCAAATGGCCCGATTTGAGAATAATTTCCCAGGAATGTTCCTTGAGTGATCCTCTTTCAAAATTGCCTAAACTGTGCCGCTCTGTTAAACAAAATGGACACCAGAGCTAAAAATATGAAAACCTTCAAATTCCACTTCAATGAAAAATAGCCTCCAAAGATAAAAGTCTTTGGTCCACATCTCCTTAAAGCAATTAATCCATCATTTACATAAGCTTTGAAACATCTTGGATTCAGGTGAGCGATTCTGGGCCATCGATGCCCTCTTGTTAATGACAGATTCAATCTGTCATCTCTAGCTACCCTGCATGTTTTAAAGAAAGTCAGGCTTTCTTCCGGCTTTGACCGCCATAGAAATATGAGTCCGCACAAAATGTAGTCCGGTTTGGCGCAGTAATCATAAGCGTAATACGAACTTTTGAAGCAGACGACTTGACGATTTTATCTTACGATTCAGCATTTCATATGAATCAGCTGCATCATGCGACGGGTTTGGCGAAGCCTGTATACTCAGATTAATGCGGCGTCTGCTCAGCAGTATGCTCAGGTTTTACACTGTTTTCTATCAGTGCTGTCAATATTTAATCCTTAAAGACCAGCTTGCAGACAAGAATATTAATGGGTTTTCTTTCTGACTTTCGAGGTCAAGTTTAGGTCAGTTGCAACTTAGGTATATATTGACTTTGCGTGGAAAAATTGGAAAGAAAGACTGTCCCTTTCAACCCTGGTATATGGTACAGATACTAAGTGTAGGTCCTGTGATATAATTCTAGGTGCCATATTTAGCAGAATGGACAAGCCCAACTTCAGTGATGGAAGAGTGCACTCCAGAAACTCAAGGCAGTTAATAAATCAAATCACTGACAACACTCATGCCGATTGTCTCTAAATGCAGGCTGGTCACGAACTGGGACTTGGACTGATTCGTTTAAACTTATGATGTTAGTAACTAATGCAAAAAAGTATAGAACAAGATCAGCATCGTGTTCTGTGGCGTTTGATCTGAGTTTACATTGTTTGCCAGATCTAACATTTGATTCATGTGCAGATTTTACAGATTACACTACCAAACACTGAAAAACGACGCGGCTATGTTTGGGTTGATTGTTTGGCATTCGATTGAAGTTGCTAATAAGAAAAGTGCTTCAGTGCTAACGTCTACGTGACTATCACTGACTTGTTAGAATAACCTTTTGTCTCGTAGAAAATAGCCGCAGCGAGATAAGGGTATTCCATAAGACTGAAGAGAATTACCCGGAATCATAGGGTGAGCTTGGCAAACAGCGTAGACCAAGATCAGACGCTGCAGAACTCGTCTTCTTATCAAAATCTTCACTATTTGTTTTGAATTTCAGAGTTAAATGAAACAGTTTAAATCTCAGCCCAGGACTATTACTCCAAGCTACAGCCCACACTCTCAGTGCTTTGATTCTGAAACCATACGATTGCATGATTACAACACGCTTATGCACAATGCCCTTAAGCTAAAAAGGTCAAATCAATCAACCGTGACGTCTGGTTACCAGTCCGGCCACGTCGATCCTGTGCTCCACCTTCACACCAGTACGGATAGAAACCACATGATCGAACTTTTGATGTGTAATGTAAGGTCGTGCCCAGAAAAGAAACAAGAGGGCCCAGAGGGCCCTGAATCGCTCACCTGAGTACCAGTGTCTCTAGTGCATTCTTGGCCCAAGGGCTATAATTTGAATAAACTTGGTAGCGGTCCACTAGATAAGGCTCCAGACCAAATATCAAAGACCTGGGCCTTCTGGTTTCAGAAAAGAAGATTTTTAAAGGATTTCCCTATATAAAACCTATGTAAAACCAGCGGGCCCTGGCGCGTGGGCATTTTTGGCGCCAGGGCTATAATTTGACTAATCTCAGCAGAGGTTCACTAGTTGAAGCTTCACACCAGATATCAAAGACCTTGGCCTTCTGGTTTCGGAAAAGAAGATTTTAAAAGTTTTATTCCTATATATGCCTATGTAAAACTAGTGGGTCCCAGCGCAGGGACATTTTTGGCCCAAAGGCTAGAATTTGAACAATCTTGGTAGAGGTCCATTAGATGAAGCTTCATACCAAATATCAAAGACCTGGGCCTGGCGGTTTCAGAGAAGATTTTCTAAAGTTTCCCTATATATGCCTATGTAAAACCAAAGGGCCCCGGGGCGGGGGCATTTTTGGCTCCAGCACTATAATTTGAACAATCTTGGAAGGGGTCCACTAAATGAAGCTTCATACCAAATAGCAAAGACCTGGGCCTTGCGGTTTCAGAGAAGAAGATTTTTAAAGATTTTCCCTATATAAGCCCAATGTAAAACCAAAGGGCCCCCGGGCGGGGCATTTTTAGCCCCAGCACTATAATTTGAACAATCTTGGTAGAGGTCCACTAGATGAAGCTTCATACCAAATATCAAAGATCTGGGCCTTGTGGTTTCAGAGAAGAAGATTTTTTAAAGATTTTCCCTATATAAGCCCATGTAAAACCAAAGGGCCCCAGAGCGGGGGCATTTTTGGCCCCAGCACTATAATTTGAACAATCTTGGTAGGGGTCCACTAGATGAAGCTTCATACCAAATATCAAAGACCTGGGCCTTGCAGTTTCAGAGAAGAAGATTTTTAAAGATTTTCCCTATATAAGCCCATGTAAAACCAAAGGACCCCGGGGCGGGGGCTTTTTTGGCACCAGCACTATAATTTGAACAATCTTGGTAGGGGTCCACTAGATGAAGCTTCATACCAAATATCAAAGATCTGAGCCTTGCGGTTTCAGAGAAGAAGATTTTTATAAAGATTTCCCATATATAAGCCCATGTAAAACCAGCGGGCCCTGGAGCGTGGGCATTTATGGCGCCAGGGCTATAATTTGACCAATCTTAGCAGAGGTTCACTAGTTGAAGCTTCACACCAGATATCAAAGACCTTGGCCTTCTGGTTTCGGAAAAGAAGATTTTAAAAGTTTTTTCCTATATATGCCTATGTAAAACTAGTTGGTCCCAGCGCAGGGACATTTTTGGCCCAAAGGCTAGAATTTGAACAATCTTGGTAGAGGTCCATTAGATGAAGCTTCATACCAAATATCAAAGACCTGGGCCTGGCGTTTTCAGAGAAGATTTTCTAAAGATTTTCCCTATAAATGCCTATGTAAAACCAAAGGGCCCCGGGGCGGGGGCATTTTTGGCCCCAGCACTATAATTCGAACAATCTTGGTAGAGGTCCACTAGATGAAGCTTCATACCAAATATCAAAGACCTGGGCCTGGCGGTTTCAGAGAAGATTTTCTAAAGATTTTCCCTATATAAACCTATGTAAAACCAAAGGACCCCGGGGCGGGGGCTTTTTTGGCACCAGCACTATAATTTGAACAATCTTGGTAAGGGTCCACTAGATGAAGCTTCATACCAAATATCAAAGATCTGAGCCTTGCGGTTTCAGAGAAGAAGATTTTTAAAAGATTTTCCTTATATAAGCCCATGTAAAACCAAAGGGCCCTGGAGCGGGGGCATTTTTGACCAAGGCACTATAATTTGAACAATCTTGGTATGGGTCCGGTAGATGAAGCTTCATACCAAATATCAAAGATCTTGGCCTTGCGGTTTCAAAGAAGAAGATTTTAAAAGTATTTCCCCATATAAGCCCATGTAAAACCAAAGGGCCCTGGAGCGGGGGCATTTTTCACCCAAGCACTATAATTTGAACAATCTTGGTAGAGGTCCACTAGATGAAGCTTCATACCAAATATGAAAGATCAGGGGCTTGCGGTTTCAGAGAAGAAGGTTTTTAAAGGTTTTCCCTATATAAGCCCATGTAAAACCAAAGGAACCCGGGGCGGGGGCATTTTTCGCCCCAGCACTATAATTGGAACAATCTTTGTAGGGGTCCACTAGATGAAGCTTCATACCAAATATCAAAGACATGGGCCTTGTGGTTTCTGAGAAGAAGATTTTTTATGTTTTCGGTGAAAAAGTTTTATTTTGGCTCCTGTGACCTAGATGTGCAATGGACCGGAACCATTTGAACAACTTTGAAAGGGGACCACCTAAGGATCATTCCTGTGAAGTTTGGTCAAAATCCGATCAGTGGTTTAGGATGAGATGTCGTTTGAAGAAAAAGTTTACGGACGGACGCACGCACGCACGGACGCACGACGAACGACGGACAAAAAGTGATCCCAAAAGCTCACCTCGTCACTACGTGACTGGTGAGCTAAAAAGCATTAAGGGAGAGCGTATTGCAACATTTTTCCTTAAAGGATCGGAAGCGTGCCCCTGGACAGTAAGAAGCTGGTCGGAAAGCGGATAACGTTGACTCTCATTTTGGGTGCCACATGTGTGTGATCTATCGTCTATTGGAGCGACATCTTACTATATACAGAAGACGCTAGTTGACGTCGACGTAGCGGAAGACCGACGTCAGTACGTCAAGATAGTTTCAACCGTCGGACGCATAACCGAAACAGATTTCCGCCGGCAGCTGCTACACTGTACCTGTAGATAAACAAGGGGTCTCAACTACCGACTAATAGGCACTGACACTGTTCGTCGCCCTTATGCGATGCACATTTGAGAGCTAGACGCCCCTGTCGTGACCCGAGTTAACGCGTCGACACAGTACGGAACACTTACACTAGTGCATGAAATACGTAAATTGGCGTCTAAGCGACTGACATATGCGTTTCAGTGACATATCGCACTTCAGCGTGAATCACGCCGATTGTTGTTTCCGGGTGTTTCGACGTATAAGTGTAAGTTATGTCGAGGCGACGCGTGCGTAAGAGAGCATGACATATCGGGTGAAATAAGCGTAGTTGTGTGGCGAGCTATTGCATGTAGTTAGCAAACGCAGCTTAGTGTCATTATGAACATCCAAGATCATGGCTGAGACGAAAAATGAACAGCGGGACGTTACATCAATCAAGTGCTTCGGCCTCACACGGTTCCATTAATTTGCTTACGCTCAGAATCCGGGATATCTTATCCAGCAGGATTATGAGCGGACTCATAGTGCTGTTCTTACTCAAAAATGTCTTCAAGCCAATGGAATTCATGTACTGGACTAGCCAACATTTCTCCTACGATCTCTTTCCGATAGAGTATCTTTTGGGAGAGGTATCCACAACCGACCAGACAAAAACTGTTACTTATGGACAGTAGCATTGTTAAAACTTGAACTTTAATGTTTGGTTTTGCAAACATCAATAGTTTCTTTCAAAAATTTGAAACAACGAATGGCGTTTCATAATACCACCGGTCTATAGACATCTGCAAACATATCACATATTGGAATTTGCAGAACTACATTTCTAAATTTTAAGATCTTTTTAGATAGGTTTTCTGTAAGTTTTCACAGTGTTATGATTTTCTCAAAGAATCTGTCATTTCAGTGCCTTTGGCGCTTTGATATGTCTATGGGAGACAAAAGGCCGGTACCTCTGAAGTGAATAGTTCGATCCGCCCTAACGACAAACTCATCCAAGATTTTATGGCTGTCCTCATTACCTGCAAGTTTAATGAGGATCAGATCAAAAATAAAGGCACTATCACCCGGACAACATTTTCCCCCACTGTCTGTCTATGGGAGACGAAAGGGCAAGTAACTCACATGTGAATAAGCCCCAATTTGAACTTGTCAAAGATATTATAGCTGTCCTCAATACCTACAAATTAAAAATTAAACGAGGATCTGATGAAAATTAAGGAAGCTATCGCCGGAACAACATTTCCCCATGATATGTCAATGGGAGATGAAAGGGCAAGTAACTCTCATGTGAATAATCTGATCTGCCCAAAATTCAAACTCATCCAAGATTTTATGGCTGTCCTCATTACCTGCAAGATTCATGAGGATCAGATCAATTGTAAAGTCGCTATCGCCCGGACAAAATTTCCCCCATTATATGTCTATGGGAGACGAAAGGGTAGGTGACTCTCAAGTGAAAAATCCGATCTCCCCAAAATTCGAACTCCGCCAAGATTTAATAGCTGTCCTCATTACCTGCAAGTTTAATGAGGATCAGATCAGAAAATAAGGTGGCATCGCCCGGGCAAAATGTCCCCCCTTTATATGTCTAAAGAAGACGTGAGGGCAAGTGACTCTCATGTGAATAGGCTGATCTGCCCCAAGTTCGAACTCGTCCAAGATTTTATGGCTGCCCTCATTACCTACAAGGTTAAAGAGGATGAGATAAAAAATAAAGTCTCTATCACCCGGGCAACATTTTCGTCATTATATTAGTAGATCTATGGGAAACGAAAGGGCAAGTAACTCCTGTGAATAATCCGATCTGTCCCAAATTCGAACTCAACCCAGATTTTATGGTTTTTAGCTCAACTGTCACGTAGTGACAATGTCAGCTTTTGCGATCACATTTTGTCCGTCGTCCGTCGTGCGTGCGTGCGTCCGTGCGTGCGTGCGTAGTGCATCCGTAAACAATTTCAAATAAGTATATCTCTAATACCCCATGGTCAATCTTGATCATCATCAGGTAGGGGAAAAGGCTGCATAAGGTTTTTGGGCTGATCAGATTGGAATTCTGGTTGCCATGGCAACAATGGGAAATTAAAGACTTACAATGGGAAAAATTTAAAAATTCTCTGAAAACACAGGGCCTAGAGCTTACATATTTAGCATGTAGCAACGGCAAGTGGTCACCTACATAAATCCTGCCAATCATGCCCCTGGGGTCCGAATGGGCCACACACCAGGGCCCCTTAGCTTCCATAGACTTATAATGGGGAAAAAGAACTTAAAAACACCTTCTTCTCTGAAACCACAGGGCCCAGAGCTTAGATATTTAGCAGGTAGCGACTGCAAGTGGTCACCTACAAACATCCTGCCAATCATGCCCCTGGGATCCAAATTGGCCACATCCAAGGGCCTCTTAGCTCCCATAGACTCATTATGGAAAAAAGCTTTCAAAAATATTCTTCTCTGAAACCACAGGGCCGAGAGCTTAGATATTTAGCATGTAGCAACGGCAAGTGGTTACCTACATAAATCCTGCCAATCATGCCCCTAGGGTGGAAATGGGCCACGCCCCGGGGCTTTTTAGCTCCCATAGACTCATAAAGGAACATAGCTTCAAAATCTTCCTCTCTGAAAACACAGGGCCCAGAGCTTAGATATTTAGCATGTAGCAACGGCAAGTGGTCACCTACATAAATCCGGCCAATCATGCCCCTGGGGTTCAAATGGGCCACGCCTCGGGGCCCCTTACCTCCCATAGACTCATAATGGAAAAAAAAGCTTCAACAAGAGGGCCATGATGGCCCTGGATCGCTCACCTGACCCATATGATAGAGTTACAAGTGGGCCTCTGGGAGGGCCATTATTGACCCCAGGGCTACAATGTGCATAATGTTGAGGGAGGTCTAAAAAGGTGAAGCTTCATACCAAATATCAACAAAGCCTATAATTTGAACAATCTTGGCAAAGGTCCACTAGATGAAGCTACACAACAAATATCAAAGACCTGGGCCTTGGGGTTTCAGAGACCATTTTTTAAAGATATTCCCTACATAGCCTATGTAAAACCAAATGGCCCCGGGGCGGGGACATTTTTGGCCTCAGAGCTATAATTTAAACAATCTTGATAGAGGTCCACTAGATGAAGCTTCACACCAAATATCAAAGACCTAGGTCTTGCTGTTTCAGAGAAGAAGATTTCCAAAGATTATCTCTATATATAAGTCTATGTAAAACCAAAGGGCCCCAGGGCAGGGGCTATAATTTGAACAATCTTGGTAGAGGTCCACTAGATGAAGCTCCATACCAAATATCAAAGACATGGGCCTTGTGGTTTCAGAGAAGAAGATTTTTAAAGATTTACCTATATAAGTCTATGCAAAACCAAAGGGTCTTGGGGCGGGGGCATTTTTGGCCCCAGGACTATAAATTGAATAATCTTGATAGAGGTCCACTAGATGAAATTTCACACCAAATATCAAAGACCTAGGCCTTGTGGTTTCACAGAAGAAGATTTTTAAAGATTTTCCCTATATAAGTCTATGTAAAACCAAAGGGCCCCCGAGACAGGGGCGATTTTGGTCTCAGGGCTATAATTTGAACAATATTGGTAGAGGTCCACTAGATGAAGCTTCATACCAAATATCAAAGACCAGGGCTATCTGGTTTCAGAGAAGAAGCTTTTTCAAGATTTTCCCTATATATAAGTCTATGTAATAACAAAGGGCCCTGGAGCGGGGGCATTTTTGGCCCCAGGGCTATAATTTGAACAATCTTGGTAGAGGTCCACAAGATTAAGCTTCATACCAAATGTCAAAGACCTAGGCCTTGTGGTTTCAGAGAAGAAGATTTTTAAAGATTTTCCCTATATAAGTCTATGTAAAACCAAAGGGCCCCAAGGCTGGGGCATTTTTGGTCTCAGGGCTATAATTGAACAATTTTGGTAGAGGTCCACTAGATGAAGCTTCATACCAAATATCAAAGACCTAGGCCTTGTGAATTCAGAGACAAAAATTTTTCAAGATTTTCCCCATATAAGTCTATGTAAAACCAAATGGCCCTGGAGCGGGAGCATTTTTGGCCCGTGGGCTATAATTTGAACAATCTTGATAGGGGTCCACTAGGTGAAGCTTCATACCAAATATCAAAGACCTGGGACATGTTGTTTCAGAGAAGAATATTTTTTAAGATTTCCCTATATAAGCCTATGTAAAACCAAAGGGTCTCGGGCGTGTGCATTTTTGGCCCCAGAACTATAATTTGAACAATCTTGGTAGGGGTCCACTAGGTATAGCTTCATACCAAATATCAAAGACCTGGGCCTTGCGGTTTCAGAGAAGATTTTTAAAGATTTTCCCTATATATGCCCATGTAAAACCAAAAGGCCCCGGGGCGGGGGCATTTTTGGCCCCAGCAATATAATTTGAACAATCTTGGTAGGGGTCCACTAGATGAAGCTTCATACCAATATCAAAAACATGGCCCTTACGGTTTCAGAGAAGAAAATTTTTAAAGATTTTGCCTATATAAGCCTATGAAAAATCAAAGAGCCCCGTGGCGGGGGCATTTTTGGCCTCAGCACTATAATTTGAACAATCTTCGTAGGGGTCCACAAGATGAAGCCTCATACCAAATATCAAATACCTGGGCCTTGCGGTTTCAGAGAAGAAGATTTTTCAAGATTTTCCATATATAAGCCCATGTAAAACCAAAGGGCCCCCGAGCAGGGGCATTTTTGGCCCCAGGGCTATAATATGAACAATCTTGGTAGGGGTCCACTAGGTGAAGCTTCATACCAAATATCAAAGACCTAGGCCTTGCGGTTTCAGAGAAGAAGATTTTTAAAGATTTTTCCTATTTAAGCCCATGTAAAACCAAAGGGCCCCGGGGCGGGGGCTTTTTTGGCCCCAGCACTATAATTTGAACAATCTTGGTAAGGGTCCCCTAGATGAGGCTTCATACCAAATATCAAAGACCTGGGCCTTACGGTTTCAGAGAAGAAGATTTTTAAAGCTCTTCCCTATACAAGCCCATGTAAAACCAAAGGGCCCTGGAGCAGGGGCATTTTTGGCCCCAGCACTATAATTTGAACAATCTTGGTCGGGGTCCACTAGATGAAGCTTCATACCAAATATCAAAGAACTGGGCTTTGCGGTTTCAGAGAAGAAGATTTTACAGATTTTCCCTATATAAGCCCATGTAAAACCAAAGGGCCCCAGAGCGGGGGCATTTTTGGCCCCAGCACTATAATTTGGACAATCTTGGTAGAGTTCCACTAGATGAAGCTCCATACCAAATATCAAAGACCTGGGCCTTACGGTTTCAGAGAAGAAGATTTTTAAAGATTTTCCCTATATAAGCCCATGTAAAACCAAAGGGCCCGGAGCGGGGGCATTTTTGGTCCCAGCACTATAATTTGAACAATCTTGGTAGGGGTCCACTAGATGAAGCTTCATACCAAATATCAAAGACCTGGGCCTTGTGGTTTCAGAGAAGAAGATTTTTTAAGTTTTTGGTGAAAAAAAAATCTATTTTTGGCTCCTATGACCTAGATGTGCAACGGACCGGAACCATTTGAACAACTTTGAAAGGGGACCACCTAAGGATCATTCCTGTGAAGTTTGGTCAAAATCCGATCAGTGGTTTAGGAGGAGATGTCGTTTGAAGAAATTGTTTACGGACGCACGGACTGACGACGGACGACGGACGACGGACGAAAAGTGATCCCAAAAGCTCACCTCGTCCATGATTTGACCTACTGACCTACATTTGACCCGACATGACCAATATTCAAATTTGACCGAGATATTGTCATGACAATCATTCTGAGCAAGTTTAATGATGATTGGACCATAACTGTGCCCTCTAGTGTGTTCACAAGGTTTTTCTATGATTTGACCTACTGACCTACTTTTTGACCCAACATGACCCATATTCAAACTTGACTGAGATATTGTCAGGATGATTATTCTGAGCAAGTTTGATGATGATTGGACCATAACTGTGCCCTCTAGAGTGTTCACAAGGTTTTTCTATGAATTGACCTACTGACCTACTTTTTGACCCGACATGACCCATATTCAAACTTGACCGAGATATTGTCACAATGATCATTCTGAGCAAGTTTGATGATAATTGAACCATAACTGTGCCCTCTAGAGTGTTCACAAGGACTATCTATGGTTTGACCTACTGACCTACTTTTTGACCCTACATGATCCATATTCGAACCTGACCGAGATATTGTCATGATAATTATTCTGAGCAAGTTTGATGATGATTGGACCAAAACTGTGCCCTCTAGAGTGTTCACAAGGTTTTTCTATGATTTGACCTACTGACCTACTTTTTCACCCGACATGACCCATATTCGAACTTGACCGAGATATTGTCATGATGATCATTCTGAGCAAGTTTGATGATGATTGGACCAAAACTGTGGCCTCTAGTTTGTTCACAAGAAAAAGTTTACGCACGACGGACGACGGACGACGGACGACGCACGACGACACCGGACATCTTACGGTCACAAAAGCTCACCATGACCTTCGGTCAGGTGAGCTAAAAATCTTGTTCTCTGAAACTGTGAAGCACAGAGCTGAGATATTAAGTACCGTATTTTGCCGTGTATAACACACACTCGATTTTCGACGTCAGATCGAGGGGAAAAAATTAGTTTGTATATATAACACGCTTCAGTTTTACCCAGATGCCCCACATGTAAAAGTTGGTCGCATATTCCCTGTTCCGGACCCTACGAATTTGAGTAAAAAGTAAAGAGTTAAAAGTCTCCCTGCCCTGCATCATAGTGTAGTTTATATTTTCTTGTCCTTTGGGATCATTGATTCCATTATGGGATTTTGAAAATATTTGAGGGTTACTGATGAGGCCTAAATGGCCGAAACTAGCTGGTCTGGCCCAGAAAACATGTACACTCCATATTTCCAGTTATGTGGTGTACTTCTTGCTTCCAAAGGATAACCCTTTCTAGAACATAGGGCCCAGAGCTTAGATATTTACCTTGTAGCAACGGCAAGTGGTCAACTACATAAGTCCTGCAAATCATGTCCCTGTGGTCCAAATGGGCCACGCGACGCGGCCCCTTAGCTCCCATAGACTCATAATGGAAACAAAAGCTTCAAAAATCTTCTTCTCTGAAATTGTGCACCACAGAACCTAGATATTTAGTATCTAGCAACATAAAATAGTCACCTACATAAATCCTGCTAACCCTGCCTCTGGGTCAAAATTGGTCACGCCCGAGCTCATCAGTTCCTATAGACTTATAATGGAAAAAAAAAATAAAAAAAATTTCATCTATGAAACCATAAGGCCCAGAGCTTAGATATTTAGTATGTAGGAACGTCAAGTGGTCACCGACATAAATCCTGCTAATTATGCCCATGGGATCCAAACTGGCCACACCCCAGGGCTCTTTAGCTCCCATAGACTTACAGTAAAATTGGAAAAAAAAAAATTAAAAAAGGCTTCATCTCTGAAACCACAGGGCCCAGAGCTTAAATATACTGAGTCAAAAAAGTTCCTTTATATAAAATTGCTTCTCTTACCATAGTTACTACAAATGAAAAACACACAAAATTGGTTTTGTTTTGGTTAGAAGACTCATTTGCCATGTAAAAGCCAAAAACTGTTTTTGTTTATGTAAACTCGCCAGCCTGGGCTATTGTTTTTTAAACACCCAAGGGGTAACTACGACAATTTCACAGAATAAATCATTAGAAAGGTCAAGATTTAAAACCATTAAAAATTACATTTAGCACAAGATTTCTAAACTTTGTTACATGTAACTTTTTATTAGATACCATGTGTGTCTATTCACAAAAGGTTTGTAACTTTAGTTCCATTTGCTAAGAGAAATGGACGATCACGTACCGGCCTCCGATTCTTTGAAGTTGTATGCAAATTGCTACTTTCAATTGAAACTCCATACAAAATCGAAATTGGTAGGGCTACATGCAACATGAATTTTCTACAATATTTTCCATCGTGGTTAACAGCAATGGTGGCAACAAAGCGCTTTTTAAAGAGATTGCAAAAATTGAACGACAGGTATAGAAATAGCAACAGTTTGAAAATTGCAATATTTTTAATTGAAAGGGAGATAATCTGAGAATTTCACAAATTAAAGCCTTGATTGCAGTGCATGATCATGAGATATTGTAAAAGTAAAGTGAGTTTCGATGATCAATGGTCATGATCTTTCTCAGACAAAAATGATCATCTGCGCAAGCGCAATGCCAAATTCCTTGCAATACCTTTCTACGCACATATTGCAAGACAACTCTTGAGCAGAATAGTATGGGCAAATGCAAATACATGCTTTTTGTAGCTAAACGTCCGACTCGCATGTTTACAGCCACGTTTAGCTGAATGGCTGCCAGATAGCTACTGAAATTTACCCGGGGGTTGGTATAGTTACTTTTTGACCGGGTATATATAGCATGCAGCAACGTCAAGTGGTCATATTTAGTATGTAGCGTCATGAACTGGTCACCTTAATAAATCCTGCCAACTATGCCCCTTGGGTCAAAATATGCCAAGCCCATGGGCCCATTACCTACCATAGACTTGAAATGTACAACTTAAAGTGAAAAACAAACTTCAAAAAGCTTCCTCTCTGAAACCATAAGGCCAAGAGCTTAGGCATTTAGCATGTGTCAACGTCGAGTGGTTGCCTACATGAATCCTGCCAATCATGCCAATCATGCCCCTAGGGTCCAAATTGGCCAAATCCAATAAACTAATAATGGAATAATGGAAAATAAGCTTTCGAAATACTTTTTTTCTGAAACCATGAAGTACAGGCCTTAGATATTTAGTATATCTAGTATAGCAACATAAAATGGTCACCTACATAAATCATGCCAACCATGTCCTTTGGTTCAAAATTTGCCACGCCCCAGGGCTCATTAGCTCCTATAAACTTATACTGGAAAAAAAAACTTCTTAAATCTTCTTCTCTGAAAACATGAGGCCCAGAGCTTAGATATTTAGTATGTAGCAATGTCAAGTAGTCTCCTACATAACTCCTGCCAACCATGTCCCTGGAGTCCGAATTGGCCATTTCCCAGGGCTCCTTAACTCCAATAGACTTATAATGGATTAACTTCAAACATCTTCTTTTCTGAAACACAGGGCCCTGAATTTTGATTGATTTGAGGTTGAACATCCCTGTCAACACTGTGTAGGTCATTTTGGAGACTTTGCTTCAAGATTTGTGGGACTTTTACCCTACACGGAGATGAAATGACATCTTAAGCTCTGTCGCCCAATGAAACCAATAGGGTTTAAATCCACAGACGGTTCAACTCGCACCACCTTTACTGAGCAGGCTTAGAACCTCTACGCCGTTTACCAGTACTCATCTGGGTTCGGTTCCAGCTCTGCGTGGAAGCACCATGTAGCCCAATCTATTTCTTCAGGCTCCGATGGGCATTCTAAACACCACTCATGATTTTCTGGTACAAAGGTGAGCGCCACAGGGCCAGTTGGTGTTCTTGTTCCTCATTAACTACAAGTTTAATGAGAATCAGATCAAAAATCAAGTGGCTATTGCCCGGACTACACCCCCATAAGTCTATGGGAGATGAAAGAGCAAGTAACTATCACATAAACAATCCGATCTGCCCAAATTCGAACTCAGCCAAGATTTTATAGCTGCTCTAATTGCCTACAAGTTTGTTGAAGATGGAAGACAGTAACTCTCACATGAGCAATTCGATCTGCCCCGAATTCAAATCTGTCCAAGATTGTATGGCTATCCTCATTATCTGCAAGTATGTTGAGGACCCAATCAAAAATAAAAATGCTATAGCCCGGATAAAATTTTCGCCATTATAAGTTTATGGGGACTGAAAGGGCAAGCAACTCTCACACAAACAGTCCAATCTGCTCCATATTCGAACTCGTCCACATTCTATTGCTGTCGTTAATACCTACAAGTCTGTTGAGGATCAAATAAAAATAACGCGTCTGTCGCCCGAACAACATTTCCCCCAGTACAAGTCTATGGGGGGACGAAAGGGCAAGTAACACTCATACGAACAGTCTGATCTGCCCCATATTCGAATCGTCCAAGATTTAATGGCTGACCTTATTACTTACAAGTTTGTTGAGGATCCAATCATAAATAATGCATCTATCGCCCGGACAACATTTTCCCCATTATAAGTCTGTGGGGACGAAAGGGCAAGTAACACTGACATGAACATTCCTAATAGCCCCAAATTTGAACTTGTCCAAGATCTTATGGCTGTCCTTCTGACCTACAAGTTTGTTTAGAATCAAATAAAAACGCGTCTATCGCTCGGACAACATTTTCCCCATTATAAGTTTATGGGGGATGAAAGGGCAAGAAACTCAGACACGAACAATCCGAACTGCCTCAAATTCGAACTCTTCTTAGATTTTGTGGTTGCCCTCATTACCTACAAGCTTGATAAGCATGTAATCAAAAATAAAGTAGCCACTGCCCGGACAACAAAAGTTAATGATGGACGACGGACGGACGGACAGACAGACGGCCAACAGACCACGGCTCCAGGCGAGCTACAATTAAACCATTTGAAAAACACACAGGTGTCTATGTGTGATACAGTTATTTTCAAGGCTCAATAATAGGAAATATCAGTGACTACCGACAGTATTTGTTTTAGAGAAGAAATAAGAAATAGTAATGGATACTTTGTAAACCTGTATTTTACACATTTGAAGTACTCATAAGGAAAACTTGCCTATTCCGTAAACATAATACATATTGAAATTTTTACCACCAAAAAAATGAAAATTTACAGAAAAAAACACCTCTGATATTTTTCATATTTCTGTTGAAAAACATAGATTGTTGGTACTCGTTAGACCCGCCTCGAAACATAGATTGGTTTTTACTCGTTAGAACCGCCTCTTAGAAGCGCCTACAAAGCGGTTCTACCGAGTTACCGCAGCAAGAAGAAATAATGTACAGCCCTGTTTACCCCGGTTTTACTGTATAAAGTAGGGCTTAAGGGGTTTAAAATTTCGTGATTGTTAACAAGAGTGTAAGTACATTTTTTTATCAGGTGACGATAATGGCGGTTTGCACAAGTGAAAATACAAGAGAAAATTTAACGAAATAAGACAGTTTAAGGTGATAATTTTGGACAAGAACTTGGTTGCTTGACTTCGCATAGGTGGTTAGTAACTATCTATGTCTGAAAAAACACAGGATAAAAAGCGACGTAGGAAAATTTCCAGTTTAACGAGTGAAGATTCTGTAACAAAGGAAACAAAGGAAGCGCGAGTGAAGGTGAAAGGTAAAACGAGCAAAATGAGCAAAATGACATCCAACTATGGTAATAGCAACAATTCTGTTAGTTCTGTCATTAATTCTATAAGCAAGACTAAAAAAACTGTGAGTACTGCGGACACTGTGAGTGCTGCGGACACTGTGAGTACTGCGGACACTGTGAGTACTGCGGACACTGTGAGTGCTGCGGACACTGTGAGTACTGCGGACACTGTGAGTACTGCGGACACTGTGAGTACTGCGGACACTGTGAGTACTGCGGACACTGTGAGTACTGCGGACACTGTGAGTACTGCGGACACTGTGAGTACTGCGGACACTGTGAGTACTGCGGACACTGTGAGTACTGCGGACACTGTGAGTACTGCGGACACTGTGAGTACTGCGGACACTGTGAGTACTGCGGACACTGTGAGTACTGCGGACACTGTGAGTACTGCGGACACTGTGAGTGCTGCGGACACTGTGAGTGCTGCGGACACTGTGAGTGCTGCGGACACTGTGAGTACTGCGGACACTGTGAGTGCTGCGGACACTGTGAGTACTGCGGACACTGTGAGTGCTGCGGACACTGTGAGTACTGCGGACACTGTGAGTGCTGCGGACACTGTGAGTACTGCGGACACTGTGAGTGCTGCGGACACTGTGAGTACTGCGGACACTGTGAGTGCTGCGGACACTGTGAGTACTGCGGACACTGTGAGTGCTGCGGACACTGTGAGTACTGCGGACACTGTGAGTGCTGCGGACACTGTGAGTACTGCGGACACTGTGAGTACTGCGGACACTGTGAGTACTGCGGACACTGTGAGTGCTGCGGACACTGTGAGTACTGCGGACACTGTGAGTACTGCGGACACTGTGAGTGCTGCGGACACTGTGAGTACTGCGGACACTGTGAGTACTGCGGACACTGTGAGTGCTGCGGACACTGTGAGTACTGCGGACACTGTGAGTACTGCGGACACTGTGAGTACTGCGGACACTGTGAGTGCTGCGGACACTGTGAGTACTGCGGACACTGTGAGTACTGCGGACACTGTGAGTGCTGCGGACACTGTGAGTACTGCGGACACTGTGAGTGCTGCGGACACTGTGAGTGCTGCGGACACTGTGAGTACTGCGGACACTGTGAGTACTGCGGACACTGTGAGTACTGCGGACACTGTGAGTGCTGCGGACACTGTGAGTACTGCGGACACTGTGAGTGCTGCGGACACTGTGAGTGCTGCGGACACTGTGAGTGCTGCGGACACTGTGAGTGCTGCGGACACTGTGAGTGCTGCGGACACTGTGAGTGCTGCGGACACTGTGAGTACTGCGGACACTGTGAGTGCTGCGGACACTGTGAGTGCTGCGGACACTGTGAGTGCTGCGGACACTGTGAGTGCTGCGGACACTGTGAGTGCTGCGGACACTGTGAGTACTGCGGACACTGTGAGTGCTGCGGACACTGTGAGTGCTGCGGACACTGTGAGTACTGCGGACACTGTGAGTGCTGCGGACACTGTGAGTACTGCGGACACTGTGAGTACTGCGGACACTGTGAGTGCTGCGGACACTGTGAGTACTGCGGACACTGTGAGTACTGCGGACACTGTGAGTACTGCGGACACTGTGAGTGCTGCGGACACTGTGAGTACTGCGAGTACTGCGAAAACTGTGAGTAGTGAATTACGTCAGGGAGTTTCCGGGGCGGGTTTTATGAGTAATTCTCATATACATTCTCACCGAGTACAACGGGTATGAGGTTTCCTGTTATGCATGATATGCTTCCGATGACCAGCGTTTTCCCTCCATTAATCACAAATTCGCCAGTTCCTCTGACAACAGCGAGCTCTCACCCTAGTTCCCACCATCCAGCGGCACATGCGAATGATCTTTCAACACAATTTGCATCCCAGGTGAGCTTTATTATGGCCAAAGTTAGTAAGCTTGACGGTATGGAGACACAGCAAACTACAATATTGTCGCGTCTCAATAGCATTGAGGCTGCTGTGACCCAAAATAAACTGATGATTGAGTCCAACACAAAACATATCACTGAAATCGAGAAAAGTCAAAGTTTCCTCAGTAGCCAATACGACGAAGTGTGTAAGAACTCCGATGTAAACAAAGAGAATATGTCAAAGGCACAAACTGAGTTATCCAAAGTACAGAGTGAGGTTAAAAAACTGACCAAGGAAAATAAAGATTTGAAAAAGAAAAACGTGTCGTTACCAGAGGATGTTACTGATCTGAAATGTAGCTCCATGAGAGTCAATTTAGTTTTAATTGGTATTTCCGGAAACAACAATAGCAGCACGAGCTACTGAAATGGATCAGAAATGCACCAGTTGGTGGTATGGAGCTGGACGAGACTTCAGACAGCAACCAGGGAAGCCAAAGCAGAAGTCAACCAGGGGGTTGGCAACCCAAATCTTACAGTAAGGTAGCTGCAGGGGAAGACTGGAACGAACAGGTCTGGGAATTTTGCGCAAAAAAAAATCAAAAATGAGTTATTTTAAGAGCAATGAAAACATTCACAAGAAAGAAGATGGGTCATACTACGTAGTTTCGGCTAATAAAGCCTCATCAGTGACCCTGTAATGATCCGGCAAAGAAAGCCAGAGGAAACATACTGCAATTTTGCAAATTTCGAATAGGCAGTCGATACAAAGACTGATATAAATCAAATTGGGGTCCAAAAAATTAAAAACCTGTCTAGAATATGAGTCTAAACCAATAATTTATTTCTGATTTCTCGGAATATTCACGCTGATCTCAAAGGACCAAAAGTATAATATAAACTACGCTATGGTTGATGTACGGGGAGACGTTTTACGGCCGCCACACGGCACAACACCAGCTGCAGTGAAGGCAAATAAAAATCAAAAATGAGTTCCTTTAAGAGCAATGAAAACATTCACAAGAAAGAAGATGGGTCATACTTCGTAGTTTCGGCTAATAAAGCCTCATCAGTGACCCTGTAATGATCCGGCAAAGAGAGCCAGAGGAAACATACTGCAATGTTGCAAATGTCGAATAGGCAGTCGATACAAAGACTGATATAAATCGAATTGGGGTCCAAAAAATTAAAAACCTGTCTAGAATATGAGTCTAAACCAATAATTTATTTCTGATTTCTCGGAATATTCACGCTGATCTCAAAGGACCAAAAGTATAATATAAACTACACTATGGTTGATGTACGGGGAGACGTTTTACGGCCGCCACACGGCACAACACCAGCTGCAGTGAAGGCAAATAAAAATCCAAAAATGAGTTCCTTTAAGAGCAATGAAAACATTCACAAGAAAGAAGATGGGTCATACTACGTAGTTTCGGCTAATAAAGCCTCATCAGTGACCCTGTAATGATCCGGCAAAAAAAGCAAGAGGAAACATACTGCAATTTTGCAAATTTCGAATAGGCAGTCGATACAAAGACTGATATAAATCAAATTGGGGTCCAAAAAATTAAAAACCTGTCTAGAATATGAGTCTAAACCAATAATTTATTTCTGATTTCTCGGAATATTCACGCTGATCTCAAAGGACCAAAAGTATAATATAAACTACACTATGGTTGATGTACGGGGAGACGTTGTCCGAAAAATTCCTAACCCGAGTAATAAAGTCCACATAGATAGAGCACATCGGTCTGGGGCATCCAAGCCAGATAAGCCCCGGGCTATGATTGTTAAATTAAAGACACAGATTATAAAATGATTGTTAAAGATGCAGTCAAGGAGCTGGATCTCAAGGCTACTCCATACGGTGTATTCGATCAGTAGCCTCCCGAGGTGCAGGAGAAACGACGAGCGCTGATTCCGGTAATGGTAAAGGCAAAACTCAACACAAGAAAGCTGTGTTGGTAAGAGACAAACTGTACATAAACAATAAGTAGTACGAACCGAGTTCTGAAGTAAGTGACGATGAATAGGGACTCGAAGAGGAGCATGACCTGTCAATTTTGTCATGGAATATCGAAGGAATAAAGAAAACTCACTATGTGATGAAGACTTTTTGAATTGTCTTGACAAATTTAATGTATTGTTTTTTTCAGCGAAACTTGGGCCCGAAAGAATGATTCATTTGAGCTCAAGCATTATAAGTGTGTGAATGTTCCGCGTACTGCACGTGGGTCGGTAAAAAGTAAGCGTGGACACGGTGGTGTCTGCTTATACATACACGAATACATTAATGAAGGCGTACAGGTTCTGGAAACAAACAGTGATGGTTTCATTGGGGTGAAATTTTGCAATAACTTTTTTAGTTTAGCCGACGATATATACATATGTTTTGTCTACATTCCTCCACATGATTCTGTCTACTACAAAGCAGACGAATCTGTTTTTTTAAGTCTTAGAGTCTGGCATTAGAAATTATTCTGCTATGGGAAAAATTGGAATAATTGGGGATCTCAATTCAAGATGCGGAAATCGGTCTGACATTTTGCAGAGTAGTGAAGATTTTGATATTTATACATGTCATTGATACAAATGATCATCAAAGCAGTTCAGTGTTTGTACCCGAAAGGGCATCAATGGACGAGATATGCAATAGTTCCGGAATGAAATTACTCGATATCTGTCAAAGCACTGATTTACGCATTGTGAACGGTCGGTTAGGGTCGGATGCTGGCGTTGGTCAGTTTACATTTGTGTCCGCTACAGGCCAGAGTCTTATTGACTATGTAATAATCTCCCAAGACCTTTTTCCGATTGTAAATGATTTTGTTGTCGCGCCTGCTATTAGCATGGCGCGATATAGGCGCCCGGTTTTCCGTCCGTTCGTCCGTTTGTCCGTTCGTCCGTTCGTTCGTCCGTCCGTTTGTCAAGGCGTCAACATTTGCGACCACCCTAGCGTTCACCCTGAGGTTCAAGTTCATTTCTCAAGAACTATAAGAGCTTCATTAATGATAGTCGGTACACACTTGTATCTGGGGATGACAACTTACATGCAAGCATCCATATTTGACCTTGACCTACATTTCATGGTTCACTGACTTTGTAAAATACTGCGACCACCCTGGCGTTCACCCTGAGGTTCAAGTTTATTTCTCAAGAACTATAAGAGCTTCATTAATGATAGTTGGTACAAACTTGTATCTGGGGATGACAACTTACATGCAAGCATCCATATTTGACCTTGACATACATTTCATGGTTCACTGACTTTGTAAAATATTGCGACCACCCTGAGGTTCAAGTTTATATCTCAAGAACTATAAGAGCTTCATTAATGATACTTGGTAAAAATTTGTATCTGGGTATGGTAACTTAAATGCAAGCATCCATATTTGACCTTGACCTTTATTTCATGGTTCACTGACTTTGTAAAATATTGCGACCACCCTAGCATTCACCCTAATGGTCAAGTTTATTTCTCAAGAACTATAAGAGCTTTATTAATGATACTTGGTACAAACTTGTATCTATGGATGGCAACTTAAATGCAAGCATCCATATTTGACCTTGACCTACATTTCATGGTTCGCCGACATTGTAAAATATTGCCACCACCCTAGCGTTCACCCTAATGGTTAAGTTCATTTCTCAAGAATTATTAGAGCTTAATGATACTTAGTTCAAGCTTGCATTTAGGAATGGAAACTTTTGTGCAAGGGTCTATGTTTGACCTTTACCTACATATCATGGTTGAGTGACTTTGCGCCCCCACAGGCGCGACATAGCCTTCGGCGGAATTCTTGTTATACATGAATTGTACTCCTGTTCTTCGCATGTACCTATTCAAATCAATTTGAAAGTTAATTACAAAATACCTGAGTTGCCTGATGAAACAATATAATATATGTTAGTAGATTGATATGGGACGAAAGTAAATCTGATCAATTTACACAACAAATTGTCTCTAATACGCCAACTTTGGATAACATTGTTGACCGAATCATTTCGTCTGAATGCGATATCAATCAAGGGGTTAACGATTTTGCGAATGTACTGTATACCACTAGCTTTAAAATTTACGGTACTTCAAAGCCAGTAGGTCGGGTTAACAGAACAAGGTCGCGTAGGTATAAAAGTCCGTGGTTTACAAAAGAATGCGATTCATCTCGACGGGAGCTGAAAAAGGCCAATAAAGTATATGCTAAACACAGGTCTGTGGCTACTAGAGAATGTGTTCTGTCGAAACGTAGAATTTATTGCAACGTTAAACGACGCACCCGTGCCATATTTGGACTGAACAGAAGTTGCGACCACATAATCATACAAAAACGCAACCACAGCAATTCTGGCAGGCAATCAAGAAAATTAGCAACACTACCTCAAGTCTAACCTCGGACGACTTTTATCCCCATTTTAAAAATTTGTATTCGCCTGAAGACATATTTATTAATAAAACTGTTGAGCGAGAACTAGAAAGGGAGGATGGAATTTTAAATAATGTTGAACAGTTTGACGTCAATTTTAGCACACAGAAAGTTGGGAAAGCTATAAACTCTCTGAAAAGGGGTAAAAGCAGTGGGGAGGACTCCTTAATCCCTGAAATATTCATTACGACAAGCACTATTTTATCACCAACTCTTTGCCGACTCTTCAATCACATGTTTGAAAACAGTATATATCCCGATTGTTGGACACGAGGTATAATTGTACCGGTCCCCAAAAAGGGTAGTCCCCATGATGTAAATAACTATAGAGGCATTACGGTCACTAGTGTTTCCTCTAAAATATTTTCATTGATGCTCGATAGTCGTTTGCGGAAATGGGCAGAGGATAACTCAGTTTTATCGGACTGTCAGTTTGGGTTTCGGGAGAAACGAAGCACGGTGGATTGTGTTTTTGTCTTAACTTCGATAATTAACAAGATATTATTTTGCGAAAAGAAAAAATTGTATTGTGCATTCGTCGATTTCCGCAAAGCGTTCGACTTGGTATACAGAAATGGAAACTGGGTAAAGCTTATCTCTTTAGGGGTATCTTCAAAGATGGTTAACATGCTAAAAGCTATATATGAATCTGTAAAGTCATGTGTCCGAGTTAAAGGTGCATTATTGAGCTATCTGGAAAAAAAGCATAAAAAAATAAAATACATATAACCGGTATTTTTCTTTTAAAACAATACAAATGAATCCGTTTTATGCAAAAATGCGAACAATTATGACAGGTAAACGAGTTTGAGAGGGATCCCCTAACTAGGTTTCGAACACTAGTTAGATCTATTTTTAGTTCGTGACAAAAATAGAATCCCCATATAAGACGTTATGCGACGCTCATTTTTGGCCTTGTTTGCTTAGGCCATGCCTGAATCGGAAAAAATATGACGCTGAATACCATGCTATAAGTAACGACACTCAGAGACAATACTGTCGCCATGTATGTGTAAAGTGACAGATTTATTTTTAGAACAGAAATTCCGAACACATGTTCAGAGCGAAGGGTAAACACGAATGAAAACGACCATTTTCTCAAAGTTCTGAAGCTGTATTTGGCTCCAAAAGTGTATACATGACAAAGGAGTATGCATTGAAGAACAACCAGAAAAAAAAGCTGAGAACCGGTAGCTCAATAATGCACCTTTAAGGGCAGATTAAGTGAATATTTTGACACCTATATGGGTGTCAAACAAGGGGAGCCACTTTCGCCTCTATTATTTATCTTTTTCATAAATGATATGGCTACATCTGTGCATGACGACAGTATAGATCTTATAAGTTTAGATGAATTCCAGATTTATCTACTTTTGTTTGCTGATGATACCGTATTATTTTCACGTACACCTGAAGGCCTCCAAATATTGTTAAATAAGCTCAATGGATATTGTCGCAAATGGGAAAATTTAGTCAATGTTGATAAAACCGTATCAATGACTTTCAAAACAGGCAACAGACCCGATACGTATGACTTTTACTATAACAATGAGATTTTAACAAAAGTTAACAAAGGGGGTCTTTCAAGGTATAGGAAATTTGCATTGGTTTCTGCCCACGCTTGGATTTTTATGAAATTATGCACAATAATTGCTTTGGGTATAACCATTATAATTATGATGCATTCACTTTTAAATTTTATTTCCGTAGTAAATTTATTACATATTTTATGAAGTCTCTATCACAACAGACAGTACTCTCATATAAACTTGTCTACAGTATTCAGAGTTTCATATATCTAATGCTGCTATGTTTTATGAAATAAAGCCATAATTGGTGAGTTAGTTGATACTATGAATGACCTCATATGTCTAGTAATAGTGGCTGGGCATTCAGTTTTCTTTGATGGTGTCCCCATATTTCAGCTCCTATTTTTGTATTCATTAAAAATTTATATGCATTTTTACCATGTTCCAATCTTTGTCAAGACGCCATTTTAGCATAAAAACTACCCACATATCTTAGGAACGTGTTGATGAATTTTGATGCAAATTGAGGACCGGTAACATTGTGTTTTAACAGACTGAATACTGATAGTCCTGTTTCAGCAAAATGTGAAATTATATGATTATCATGTTTTGGTCATGCTGTTTAATAATACTTTACTATTGCTTTCAATTTGGATGGCTATAGTATAGTATGGTTTGTGTAAGTAGTTCATAGCATAATTATAAGTTTTATTTTAAAACATCCATTTCAGTAAATTTGCCCCCTAACGTCATCAAACGCACCCGTGTAATCATGTGCACAGTTTTCTTTCTGTCTTTCTTGTCTAATTTTGGTAATGGTGCTAAGGTGATGTTTAGATTTAACATTCAAATCAACAACATACCAGTCACTTTAGATGGTGCTTCAGATTTTGTGAGATTTGTTATCCAACTGGAGATAAATGACTCTCAAGTCAAACTGTTGTTTGTTTATTTAACCCTAACTGTCCATTTAAAAAGAAAGGTTTACTCTAGGGAAAATCAATAACACTTGAGATTACTTTTCCTGGACATTAAGTTTTCAGAATTTGTATCTGCATAGGCACTAGCCAATCTATCTTTTTTGTATAGCCCTATGAACCAAATCAAACGGCTTCCTGAAGCTGTATTCCAAAGCCATTTGAATTTGCTTTTAGAATCGACATGGTTGTACATTTGTCAGTGTTCCAAAACTTATGTGATCATGATTGTGTTGTCTTTATATTTGTATAGATCTTTCACTTCATTTACCTATCTCAGCAGTTGTTGCAGTAATTACAAAGCACATTATGTAAGATATCAAGAAGCATTTAAACTGTTGATAATAATAATTCAATCTGTGAGTAGTTATTGCATTACTCATAGGATTTTAATTTATTTTCAGTAAATACATTGTGATGTTTTTTTTTGTGTCCAAACACTGCAATGCTCTTTCTGAGCTGAGAGATACGTTGCACAGAAATGTACTGGTAATTATTAATGAACAAAAAGCAAGCAAGAACAGTGCTTAAAAAAATAGTGAACTTGCATTCAACAGAAACATTCAAGAAGTAGTTGAAAGTTTTACAACCAGAAACAAATACTGAAAGCTCGCTTCCGATAAATTAACCACTATATTGACAAAGTAAATAGAAAAATTAAGACACTAAAGAAACGTCAACAATTACAATACCAATGCAGAAAAGAGATATTTATGCATGTGTACTATAAGGAAGGAAACTGTTTCTCTCCCCGTCTAATAGCAAAATTTCTCTAGGTCATGGGACAGCTTTGTTTACACCAAATATTCTGCGCCTCATCCATCAATGATATCTTTTGCAACAGAAACTCAATATCAGTGACATTTCGATTTTTGGAAATACCAACCAATAATTACTGTAATTTTTTGTTAGGATAATAATCCAGCGTTCATAAAGACAGAGTATATCTAAGGCTTAATCTGGCCATGGATTTATCAACGGAACTATTTTTACTAGTAACAACAAACCACTGACCATTGCATACCAGCTTGGTATGGAAATGAAAATAATGGATCTCCTTGCCTTACACTTATTTGAGTAGCATGACTTATGCAAAGTCATTAAATAAAGTTGCACATGTTCACAATAATTTTGCTGCTAATAAAAAAGCAATATATGTTGTTAAGCCTAATTTGTTGTTTAGAATACCGTAATTTTGATTAAGTGTTTTACTATCTACTATTTTGGATAGATCATAGTGTATAAATGAATGGAAAATATCAAAAATTCATGATATTTTAACAGTTTCTAAGCTAGATCAGCTCAATATGTATTCATTTTGATTTGTATAATATCATTTTTATTACGTAAGTGTTACGAATTGCCTTTTTGTAAGGTTCTTGGATGATTTCAATAAAATAGTAAATTTTGCAGAAACGACTTACATCCATTAAAGGTGTAAAACTACAGTGTTACCGGTTTTGGATTTTCATGAAATTTTGCATAGCTAAAGAAGATACATATGGCAAGTTTTCCTAGCAAAATGAAATCTTGACAAAGACTAGAATATATTTATCTTAGGGATTGAATTTTGATAATTTTTTAAAATTCTAATTAAAAAATGAGATTTTTGATAATTATTTTATCAGAAAATGTAAACTTTAATTAATTCAAAAGGTTTTTTAGTATCAAAGGAATGCCTATGGAGTTCTGCATTCAATCCAGTTCACAGATCTTGAAACTAAATAAAACATAAGATTTAAGACGCACTTATTTAGAGACAGATACCAGCTCATATAGGGAGTCAGTTAGAGTGGCCTCCTGAGTCCTACTTGGATTTATATAATTTATTAAATGCATTTTTATAGGTTGTATATGCTGTGTTATTAATATACAAAGTTTTAAGAAACAAGAGGCCCAAGAGGGCCTGTCGCTCCACCGGCCAACTTCAGACAATTGTCATATTTATTACATTAACCAATTGTATACTAGTGAACTCTTCTATTGCTATATGTTGGACCAGTCCATTTGTCATATAAGGGGTGTCAGGCCTATTTTTTCTATTTTTGATGGAAAATTCTGTTAGCAAATAGTGCAGGCCCTGATCAGACACGGTGTTCTGTGGGGTCTGATCTGGGCCAGTACTGCTTGCCAAGGTACCCATTTAGGGTTTTCCTGCATGCAATGGGTAAAAAAACAAGAGGGCCATGATAGCCCTGGATCGCTCACCTGATCCATAGTGTAACAAGTGGGTCCCAGAGAGGGCCATTATTGGCCCCAGGGCTTTAATGTGCGTAATGTTGAGGGAGGTCTTAAAGGTGAAGCTTCATACCAAACATCAACAAAGGCTATAATTTGAACAATCTTGGCAAAGGTCCACTAGATGAAGCTACACATCAAATATCAAAGACCTGGGCCTTGCAGTTTCAGAGAAGAAGATTTTTTTTAAAGATATTCCCTACATAAGCCTATGCAAAACCAAATGGCTCCGGGGCTATATAAATCTATGTAAAACCAAAGGGCTCCGGGGTGGGGGCATTTGTGGCCCCAGGGCTATACCTTGAACAATCTTGGTAGAGGTCCACTAGATAAAGCTCCATACCAAATATTAAAGGCCTGGGCCTTGCAGTTTCAGAGAAGAAGAATTTTAAAGATTTCCCTATATTAGTCTATGTAAAACCAAAGAGCCCCAGAGTGGGGACATTTTTGGTCTCAGTGCTATAATTTGAATAATATTGATAGAGGTCCACTAGATGCAGCTTCATACCAACTATCAAAGACCCAGGCCTTGTGGTTTCAGAGAAGAAGACTTTTAAAGATTTTCCCAATATTAGTCTATGTAAAACCATAGGGCCCCGGGGCGGGGGCATTTTTGGCCCCAGGGCTATAATTTGAACAATCTTGGTAGAGATCCATTAGATGAAGCTTCAGACCAAATATCAAAGTCCTGGGCCTTGCGGTTTCAGAAAAGAAGATTTTTAAAGATTATCCCTATATAAGCCTATGTAAAACCAAAGGGCCCCAAGGCGGGGGACTTTTTTGGCTCCAGCACTATAATTTGAATAATCTTGGTTGGGGTCCTTTAGAAGAAGCTTCATACCAAATATAAAACACCTATATAAGTCTATGTAAACCAAAGGGCCCCAGAGCGGGGACATTTTTGGCCCCAGGGCTTTAATTTGAACAATCTTAGTAGAGGTCTATTAGATGAAGCTTCATACCAAATATCAAGGTCCTGGGCCTTGTGTTTCAGAGAAGAAGACTTTTAAAGATTTTCCCTATATAAGCCTATGTGAAACCAAAGGGCCCCGGGGCGGTCGCATTTTTTGCCCCAGCACTAGAATTTGAACAATCTTGGTAGGGGTCCACTTGATGAAGCTTCATACCAAATATCAAAGTCCTGGGCCTTGTGGTTTCAGAGAAGAAGATTTTTAAAGAGTTTCCCTATATAAGCCTATGTAAAACCAAAGGGCCCCGGGGCGGGGGCATTTTTGGCCCCAGCACTATAATTTGAACAATCTTGGTAGGGATCCACTAGATGAAACTTCTTACCAAATATCAAAGACCTGGGCCTTATGGTTTCAGAGAAGAAGATTTTTTAAGTTTTCTTTACAAAAATCTATTGTTGGCCCCTGTGACCTTGATGTGCAGCAGACCAGAACCATTTGAACAACTCTAAAAGGGGTCCACCTAAGGATCATTCCTGTGAAGTTTGGTCAAAATCCGATCAGTGGTTTAGGAGGAGATGTAGTTTGAAGAAATTGTTTACGCACAGATGACAGACAAAAAGTGATCCTAATATAAAACACAAGAGGGCCATGATGGCCCTGGATCGCTCACCTGATCCAAATGATAGAGTAACAAGTGGGCAATCGGGGAGGGCCATTATTGACACCAGGGATACAATGTGCATAATGTTGAGGGAGGTCTAAATAGGTGAAGCTTCATACCAAATATCAACAAAAGCTATAATTTCAACAATCTTGGCAAAGGTCCACTAGATGAAGCTACACACCAAATATCAAAGACCTGGGCCTAGGGGTTTCAGAGAAGATGATTTTTTAAAGATATTCCCTCTATAAGCCTATGTAAAACCAAATGTCCCCGGGGCAGGGGCACTTTTGACCTCAGGGCCATAATTTAAACAATCTTGATAGAGGTGCACTAGATGAAGCTTCACACCAAATATCAAAGACCTGGGCCTTGCTGTTTCAGAGAAGAAGATTTTCAAAGATTATCTCTATATATAAGTCTTTGTAAAACCAAAAGGCTCCGGGGCGGGGGCTATAATTTGAACAATCTTGGTAGAGGTCCAAATATCAAACACATGGGCCTTACGGTTTCAGAGAAGAAATTTTTTTAAAGATTTTCCCTATATAAGCCCATGTAAAACCAAAGGGCCACGGGGCGGAGGCATTTTTGGCCCCAGCACTATAATTTGAACAATCTTGGTAGGGGTCCACTAGATGAAGCTTCATACCAAATATCAAAGATCTGGGCCTTACGGTTTCAGAGAAGAAGATTTTTTAAGTTTTTGGTAAAAAAATCTATTTTTGGCTCCTGTGACCTAGATGTGCAACGGACCGGAACCATTTGAACAACTTTGAAAGGGGTCCCCTAGATGAAGCTTCATACCAAATATCAAAGACCTGGGCCTTGTGGTTTTAGAGAAGAAGATTTTTAAAGATTGTCCCTCCTATATAAGCCCATGTAAAACCAAAAGACCACGGGGGGGGGGGGGGCCTTGGTAGGGTTCCACTAGATGAAGCTTCATACCAAATATCAAAGACCTGGGCCTTGTGGTTTCAGAGAAGAAGTTTTTTTAAGTTTTTGGTGAAAAAAATTTATTTTTGGCTCCTGTGACCTAGATGTGCAACAGACCGGAACCATTTGAACAACTCTGAAAGGGGACCACCTAAGGATCATTCCTGTGAAGTTTGGTCAAAATCTGATCAGTGGTCCAGGAGGAGATGTCGTTTTAAGAAATTGTTTACGGACGCACAGACGCACGGACGACGGACGAAAAGTGATCCCATAAGCTCACCTCGTCACTACGAAGGAATTTAGAAGAGGACTAAGTAAGGAACATTCCTGTGAAGTTTGGTTACAATTGGCCCAGTAGTTTAGGAGGAGAAGATGTTTTAGCATTACACTATATGTTAAATAGCGAAAATAAGCCCCGCCCATGGCGGCCATGTTTTTTGTCGGATCAAAGATTCTTCAAGTAATCTGAAAGAGGTCTGCCCAAGGAACATTCATGCAAAATAAAAATGAAATCCAACAGGTGGTTTTGGAGGAGAAGATTTTTAAAGATTTTTAATTTTTTGTTCGGTTTTGTTGCCATGGCAACCAGAGTTCTGGGTATAACAAAATTCTTTGAAGGAATTTAGAAGAGGACTAAGTAAGGAACATTCCTATGAAGTTTGGTTACAATTGGCCCAGTAGTTTAGGAGGAGAAGATGTTTTAGCATTACACTATATGTTAAATAGGGAAAATAAGCCCCGCCCATGGCGGCCATGTTTTTTTGTCGGATCAAAATTTCTTCAAGGAATCTGAAAGAGGTCCACCTAAGGAACATTCATGCAAAATAAAAATGAAATCCAACAGGTGGTTTTGGAGGAGAAGATTTTTAAAGATTTTTAATTTTATGTGTTGTTTTGTTGCCATGGCAACCAGAGTTCTGGGTGTAACAAAATTCTTTGAAGGAATTTGGAAGAGGACTAAGTAAGGAACATTCCTGTGAAGTTTGGTTACAATTGGCCCAGTAGTTTAGGAGGAGAAGTTGTTTTAGCATTACACTATATGTTAAATAGGGAAAATAAGCCCCGCCCATGGCGGCCATGTTTTTTGTCGGATCAAAATTTCTTCAAGGAATCTGAAAGAGGTCCACCCAAGGAACATTCATGCAAAATAAAAATGAAATCCAACAGGTGGTTTTGGAGGAGAAGATTTTTAAAGATTTTTATTTTTTTGTGGTTTTGTTGCCATGGTAACCAGAGTTCTGGGTGTAACAAAATTCTTTGAAGGAATTTAGAAGAGGACAATGTAAGGAACATTCCTGTGAAGTATGGTTACAATTGGCCCAGTAGTTTAGGAGGAGAAGATGTTTAAAGAAAAAGTTAACGCACGGACGCACGGACGCACGACGGACACAGGGCCATGACAATAGCCCCGCTGGCCTTCGGCCAGTGGAGCTAAAAACATGCATGGGCACAAATGAAAGACCCCCTTTGCATACTTGGGCGTAACTCTGTCATCGAATGGGAAGTTTTACCAAGCACAAAAATCTCTCTCGGAACAGGCAACAAAAGCATTGTTTTCTCTAAATTCTTTGTTTCAAAAAGTGAATCTAGATTTAACAGAAAAAAAATAAAATTATTTGACTCCATGGTAATGCCTATACTTATGTATGGGGTTGAAACATGGGGATTCCATAATGCACCAGATGTCGAACGCGTTCATTTGAAGTTCTTAAAACAAATTCTCTCCGTTAGGCCCCAAACGACGAGTGTAGCAGTTTATGGAGAGCTTGGTAGGGTACCTCTTCGTATTCTTAGAAAAGAGAGAATTTTGAAATACTGGTATAAAGTCATAAATTCAAGGGATTCGTTAGTATATAAATCGTTCCAAAGTATGACGGATCCTATGAATAATGCCACAGGATGGGCACTCAGCGTTAAAAATCTACTGAATAATTTAGGATTTCCATTCCTATACGATAGCGATAATGTTTCTCGCACCCAACTTAATATGGCCGTCGAAAGATTATACGACCAACAACGTCAAGATTTGTTTGCAGAATTACGTACTGCACCAAAACTTTCAACATATAATGAAATAAAAATGGATTTAAACATGGAAAACTACTTAAAACGTGTTAAGAATGTTAAACACAGAGTAGCATTAACCCGACTTAGATGCTCTGCGCATTCCCTTGAAATAGAAGAAGGGAGATACAGAAATATAGAACGTAATGCTAGAATATGCACCAAATGTAACATGCAAACAATTGAAAATGAATAGCATTTTTTGATGGTTTGCCCTCTATATATAGAAATTAGGAGAGAAATATTACCTCGATATTATTGTGTTTGGCCAATGCAGCGAAAATTCATCAATTTAATAACTTCTTCTCAAGAAAGCATTTTAAAAAGAACTGCAAAATATATATATAATTGAGAAATGATTTTGTTTAACTATGTAACACGCCAGCCACGCACTATTCTGCCATAGCATTTGTATTCAATTGATCGTCAGTTTCTGGCGAAAGAAAGTGCGCTGTACTGGTTAACCGCTTACGTATAAGCCTGCTCAGGAATAGTGTAGCTATGTAAACTGACCGGCTCAAAAATGACCTAAATTGTGTTTACTGGGCCGGTAAACTCCTTACAAACAAACAAAGCACTTGATATTACCTTCAACGAAAAATGTATTATAATCCAGACGACAGTACAGATATCTCACCAATATTTGTGTTCTGTTTCTCAAGACACGACCACCTTGTTGGAAAGGTCCCTCAGGACCTTTCCACAGTGTTTATGTGAAATTTGAAGCATTTCGCTCCAGTACAGACTTCTTGCTACGATTTGCTAATTGCAATCACATTCGACGTGAAGAAACAATGTGAACCAGTCAAAAATATGCCGGGATACTTCATTTTCTTTCTAGTGTATCTATTTGGCGAAATGATCAGAAATGAAAGTTGCACCATTTACAAGTAAGAGGTTTCACAAAAAAGCTTGCCCTACGCTAGCAAGCGGCACAACATATCTTTAGTTGAATATATCCTTATTCCAGCTTCCGGAAATTGTTGAACCGTCTTGAAACGTCCTTTTCGTATGCGTCTCGCTGATTTGCAATATATTTGAACTGAGAAAAAGCGAAATACCAATGAAGATGGCCAGAAAAGGGCGACATCACAGAAAACATGTTACCAACGGCACCAACAGGAAAAGCAAACTAAACATTTGATATACAGTGAGAATGCAACGGAAAAGAAAGTTATCAGCTGCCTCTTCTCCAACGAGAAAAAGGCGTTTTATCAGCCTTAGCGAATCAATTGCTGGGACTGAAGGTAACTACAGTTTCTGTGTCAGTATAATCAGTTTTACGGACATGACGTTGCACTGACGTTGTATTGACGTTGAAACTACGTTGCCTAGACGTCATGTGCCCGCTAGGAATAACGTATCTTTCTTATGGGTGGTACGGATCCAATATACATGTACATATATATTGTTCCTTGTTAGCGTCGTTTAAACAAGTTGCACGTCTTACGTTTTATAAGAAAAATAAGAAAACTAATGTAATCCCTGTAAATAATCCCAACTTCAATGCAGTTACATGTAACATACTGATATCCAGTAATGGAAAACCACTACTCATAATTAATAGTAACACGTACTGTGCGTGGAAATACATATGATTGCTCAGGCAGACTAAAGTTGTTGTTAAATGCTCTTATCTACGTTAATGAGGGCGCCTAGGCATGGTACAGTGTGTTGCACGTACGTGTACAAGTTAGGCCACAGTCACATTAAGAGGACGGCATTTTGTACGAGTCGAGGTCATCGGATGCGGGGATCGAAGAGTTCCTCCCAGGAACTTGGTGGTTCTACAAGCAGCACTTCTGCATTGCCAAGCCGGTAGGAGGTGGTGAGGGCTTGTACCAACATCTGGATCATTACGCACTCATCCTGCCTGCTGGTTGGGAATATGACTTGGAGCTGTGAATTGTATCGATTCCTGATCATTGCCTCCACTTCTATTTTGCGACAAGTCTTCTTCCTGGACAACTAGCCGCGCGTTTCTGTATGGAAACTTGCAGAGGCATGCTTCATTTGCAGCCTAAGTTTGATGGCAAAAATTGCGCGGCTCCAAAAGAGAGCACTGTTGACCTACTTTCTGCTCTCGAGCACAGTAGAGAAATCGCGATCTGCAGCCGATTTATCACTGATTACTCTACAGTTTTGGCTCAATTTAGACTGGCATTCATAATTCCTAAAACTGGCAGTGCTTCACTTTACTCGGTAGGGCACAGGCAGTTCAACGCGATTAACTCTTGTTGGACAAACTGCCGCGATTCGCAGCCCAGAATCACATAACTTACGTCTCGCTGTGGAGCTATGGAGTTCTGTCCGCTCGACCCTGGCTGACGTAAAATGCCCTAGCTTGAACGAACGAACGAACGAATGTCGCAGTGGCATCATCATCGTTATTCTCTGTTCAGCTCTTGAGCAGTCCAGATCGATACCACAACATGTCTGGATTTATGAAAGAGTACTTCCATAGCCACTTGTGGCTTTCTTAAAGTCATGTCGACTTCATAGGATTCCTGAGGTGACCACAGGCCTTCAGCACCAGAGTGTCACTGTCGCTTGTCGTTAGGATCCGCGCAGTCCAGCCCCCAGCCAGAACCAAGGGGTGCAGCTCCAAGACTACGTCAAGCAGCACCACCAGCCGTCTAATGCCAGATTTCTGGCCTGGCCGAGGCAACATTTTCAGAAACTGAATGCAGATATATACTGACAAGACCTTACCAGTGAGATTGTCTAATGCTTTATTTCTTTATAAATAGCCTCACCGAGACAATTTTTCACTACCTGGCACTGACGTATAAATTTCAAATCGTTCGAGATATTTTATAATTTTTATCGGCAAACAGATATATATTGATAGGATCTAGTTAACAATATAGTTTAATGCCTGGTTTCTTTATATAAATGGCATTGCCAAGGCAAAATATTCATAAACTGATTGGAGGTATGTAGCTTTTATTTTGATAAGTTTTGGCAAGCAGATGTATATTGACAGGACCGTCTAATATGTTCTAGAAAGGGTTAGCCTTTTGAAGCAAGGAATACACCACAGAACTGAAAAATATGGAGTGTACATGTTTTCTGGGTCATACTAGCTGTTTCGGCCAATTAGGCCTCATCAGTGACCAATTAGGCCTAATCATAATGCCTGATTTCTTCACAGGAAGCCTGGCCAAGGCAAAAGTGTTACTAACCGACTTCCATACAACTAGGATTATTTTGTTAAGTTTTGGCATGCAGATAGATTGACAAGACCAAACAAATGAGTTTGTCTAATGCCTGATTTCTTTATAATTGGCCTCGCCGAGGCAAAACTTTCACTATTTGACATAGACATTATAACTTTTAAACCGCAAGGAATATTTTGATAAGTTTTTGCAGTTAGATATATATTGACAATATCTAATTAATTATATTATTTAATGCCAAACTTCTTGATATTGATAGCCTCTCCGGTGTAAAATAATAACAAACTGATTTTAGATATATTATCCGCAAGGTATATTTCATTAATTTGGCATAAAGATTTATATTGGCCATACCTAACCAATTTGTATAATGCAATATTTCTTTTTGTTTTAATTGCCTCGCCGAGGCAAATTTTTCCCCGGCTGATAATGAACATATAACTTTCAAACCGCTAGGAATATTTTGATAATTTCCCCCGGCATGAGAAGAATGTTGAGCGGAATGTAGTTTTCGTCCTGTGGCTGTTTTTAACTGCCACCTATTTGTCCTTCTGTCTGTCTGAGCCCGCAAAATTATAGTTGCCTGGTTTCTATCAAATTAATAACCATTTCATGAGAACAAATAGCTTTTTAAGTGGCTGTCACACAAAAAGTGACACATAACAATCTGCCCCGTCTGCGAAAAGTCACATATTGACTGTTTCGTCAGAACGCGTGGACGTCCATCAACACTTAACTTCAAAGTTTTGTTTTAATTCTAATATCTTGCTAATCGCTTGTCCAACACATTTTATTTGGCATATCGTGTTTCTTTGGCTTTGCCTTAAACACGGGTCAGTAACATGCCTGGGTCAAGCGCCACTAATTAGGGTATAGCCATATTGGTAACTTCCAGATTTATTTTTTTTCCTTTAACTTTGCAGTGTGAACTTAAAATGCCAAACGGGTATTACTTTTAAATAGACACGTATAGAGTATTGTTCCAGTTATGTGGCTGCTGCTGCTGACAGAAGGTCATGGTCGCAGAATTTGATTGGTCATTGTAAACTTTTGCCATTCATCGTGTTGATTGCAATGGAGTTTTGTAGGATATATTATAATTTACAGCAGATAATGTATTGTTACAGTCATGTGACTGCTGCTGCAGCTGACACAGAAGGTAAAGGTAGCAGTGACAGAACTTTGCACGATATTCATGTTACATGTTTATGTAAAACATTTGGTCTCTATCTTTTATGTTACTGGACGTTGATATGTGGTATTACTTGACAGCTGACAAAGTACAGTAACACTGATTCGACTTCTGCTGCCAAAATCGCACACTTTGAACTTTGATTGAGATCAAGGTCATAAACTTAAAAATTGTGCTCTGCAATACTAGATTGCATCTGCCGATGGTATCCATGACCCCTTGGTCATTTTTTTCTAGTTTTATTTTCCTTTCGCTGGCAAGAAGTATGGCAGCTATTGGTATAGTTGCCATTTCTACCACTGATTTGTTTTGAGGTTTAAGCTAAAACGAAGTTTAAAGAAGGGAAATGCGAATTACACAACTTTAGAATTTCTCATTTTAGTTTTAAGTATGACTGCTATTGAAAAATAAAATTGATTCACCAAATGACAGTAGTATTTAATCATTCTTGATTTTAAGGTCTAAAGCGAATTGTTAAGGCTTGGTCATGTTTGCAAAAGACACACATTACGCACGTTTATTATTATTATTATTATTATTATTATTATTATTGTGATAATGCTCTGTTCATTCTGCTGACTACAACGCAGCAGACCTTTCCTTTGGATTCTTTTTAAAGAAGCCAACTTGTATTGTCATTTTCAAACCAGGTCGAGTGACGCAGCATTGTTTTGTCTCCCTTCGCGGAGAAACATGCCTGCTGGGTCTATATGATGTGCCTGAGAAATTGAGGAGACTGTTGGTTTCGAACACAGAAACCGTAGCAAAGCAACGATATGTTTATAATGGGAGCAACCAACCGAAACACTGATCAGACTGTTCGAATGTACTGGCTGATTTGCGTTATTATGGTTCCCATTAACAAAAACATCTTTTCTCGCGACGCGCCTCAATTATGATGGGTCAGCATGGATTTTCACGGAACATGAATGTGTGCAGTTTTATAAAACAGTATGGTGTGTCGTGTTTGTCATTACCGATTTTCTTTTTCCTCTCTGGATCAATCAAATGATCATACATTGTACATGCTCTTCTGTGCGAATACTTTGATCTATGTAAGAATTATGAGATATAGATCAAGTTTTATTCTTTGTATTTTCAGCATCTAGTGTTGTGCAAAGTCCGCCAATTGAGGCGATGAACATTGTAGATGTTTATGCCTAAATAAACTACTTTGTACTGTACTTGTAAATGTACTGTACTCGGAGGATAAATTGGCAGTGACGTCAGCGAATGTTTTTGTTATTGGGCATAGTCCACTGTTGTTAAAAGGTAAACAAGCTTCGGTAATATTCAATATAATGTGATTTTATTGAACACCTGGTAGATAATCGACTTGGCACAGTGGAAAGAGTAGTAGTCATTCAAACATTATGCACTTTATAGTTGTGGGTTCGAGCACCACTATTATATTTTCTTTTCTTTTTTTTTTTTTTTTTTTTTTTTGTTTTTGTTTTTCGTTCGTTATTAAAATATTAAAATATTACATTATACTTGTCATTGTTTAAAATATTACAATGCCCCTTTTCTTCTGCTGAAATCAGTAATTCTATGTTTATGTGTTAAGAAGAAGAAACACAGAGCAATGTCGAGAAACTGGCAGTCTTCAGAAATTAGTTTGAATGTTCCATTCTCTAGAGGAGAGAGATTGATGGTTTTGCATTCCGGCTCAAGGGTTGGATTTATCAAGGGTCAGAAGAAATCTGGACTACCATGACGAGATGAATGGGAACAACTTCTTCAAATGGGTAAAGAAAACAAGCTTATTCCGTATTTTCCAGCAGAGTCGATTATCGTCATTGATAATGCACCGTACCACAACCTTCGGGTAGACAAGTGCCCTACACAGGCTTCCAGAAAGGCAGACATTCAGGCCTGGATGACTCGGCACAAGATACACTTTAATTCTACAATGTTAAAGGCAGAGCTGCTCCAGATATGCAAACGGCAGAAACCCGCCGCACCATTCGTACTAGACAATCTATTAAAGGAACATCGACATGACTGCCTGAGACCCCCTGCCTCCAATGCAGACCTTAAAGCCATTGAACTGATCTGGGCAACAGTGAAAGACTACATCGTCAGGCATAACCTAACCTTCAAGATGGCTGACGTGATGAAGCTCGCGTAAGCAGTGACGGGAGGTGAGTGGCTGTCGTGCTGCAAACATGTAGAAGATATTGAGAAGGTATACTGGAAAGCAGACATAGCAGTTGAAGAGGGGGGGGGGGGGGTAGACAAGATTCTAATCGAGGTGACCTTCAGTGACGAAGATACGGACACGGCAACTGAGTGCTCCGATTATTCGGACACAGAATCTGCAGAAGAATCTTAAACTTGTGAAAACAGATGGGATGTCTGTTTTAGTGCTGAATGTATATTTTGTATTCTGTTTGCTTGTATTGGAGTTTAACGGCCCAGTCAATAATATTTAGGTCATTTTGAGCCGGTCAATTTATACGTAAGCGGTTAACCTGTACAGAAACTGGCAACTTACCTTCTCGAATCAGTGGAAGGGGAGAATGACCGTACAAAAGATTTCAAGATCAATCTCCACGAAAGAGGCAGGAATCGAACCTGCGTCGTCATTATAAAATCATAAAAAACACTATATTACATAAAAATATAATAAAAGCAGTGACCTACAAAAATGCATGTCAAAAATTTTAAATTTCAATTTAAAAGAACATCAAAGAAAAGGGAGAACTCTATTCACGATAAAAAAAAATGTTTTGGGGTGGGGTGGCGATCGAACCACGAATGGTCATCCAACACTAACCTTTTCAGCCATTTCAACTTGTTCTGTATATGATACAAATTCTTCTCACTTTATCCGACGGTTACTAGATTTTATCGATAATAACGGTAAAACCCCGTCTTACCTATCGATGGTGGTATAGTCTTAAACGTCACTTTCAACTTATCCTCCGACTACTGTATGTACTTGATAAGCCTGCTCAGGAATAGTGTAGCTATGTAAACTGACCGGCTCAAAAATGACCTAAATTGTGTTTACTGGGCCGGTAAACTCCTTACAAACAAACAAAGCACTTGATATTACCTTCAACGAAAAATGTATTATAATCCAGACGACAGTACAGATATCTCCCCAATATTTGTGTTCTGTTTCTCAAGACACGACCACCTTGTTGGAAACAGTGTTTATGTGAAATTTGAAGCATTTCGCTCCAGTACAGACTTCTTGCTACGATTTGCTAATTGCAATCACATTCGACGTGAAGAAACAATGTGAACCAGTCAAAAATATGCCGGGATACTTCATTTTCTTTCTAGTGTATCTATTTGGCGAAATGATCAGAAATGAAAGTTGCACCATTTACAAGTAAGAGGTTTCACAAAAAAGCTTGCCCTACGCTAGCAAGCGGCACAACATATCTTTAGTTGAATATATCCTTATTCCAGCTTCCGGAAATTGTTGAACCGTCTTGAAACGTCCTTTTCGTATGCGTCTCGCTGATTTGCAATATATTTGAACTGAGAAAAAGCGAAATACCAATGAAGATGGCCAGAAAAGGGCGACATCACAGAAAACATGTTACCAACGGCACCAACAGGAAAAGCAAACTAAACATTTGATATACAGTGAGAATGCAACGGAAAAGAAAGTTATCAGCTGCCTCTTCTCCAACGAGAAAAAGGCGTTTTATCAGCCTTAGCGAATCAGTTGCTGGGACTGAAGGTAACTACAGTTTCTGTGTCAGTATAATCAGTTTTACGGACATGACGTTGCACTGACGTTGTATTGACGTTGAAACTACGTTGCCTAGACGTCATGTGCCCGCTAGGAATAACGTATCTTTCTTATGGGTGGTACGGATCCAATATACATGTACATATATATTGTTCCTTGTTAGCGTCGTTTAAACAAGTTGCACGTCTTACGTTTTATAAGAAAAATAAGAAAACTAATGTAATCCCTGTAAATAATCCCAACTTCAATGCAGTTACATGTAACATACTGATATCCAGTCTTAAACGTCACTTTCAACTTATCCTCCGACTACTGTATGTACTTGATTATCCAATATAAATAAAGATTCCCAATTAGACAGAAAAGAGTGGAAGCGCTTATACAACGAAAAAGTTGCAAACAAATGTTTGGATGAGTATAAGTCACTGAAACTTATCAAATGAAATTTATGCAATTAGCAGTAAAATTCGAAACATTTAAATAATTATAAGAATAATTAAATACCTTTATAACACCTTGTATATCTAACTCCTTGTCGTCAACTACATTCTGTTGCTAAACACTTAATTATAGAGATGTCTATTCATAAAAGGCTAATAAATTTGAATAAATTGTATGCAGCCCGTCACACTGAACGAGCTTGCATAAAACTGTAGATTCATTTAAAATTCAAGAGCGTTGTATGGCAATACGTCCGAATGGTTCAAAATGTCTACCAATGACTGATCAATACGCTTTTCTCTTCTCAAAGAAAAATCAATTTATCCCACTTAACAACTATATTTGCTGCAAAAAAAAGTTTCCTATAACTAAACTACGATTTGCTTTTTCTCAGTCGATCAATTTAAAAAGCGCTTGTTTGTTTGTTTGATTTGAGGTTTAACGTCCCCGCCAACACTATTAAGGTAATTTTGGAGACGCTGATTCCAATTTTGTGGGACTTTACCCGACATTTAGATGAAATGACATCTCAATCCCTGCCGCCCAATGAGTGAGTGAGTGTTTGAGTTTTACGTCTCACCAACAGCTAAGGTCATACGGAGACGGGGCCTCGGTTTAAAGACTCATCCGAAAGTCAAGAGAAGCCCGGGATCGATTCTGCGACCCATGGTTTACAAGGCGAGTAGCATAACCACTACACCACAGAGGCTTCTATCCCTGCCGCCCAATGGAACCAATATAGTTTAAATGTATGTACGTTCCGACACGCATCACTTTGCCTGGTCCAAGCGTTTTACCAGTACTCGTGTGCGGTTGGTTTCAACTCTGCGTGGAAGCACCATGCAGCCCAACCTATTTCTCCAAGCCCCGATGTGGTCCAAAAACGCTTGTTCAAATGATCGCAAATATGAAAGGTAAATTATTTTAACATTGCTTAGCATCGCCGAAACGTTATATTATTCTCTCATTCTTCCACAATAAATCGAAATGCACAAGGGTACCTACCTTTGTTTACCATTTCCAGGTCCTAGGAACTATCGCGAGAGTTCCCGTATGTGTCGTGGGAGCAAAATTACGTTGACGCGATTTCGCGATAGCTCCCCTGATGTCCGCCCATGTTGGAGGGATATTCATTTCATGGACTTGTTTACATGATGTGCCGTTTACTATCCATCACATCTATCTGTTCAAAAGTAATCATCACCATTAAAAGAAACAAATTTACGTGTGATCGAAATTATTCCCCCGCCAAGACAGTTAAAAATTGAGGGTTCCTAGCCCAAACATTGTTGATAATGCACCTTATACAGGCCTTTATCTAAGCAGGCCGAAAAATATTTAAAAAATCGTTGCTGAAAGTAGCCGTAACAAAATCGAACACAGGGTAATCTGTCTTTAGTTTTATGTCAGCACGAATGAATAAAGCAATTGTTTTGTACGTTTCTGTTTAGAACGAGATCCTTTAGCGCATATTCATATGTCAGCCCTCATTTATGATTAAGACGTAAAATATTGACCAATACATGTACAGTGAATGGGTAATGCCGCAAACATTCTGGCGGAGAAACTCCTACATCATCGCGGCAGTTCCCAAAACACGCTCTAGTTCCCGCGAGTCTATCAGATACTGAGTACATTTGACCATTACCTCGTTAGGTGGTTCGCTTAATTTAGCAAAATAAAATCAATGGATGAGTTCTTTAAAGTAATTAAATCTATTACAGAGATGTACTAAAACGTATACCTCTGAGTCCTAATCTATCCCTTGCGGGCTTTGAACTCTTCTGTAGTTTTGGCATTTTCCATGCAGAGTAGGGAAGACTATTCCACTGAGGAATAGTTCCGAGAAAGAAGGAATTCTTCAGTGCATCACTTTAGGCCTGATACCCATAATATTGACTGTTGTTTTCGCCCCCGCCCATCGGGACTTGGACAAATAGATTGGGCTGCATGGTGCTTCCACGCAAATTATTGTTTAGGGTAGGGCATCATGATACATTTTTCATGAACCATTAGTTTTACCAGTTAATTTATTTAAAATTTCTATAACAACTAGACTTTGGTCTAAATTTAGGAAAGGAGTGTGGCAGCTCAGTTGTTAGTGCATCTGCCTATGGTGCTAGAGGCCCCCGGTTCAATTCCCGGCTTTATAAAATTGCGGTGTCAGAATATGCTCCACTTGCAGGGATGAATGCCACAAAGTACACCGTCCTTCGAATCGGGCCGTTAACTGGAGGCCCCCTATGCAGAGAGAATGATCCCATGTGCAGGTGAAAAATCCTCACCGTAATTAACCCATTTGGTACCGGAAAACCCAAAACGGGTACCCTGACAAACAGTGCAGGCCCAGCTCATACGCCGCGGTGTCTGATCAGGGCCTGAACTGTTTGCAGAAAGTTCAGCTGTTGTCCGAAAAGCTTTTGAGGAAAACACAACCTGACAGCCCTAACTTTTGAAATAGACTCATGCTATTTATAAGGTGGAAGCTTCCATTTGGTACAAAAAGGGTTAAAAGGTATCTGTGTGGAGCTTGTGCCGTGACGTCACACACCTGGCCAAAACAGGGTTATCTATCTTACTGGGGGGCTACCGCGGGCCGTAATCAACCCAAAACAACTGGAATTCAAGGGATTTTTAACCGCAGATTAACTGTAAATAAAAGCAAGATCTTCCCCCAAATTGCCATTTTCTACAAATGTATACTGTGCATCCAGGCAACGATTTCCAATAAACGTCTATGATTTCTGACATGTAGAAATAAAAATCTTGCATAATTTGTCAACGGTTTTTGAACCGTACTTGAATAAAATGCGCATTAAAATAACTAATTAATTACCAGAAACAGCTTTAAAATGATACTCTTTTGATAATTGTATGAATTTTAATTTCTTTGGCTGCAAACTGTGAATATTTTGAATTTTAATTTATATTTCTATCCAATCCTGACATAGACTTTTAACCCCGAACTTATAAAGATAACTCCCGACCGGTGACGGGGTTAAAAGTCAGTATAAGGATAGAGCAGAAATAATTGAAATTCAAAATATTCATATTTTGCAACCAAACACATTAAAATTCTTACAAGTATCGGAAAAATTCAATTCAAAGGTCGTTCTAATAATTTATTAATTGTTTCATTTGGATGAATATTGAGATTAATGCCGGTTTTATTCAAGTATATTGCAGATATTTTTGACGAAACATTCAAGATTTACTTTCTTTAATATATCAGAAATCATATAATGTTATTAGAAATCGTTGACTGGATGTATAATTTAGTAGAAAATGACAATTTTGGGAGGATATTTGTTGTTTTCCAATGATTACGTCCCGCGGTTGCCCTCGGTTAATATAGAACAGGTTTGTGACGTCACGGGATTTCGTTCTTTGCCTTAAAAACCTGTTATATTCTATTCAATTCTAGTAACAATGAGTCATTTATGTGATATTAGCGGTTGCCTGGTGGTTTATATCGACATATAATCTAATCTAAAAACTTCTCTCCAGGTGATGGAATGATAGACTCGTGGGAACTAGAGCGTGTTTTGAGAGCTGCCGCGATGATGTTGGAGCTACTACGCCTGAAAATTTTGCATCACTCCTTCACAGTACATGAACTGATATTCTTTTCCATCTAAATGGGGAATTAGGGCCGACATACACAGAATTTGTGCCAAAATATCTCGTTCTTAGCGAAAATTTACAAAACAGTTGAATCATTCATTCGTGTTGTCAAAACTGTAGTCAGATTACCATGTGTTCGATTTGGTTACGATTGCCTACTTTCAGCAACGATTTTTTAATATTTCTTTCGGCCTGCCGAGAGAGGTTAATCATTTTAACATTGCTGAGCGTCGCCGAAACTTTATATTATTCTCTCATTCTTCTACACCGGCCCCGATAGCTCAGTTGGTAGAGTGTCCGCTCCGGGGTACGGGAGGTCTCGGGTTCGATCCCGGGCCGCGACATACCAAAGTCGTTAAAAATGGTACTAGCTGCTCCTCGCTTGGCACTCAGATTTACGGGTTAGAGCTAGGACTGGTCGATCCAGTGTCAGGATAATGTGACCGGGTGTGGTATCATGTAATGTGTCTGGGACATGATACTTCAGTGAGGCAGCACTATAAACGAGAGCATTGAGCTCCCTGTCGCAACCAGACACCGTCGTGATATGACTGAAAAATTGTTGAAAGCGACGTTAAACCCGAATTCACACACACACACACACACACACACACTCATTCTTCTACAATAAATCAAAACGCACAAGGGTACCTACCTTTGTTTACAATTTCCAGTCCTAGTAACTATCGCGAGAGTTCCCGGATTTGTCGTGGGAGCAAAATTACGTTGACGCAATTTCGCGATAGCTCCCCTGTTGTCCACCCGTGTCTTAACCCCACATCATATGGAGAAACCTGGGGTTTACAACAGAAAACATTATTTTGCTCATTTCAGCTCCAGGCACTCGTTAGAACCGCCTCACTTAGCTCATTCGTTCCGGTTATGAAGTTTCCTACCCGTGTAAAATAATCTATGCAAGGGAGCTGAAAAAAGCTTACCACTTGGTAAGGGCTCAAGCCATCTGAAAATCACCTAAAAGTGGTCGGAAAGTAGCAAAATGTTCAGTTATATCCCCTCAAAGAGGAACATTTTAGAAGTATGAAAACCAATGTTTGCTATTGCACCCTTGCAAAAGTATTAAAATCATGGAATGTATAATACAACACTGGAGTGTTCTATCGGCTTCCGTAGTTTTTCGTATTTGTACAGTGTCGAAATCGCTGAATCGAAACTACGGTATTTAAAGACATTTCTATTTCTATCTCTGCAAAAGAAAAACAGAAAATCATATAAAGTTATGACATTTTCTTTCATAACTGTATGAGACAAGGCATGATAAAAAGTGTCTTATCGGATATATTGACATCTATTTTGTATTATGTAAGTACATGCCAATAAAACAGTCAATAGTTTGGTTTGCTTTCCAAATGCACATAATGAGATTACATGTTCAGTTTATAAAATATGCAGGTCATTTTTTTCTTGAAGCTCTCAAATAACAAACACAATTTTGAGATGGCATCCGCCCATCGGGGCTTGGGGAAATAGATTGGGCTGCTCGGTGCTTCCATGCAGAGCTGAAACAAACCGAAGATGAGTACTGGTAAACCGCTTAGAAGGTCTAAGCCTGGCCAGGCAAAGAAGTGCGAATAGTACCACCCCTGTTAATTTGTTTGGGCGGTGAGGCTTGAAATGTCATTTCATCTAAATGTCAGGTAAAAGTCCCACAAAACTGAAATTAACGTCTCCAACATGACCTAAATAGTGCTGACAGGGACGAAACCCCTCGTTTAAAACAAAACAAAATGAAAATGAAACAAACCCGCAAGTGTAAATCAGGGTACTGCCTCTAAACTGCGTAAACACGTCTTTGGTCCCACGCCACGACCGGGCTCCTGAATCTGAATCTGAATCTTTACTGGTGACACGTCAAATGACATTCATTCACCAGGACCTGTGAAAAGGGAAGTTAGTCCTTTGCTCTCGCCAAAGAAGTAAACTTAACTTATTATCCTTAACACCTTCCGCGGATGAAATAACGGAATCTGGAAGGGCATTCCAATCTATAATTGTCTGAGGGAAGAAGGATCCCTTGTAGATGTCAGTTCTTGCAAAGGGGATCTGAAATGCCAAAGAGGGATGCTTTCTGCCACTCCTAATTTGGGGGTTGGCGGGGGTGTGGTGGTGCGGTCATATCGGTTGGAATGCTGGCAGTGCCCTTTAGACCTTTGTACAAGAGTATAAACCTACTGTCTCTCCTCCTTTTCTTGAGAGTCTCCCATCCTAAGTTTTTCAGTATTCCAGTCATACTTCCAGTTTCAAAGCTGTAATTGCTCGTAACAAATCTAGCTGCCCTATTCTGAACTTTTAAATCTCCCCTCTGAAGGACTGTTCCATTGGGGTCCCACAACTACCAACCTCCAAGACTAGGTGAACGAGTCCCTTATAAGCTGCTTATTTAATATCTTTGGGGCATTGATAAAGATTTCACCTCAAGAAGTCAAACCTTAGTACATATGTTGCCAATATGAGTATTCCGTCTCAGGTCATACAAGCGAAATGGTCACACCAAGGTATTAACTGTAATCCGCATTTGCCTGGACCGTTCCCTCTAAAGTGTAAGAAGCCTCAATTCTGTTTGTTCATTTCCTAGTTATTTGCATGATATTGCATATAACTGGCTGAAATCTCATACCCCATTTTCCAGCCCAACACCCTAATCTATCTATATCCCTCTGAAGTTTTAATGAGTCCTCTGCGGTTCTAATTTCACGATAACAAACACTGTCACCTGCGAATAGTCTTATTTCGGAATCAATATCAGTAGAAATGTCATTTATGTACAAAGAAAACAACAATGGACCAAGAACAGTTCCTTGTGGGACACCAGCCAAAACTGGAGCCCCCCCTCCCCTGAAGTTTCCCAATAAACAACAACTCGCCGTTTTCTGTAGCACAGGAAGGAATCTATCCATTTAACCGTATATCCGCCAATTCCATATAGACGATCGTTGCGAGCAAGAGCTCTATCTATTTTCTTAAAGAGGGGACAAATGTTTGCAATAAGCCATTCTTTTGGGACTTCAGCAATATCAAGCGATAGCTGAAACAGGTGGGAAAACACTGGGCCCAATTCATTTGCCTGTTCTTTCAGGACTTTAGGACGAAGCTCATCAGGCCCTATAGCTTAGAAGGATTTAAGCCCTTAAGTAACTTTGTAACTCCCTCCGATGAAACTACAAACCTAACCATGAACAGAGCCAGTCTCTCAGTTAATGTAACCTCCTTGTACTCATTTTTATTGAATGAATCATTGAACTGACCAATCAATTCTTCTGCCCGTATCTGACTCTGCAACACCACTGACACCCAGTAAGAAAAGCTCACTCAGGAAAGGCCTCAATCTAAGAACGCAGCCGAAAGTCAAATAACAAATAAGACACTACAATAGAACGGCCGCCTTGAGACGGTCAGTAGTAAAACGATTGAGGGGTGGGCGGGGCTTCAACCCCGGAGTTTATGAAATTTCAACCCTCTCCCTCAATTCCACTACAATATCAAACAAAATTACAACCAAAAAATGATCTGCATGGAAGCTCCCGTTTTATTGGGGTGGAATACCTTGCCTGTCTTTGTTCTTACTGTTGACACACCTAGAAATCTCTGGGATTTGCCTTTACGTCACCTACCAAGTTATTCACATTTAAATCATACTTTTGTTTAATGTATATGTCTTAATTTCCCTTCTCAAAGTTTCAAATTTCGATCGAGGTTTACAGCTACCTGTTTTTGTTCTGTTTTGTTTGTTTTTTTTAGCTCAGCTGGGTCGAAGGCTCCAGGGGAGCTTATAGTATAGTTGGCCGTCCGTCGTCCGTCGTCCGTCCGCTCGTCGTCCGTCGTCCGTCCGTCCACACTTTTGACCAGCTATATCTCTGCAGTCTTCAGGTAGATCTCAATCATTTCTTATCTGTAGCATGCCTCTGGTGGGCCACTGATGACATTAGCTTTTTTATCGAAATCGAATGAAAACTTTGGTTGCTGTGCCAACCACAAGGTCCCATAGACTTACAATGAAAAAATGCTTGCAAGTCATCACCGTAGCACCTTCAGTTTTGATCAGATCTTTCTGAAACTTATATATAAGTAGACTGGGGATAAGAGCTCGGATGAGTTCGAAAACTGGTAAGATCGACCCATTAATTATAGAGTTACGATCCTTTGACTGCTGAAACTGCCTATTTTTGACTTTGTCATCACCGTAGCCCGTTCAGTTTTTATCGGATCTTCATGAAACTTATATACAAGTAAGTCAATGTTAAAAGCTAGGATGAGTCCGAAAACTAGCGATGTCTGTCAATTATCCGCGGAATTATGTCCCCTACGTTGCCGAACTTGCTTATTTTTGACGATGTCATCACTGTAGCCGCTTCAGTTTTGTTCGGATCTTCTTGAAACTTACAAACAAGTTTGTCAGGGATAAAGCTCGGATGAGTTCGAAAACTGGTGAGGTCGGCCCATCTGTCATAGAGTTACGTCCTCTAGATTACTGAAAATGCCTATTTTTGACCTTGTCATCACCGTAGCCCCTTCAGTTTTCAGAGGAACTTTATGAAACTTTCATGTATGTAAGTAAGGTACAAAACCTTGATTGAGGTAAAAAAATTCCAGAAGTTGGCCTTTATTTCAGAGAGTTATGTCCCCCTTTGATTAGAGAAAATGCCTATCTTTGACCTTGTCATCACCGTACGTAAGTTTGTCATCGCTCTAGGGCCTACATTTTTCGACCGATTTCAATATATAACGCAATTGTTCCATATGACAATATCTCGAGCGAGTTCGACTGTTAAGGATGTGGCCTCAAGGTCAATGTCACTGTGGCTATTTTAGAAAAAACTTTGTCATCGCTCTAGTGCCTACATCTCCACCAATTTCAATATAACTTCACACAAACATTCCTTATGATAATATCTCAAGTGTGTTTGACTTTAAAGGTCGTGGCATCAAGATCAAGGTCACTGTGGCTATTTTTAGGAAAACTTCGTCATGGCTTTAGGGCCTACATTTCTTGACCGATTTCAATATAACTTCGCACAAACGTTCCTTATGACAATATCTGGAGCAAGTTTGACTTTCAAGGTATGCTTGCCTCAAGGTCAGGGTCAATGTGGCTATTTTTAGAAAAAAAAAAACTTTGTCATCGCTCTAGCGCCTACATTTCTTGACCAATTTCAGTATAACTTCACATAAATTTTCCTTATGACAATATCTAGAGCAATTAGACTTTCAAGCTCGTGGCTTCAAGGTCAATGTCACTGTGGTTTTCTTTTTTTTAAAAAACTTTGTCATCGCTCTAACACCTACACTTCTTGACTGATTTAATTACAACTTCCCACAAATGTTCCTTATGACAATGTCTCAAGCAAGTTCGACTTTCAAGGTCTTGGCCTCAAGGTCAAGGTCTCTGTGGCTTTTTAGGTCACCTGGGCCGAAGGCTCCAGGGGAGCTTATAGTATAGTTGGTCGTCAGTCGTCCTTCCGTCCACACTTTTCACCAATTATATTTCTGCAATCTGCAGGCTGATCTCAACCACTGTAGTATAGCTCTGGTGGGGCATTGATGACATAAGCTTTTTTTCGCAATCGAATGAAAACTTTGATTGCTATGGCAACCACAAGGTTCCATAGACTAACCATTGGAAAATGCTTGTCATCACCATAGCGCCTTCAGTTTTGATCGTATATTTCTGAAACTAATATGTAAGGTGGCTGGGGATAAAAACTCAGATGAGTTCATAAGCCGGCTAAGTCGGCCTATTTATCATAGAGTTAAGTCCCTTTGATTGCTGAAAATGCCAATTGTTTACCTTGTCATCACCGTAGCCCTTTCAGTTTTAATCGGTTCTTCCTGGAACTTACATACAAGTAAGTTTCTCTGAAATATAGGCCAACCGACATCGCTAGTTTTCGAACTCATCCGAGCTTTTAACCTTGACTAACTGTATATTGATTTCAGGGTAAAATGCTCAGATGACTTCGAAAACTAGCGATGTCGGTCAATTACACATGGACTTATGCCCCCTACTTTGCTGAAAATGCTTATTGTTGACACCTTGTCAGCTCCATAGCCCCTTTAATTTTGATTGGATCTTCTTGAAACTTATATACAAGTAAGTCAGGAATAAAAGCTCGGATGAGTTCGAAAACTGACGAGGTTGGCCTATTTATCGTAGAATTACGCCCCCTTTACTGCTAAAAATGTTTTTGACCTTGTCAGCACTATAACCCCTTCAGATTTCATCAGATCTTTCTGAAACTTACATATAAGTAAGTAAGGGATAAAACCTTGGCTGAGTTCAATACTTGGTTTGGTCGGCCTAAACTTAAGAGAGTCACGTTCCCCTTAAATTACAGAAAATGTCTATTTTTGACATTGTCATCGATGTAGCCCATTCAGTTTTGGTCGGATCTTCCTGAAATCAATATACAAGTATAGTTCGAACAAATTGACCTGAGACTGGTGAACTCTATTTACATAATTTCACACAGGACTGAATGCATGTATTTACCTTCGTCGTCTCCCGAAAATGGCGATCTTGTTTTTCAATATATAGAGGTCGGTAAATGGGTCACATTTCACGGGATGCCGAAAATTCACGAGACGTTTACGAAAGCCGAAGTATTAGGCGATAACATTGACTAATTTATTCCTTGCATTATACGTCAGTCTCAGGTCATTTTGTTCGAACTATAAGTCAAGGTTAAAAGCTCGGATGAGTTCGAAAACTAGCGATGTCGGTTGGCCTATCTATCAAACATTGGTGATGTCGGTTGGCCTATCTATCAAACATTGGTGATGTCGGTTGGCCTATCTATCAAACATTGGCGATGTCGGTTGGCCTAGCTATCAAACATTGGTGATGTCGGTTGGCCTATCTATCAATCATTGGCGATGTTGGTCGGCCTATCTATCAAACATTGGTGATGTCGGTTGGCCTATCTATCAATCATTGGCGATGTCGGTTGGCCTATCTATCAAACATTGGTGATGTCGGTTGGCCTATCTATCTAACATTGGTGATGTCGGTTGGCCTATCTATCAAACATTGGCGATGTCGGTTGATCTATCTATCAAACATAGGTGATGTCGGCCTATATTTCAAAGAGCTATATCCCCCCCCCCTTGTTTACAGAAAATGCCTATTTTTGATCTGGTCATCACCGTAGCTCCTTCAGGTTTTATCGGATCTTCTTAAAACTTACATGTAAGTAAGGGATATAGACTTGGCTGAATTCAAGAACTGACGAGGTCAGCCTATTTATCATAGAGTTACGTCCCTTTGATTGCAGAAAATGCCTCTTTTTGACCGTAACTCCTTCTGTTTTCATCGGATCGTCTGAAAACTTATATGTAAGTAACTCAGGGATAAAAGCCCAGAAGAGTTCGAAAACTGTTGATGCCAGTCAATTAATCACAGAGTTATGTCCCCTGCTTGGATGCTTATTTTCGACCATGTCATCATCGCTGCTCGGATCTTCTTGAAACTTACAAACAAGTAAGTCAGGGATAAAAGTTTGGATGAGTTCGAAAACTGGTGAGGTTGGCCTATTTATCATAGAGTTACATCCCTTTGATTGCAGTAATTGCGTACTTTTGACCGTGTCATCACCATAGCCCATCAGTTTATATTAGCTCTTCTTGAAAGTTACATATAAGCAAGTAAGGGATAAAAGCTTGAATGAGTTCGAAAACTGGTGAGGTCAGCCTATTTGTCAAAGAGTTATGTTCTACTTGATTTTAGAAAATGCTTACCGTGTCATCACGGTAGTCCATTCAGTTTTCATCGGATCTCCTTGAAACTTACATGTAAGTAAGTTGGCGATAAAAGCGCGGGTGAGTTCGAAAACTGATAAGGTCAGCCTATTTATCATAGAGTTACGTCACTTTTATTGCAGAAAATGTATGTTTTTTACTTTGTCCTCACTGTAGCCCCTTCAGTTTTGATTGGATCTTCTTGAAACTTACAAACAAGTAAGTCATGAATAAAAGCTTGGATTTGTTAAAAATACCTGTGAGCTTATGTCCCTTTTATTGCTGAAAATGCCATTTTTGACATTGTCATCATCATTTTGAATGCATTTTCCTGAAACTTACATATAAGTTAGGGATAAAAAACTTGAATGAGTTTGTAAACTAACATGGTTGGCACATTAGTCAAAGTGTTATGTCGCCTTTTTGTTAAAAATAACTAGTTTGTACCATAAGTCCTTTAGTTTTGATAAAATCTTCCTAAAATTAGCATATAAGTATGTTGGGAATGAAAGTTCGGATGAGTTTGAAAACTGGTGATGTCTACCTATGTCACATAGAGTAACATCTCCTTGAATGATAAAAATGCCTGTTTTTACCTTATCCTCGCATAAATCATTCATTTAAGATTGGAACTTTCTGAAACTTTGAATCTGATAGCTCAGGTGAGCGATATAGGACCATTTTGGTCCTCTTGTTTGTTTGTTTTGTTTTTTGGTGTGTGTGTGTTTTTTTTTGTTTTTTTTTGTTGTTGTTGTTTTAATTTTTTTTTGGCCTTGGCATGAATTTTATTCCTTCTGCGAATCTTCCTTCTTATCTCTGGAGTGATTCAAGGAATCGAGGAAACCGTCCTACTAGTTTTTGAGGGCATATGCTGATCAGCTGAACTGCGAATCATGGAAGTTATTAGATTAAAGTTCTCCTGAAAAGCTCGAGCATCTGAATGGCCATTAAAATATTTTCCCCTTGCAAATCTTAACGCATCATCCCTCATAGCTTTATAGTCTATGGAAACAATTTTCTGCTAGGTTTTTTTTTTTTTTTTTGGCTGGAATGTGGATCTTTAAAATTCCTGCAACAATGTCGTGATCACTAAGTTCGTCTGGAGAATGAATATCTTCAAACTGACCTGGTAAAAAGGTGATGGTCAAGTCTAACGTCTTCTGTTCAAGAGTATGGAAGCTAACCATTTGTTCCAATTCATGATCATCCATTATATACAGTAATACTGTAAAGCATTTAAATTTGACGGCAGCAAATTTTGGCGGTTTTTTGTGAGTGGACCTTTTGGCGGAATTATATTTTGACGTTTTTTTATGTTTTTAAAAAGACGTTATGTCTGACGTATGTAGTGTCTGCTTTATGCATTCGAGTTTAAAATGGCGATTTGCAAGTTATACACGGTGATTTTTCAATTGTTTTCCTAGGTGTGTGTGAAAACAAATCAGTTCTGTTGTTATTTAATTGCTCAGTTTATTCACAGGCAATATAGAAGTGAAGGCAATGATCAGGAATCGATACAATTAAGCAACAGCTCCCACCAGAAACACCAAAGGGAAAGAAGCAAAAACATGAAACAATCAGACCCAAATGCAAACAGCAATAGCGGAAAGCCAAAAGGACAGTCACATTCCCACAAAATTGCAAACCAAAACAAAATAATATTAGCGATACACACACTCAAAGACAAACCATAACAAAAGCAAACCGCGATAGAAGCCGTCAATCAATATCAATTATACGATTTTGACAATTATTGTCAAGAGTTTTTACTTTTATTCAGCTTTGTTGGTCATGCTAAATGGCTTAATAGTTAACAAAGTATACAAAGAGAAAGACTAGATAAAACGTTGTTTTGCCCTATATCATTCTGGCAATGTGTATTGGAAATAAATTTCTGCCAGTTTGTTATTCTTTTTTAACTTTTTTGGCGGTTTTTAATTTTGGCGTTTTTCTCCTTGACCGCCAATAGCGCCAAAAATAAACTGACCGCCAAATATAATTGTTTTTCAGACTGACTCAGCATTGTGCCTGATTTGCTGAGTTTGTCGGGCCAAACAATTTCCCTGAAGTTGAAGTCATCTAGAACATGGACCGACTGAGGTTTTTATGCCTTTATATTGTGACTTCATGTGATCAAGCTGTTTTTGAAATTCGACTGTACCACCCGGTGAACGAAACAAGCTTGCCACAAAAGTTTTGTTTGTGAACCCTAACCCAAACTGACTCTGAATCATTTTCTCTATGAATGAGCAGCATCACTTCACCACCCTAAGCATTCCTGTCCTTTCTGTACACACTGTAATCCCAAGTTTCTGGGAATAGTTCAGAAGTTGCTATTGAGTTGTCAGTCTTTGTTCTTGAACAACCATAACATGCGGTTGGTGTGTCGAGGAAAGCCAAGAGTTCAAAGATTTTGCCTTTAATACCATTGGTATTTAAGAAGTTTCACAAACGGGACTTAGTTCTGTCCAGAGGTGGTGATTTACCTCTATTTCCTTTGACAGGGCTTCAAATCTGTTTGTCTGATAAAGTTCCATATATGCACTGAAGAAAGAGTCAGAAACATTGCAAACTTCACATTTTGGACAAATCCACGAGCAGTTTGACCTCATCAAAGCGATGAGATAAAAGAATATTCGGTGTGCATCCACATTTCACACCGATCACACTGAACTGCTTGTGGTAGTTAAGGACAGCCCCACTGCACAGGCTACAATCAGCTTTGCAGTCTGTGCAATACCAAGTTCTATTTCCTGTTTCAAGCCCAGACAATACTGTATTGTCGAGTTAACAACATGATGAGTGGAAACGTTTTTCACAGTCACCTTCGACTCATTTCTCTGAAGGTTTACAGTATTTGTCAATGACCACACCAAAACCTTGGGCAGGGATTAGTTTCAATGTCTCCGGCCAGGATTATTAAAATTGACAAGTTTGTTCTACTTGATGTCTTCTTTTAAAGTCAGTCTTCCTAGTGACAGTCATGTACTATTTTACTCTGTTACTATCTTCCTGAACTGTTATCTTGCACACATGACTCCTGTCGTCTTCCTGTGATTTATTAACCAGTTTCCAAAGACCAAATACAATAACCAAGACTATAAGGAACATGAAAGATACTTCCCCTTGTGGTACTAGACCATGCTTTTCCTACAAGTTAGCAAAAATTAACCTCTGGGACAAACCTGCTCAAAATATATATAGGAAAGGGCTATTGCCAATTAACTGGCAATGGTGGTTAAAATGGTAGTTAAAATGGCTATTGCCAGTTAACTGGCAATACAGTTAACCGGCAATACCGGTTTTACGTTAAAATCAGTTGGAGTCTAACTGTTGGTTTTCTTTTGCTCCAGCATTTCAGTGGTTTCTTGCTGTCGAGTCCTCACCGTTGTCTCACCTCTGTGGTTCTTTGATTTTTGTGTTCACGGAGATGTTGCACTGATTAGTTAGGAGGCCTTCATGTGGACTGAATAAATTATTTGTCTAAATCGCGACGGAAGTAAGGGCGAGGATTGTGGCCACGTAAAATCGATTAAGCCCCCCCAGTGGAAATCTTCCACTGACCGTTCCAAGGCGGCTCTTCTGTGGCGATTTATTTATGTTGTTGTTTGTTACTTACTGTGTGTATCACTTGTGTCTTTTGGTTTTGGATGGCCATATGGCCATTTTGTGAGAAAGTAACTGTCCGTATGGCCTTCCTTTGTTTTGGTTTCCTTTATGGTCTGGTCGCTTAATGTTTGTATTTCTTTCCCTTTGGTGTCTTTTATGGGTGGAGTTGGTTAATTGTATCAATTCCTGATCTTTGTTTTACTTCTACTTTACGACAGAATTTACGTTAAAATCGCTTTTGCCAGTTGACTTGCAGAATTATTTTATTCCGGTTAATGTTTTTTTTTTCAGTAACTACTGTTATACTTGCGTATGTTTGTTCTAGAGTTGTTGGTCTTTTGTAACTCGGCTAAGATACAAATCGTTGTAGGTTTTTCTTTACCAAGCATTATCATTGCAATGTTGTCTTGATTAAGTTTTTTAATCACCTCGTTTTGGGAAGATATGGATAATTTTCCTGATTGTTTCTGCACCGATTTCCTATTATTTTTTATAATTCCTGTTCCAAACATAGATCGTGGATACTCTTTAGCCTGGGACGCCTTTTAATGGCGTAATAAAAAGGGGTCTTCAAGCATAACCACTGGACACACGACGTGAATGCAACGCCATAGCAACGTCTTTGTAACGACATGACGTTACACCGACGTACGTGTGACGTTGCCTAGACGTCATGTGCCAGCTGGAAATAGACTGAACTGTCTTATTGGTGGCACGAACCCAATATATATGTTTGTGTCTACACGACCTACGTTTTGGACAGAAATAAGAAAAAAAAATATGTAATCCCTGCACTCCCAACTTCATTACAGAAACATGTAACATACTGGTATCCAGTTATTGAAAATCGCCACTCGAACTTACTATAACACGCACTTTGCATGGAAATAAATTTGACCGCTCAGGCAGATTGAAGTTGATAAATATCTAAGTTAATCAGGACGCCTAGGCATGGTAATTAAAGATTTCATGACTGAATTTGTACTCCGTATATTGATACATATCTTAAGCACACTTCTCACACACTTGGCAAATGAATTCATGCACCCCCAAAAATCTTGGGTACCACTGCATTCCAACAGAAAAATCAAACTTGTTAGTGTTCCTTTACTAAGCGTAAAAAGGACTTCATTTGATTTGCGAAACTCTAACATGCCTAGGGGACAAAGAATAGCGAATATTGGAATCTGGCGTCTCTCAACGTCGTGTTGCTGGGATTCTGAATGTGTCTCAGAGTTCGAGCCGAAACTACGTAGTATGACCCATCTTCTTTCTTTTGAATGTTTTCATTGCTCTTAAAGGAACTCATATTTGATTTTTATTTGCCTTCACTGCAGCTGGTGTTGTGCCGTGTGGCGGCCGTAAAACGTCTCCCCGTACATCAACCATAGTGCAGTTTATATTTTACTTTTGGTCCTTTGAGATCAGCGTTAATATTCTGAGAAATCAGAAATAAATTATTGGTTAAGACTCATATTCTAGACAGGTTTTTAATTATTTGGACCCCATTTTGATTTATATCAGTCTCTGAATCGACTGCCTATTCGAAATTCGCAAAATTGCAGTATGTTTCCTCTGGCTTTCTTTGCCGGATCATTACAGGGTCACTGATGAGGCTTTATTAGCCGAAACTACGTAGTATGACCCATCTTCTTTCTTTTGAATGTTTTCATTGCTCTTAAAGGAACTCATATTTGATTTTTATTTGCCTTCACTGCAGCTGGTGTTGTGCCGTGTGGCGGCCGTAAAACGTCTCCCCGTACATCAACCATAGTGCAGTTTATATCTTACTTTTGGTCCTTTGAGATCAGCGTTAATATTCTGAGAAATCAGAAATAAATTATTGGTTAAAACTCATATTCTAGACAGGTTTTTAATTATTTGGACCCCATATTGATTTATATCAGTCTTTGAATCGACTGCCTATTCGAAATTCGCAAAATTGCAGTATGTTTCCTCAGGCTTTCTTTGCCGGATGATTACAGGGTCACTGATGAGGCTTTATTAGCCGAAATTACGTAGTATGACCCATCTTCCTTCTTTTGAATGTTTTCATTGCTTTTAAAGGAACTCATATTTGATTTTTATTTGATGCCAGGAGGCCTTGCTACAACGCATAATGAAGTTATGTAGTAATTTTTTCATTTTGAAATTTTTACTTCATTGTGCGTTGGCATAGTCGATGCGAAATGAAATAAAATGTACTTTTTACTTCATTATGCGTCGATACTAAGAGGTTTGCGCAAAATGAAAGAATTATTTCATTTTGCGGTGATAGGTGGCATACTTAAGGTATATAGTAATCACACATCTAGACTGCAATGCAAAATAAACTAAGATTTTCCAAATTGTGGGTTGCAATTTAAGTTCAAAAAGCAAATAAAGTTTGTAAAGCAAATTCAACAACTACAGTTTAAGACCAAATCATGGTCCTATAAGACCACTAGATGAAGATTTATTTCCAAATTGAGGCAAAATCCCCTAAATTTTCAAACAAGGATACCGACAAGGTAGGAGCACTCACACTTAAAATATTATTATTTTCAGTTGTTATGTACTCTCAAGTAGCAAAGACGAGGCATAATTTTCTTACTTTCTACATTTTTAAGCACTTTTGTGAAAATTTCATCGAATTCCACATGGTAAATTTCATCGCCATCTTGGATTTCGAGAAAATTCTTACCCTGGATTTAGTGAAATTCAAACCCCAAGTATTTCCCTGTCAGTCGAGATCGGATGATGACAGTTACATCTTGCAATTGCTTAATCAATGGCTTTGCAGAATCATCAACCTAATCTTCATGTCATTTTACTTCAGGTGTTTTAAACGTCCTTCAAAATATTGACTTCGGTTTGTCTACAATAGAGAAATCTGTCACGACCTCATCACTGTTTCAGCTGATTTGTGTTATTGCGCATGTATTAAAAAACGGGATAAAACTTGATGAATATCATACGATAATTACAATTTAATAAAGTTCTTTAAGTTCTGTTTTAGCAAAATGATTTACGACCACCTTTTTCGGCATTATGACTGGTTTTATGTTTTACATTTTTGCGTATGTACCTACCATTAAATGGTAATTCGGTTGTATCCGCTTTCTCTCGGACTGGTTTTCGGCACTAGAAAGCGTCATTGTCATAAAACGGGTCGAATCAAAGCACCCGGGATCCAGCAGAATATTAAATGGCGAAAAAAACGCACATGTAGCAGACAGAAGCAATAACGTTTTCTTCGTATTTGTAAGTGTTTTGGCATTGATCATGAAATCAGTTTTGCGGTAATAGGGATATCAATTTAGTTTTTCGAATTCCACACCGGTAGCCATGTCACACACTATGGGTTTTGGAACTGAAGATGGAAACCGCATATTTTAGCAGTGTAAACAGAAACTGAAGATTTGTTGTCACGTGACAAATTTTATGAAAATGAAAAGCAACATTAAAACAGATAAAACAGCATTTATCGATATATTTTGCAGACCGGAGTATTTCTTTATTTTAACTGTTTCTGGAAAACTTCCTTTGAAAATTAGCAACGGTTCTTGAACAAGGAAATTTATTATTATGTATGGTGGTTGCATTGTGTCATGGTCAACTTATTTTTCTACTGATAATGTGATCGGTCTGTCATTTTTGACCATTACTCGCAGCAGATTTGCGGGTGTACATTACATACACTCCAGGGTTGCAGGGTGATAGCGTACACAGTCATGTAATTACAGTAGGGATTTTTTAACCTACAGAGGGGGGGGGGGGGTCTTGCATAGAGGGCTTCCAGTTAACATTCCGATCCGAAGGACAGTGCACGATGTGGCATTCATCCCTGCTAATGATGCCAGTGGAGCATGATCGGACACGAAAATTACCGCTTTTGGGGATCAAATCAGGGTCGGGGCTTCTTGCACCAGAGGCAACATCCTAATTCCTTCGGATGGGGGACGTTAACTTTTTCTGAGCTGGCTTGTACATAATCTGTTAATCAGTGCAAAGTAATTTTATGTAAGAAAATGACAACTGCCCTTCTTGAATCGGATGAAGTGATAGAATGAGAGTAGAAAAGATTTCACAGTCAGTTTCCATGAAAATTTGTTTCTGATCCACAAGATAAATAAAAATCAAAATTGAGTTCCTTTAAGAGCAATGAAAACATTCATAAAGTCAGTAACATTGTGGAAACTCACATCACATAAAAGAAGGAGAGCATAATGCAGCATCTGATCAGGGCCTACACTGTTTCCATAAAGTTCAGCCATTTTTTAAATACATTTTGAAGAGAAACACACCCTGGCATTCCTAAATTTTAAAAAATAGACTTGCGCTATTATATAAAGTGGAACACAGGCACTTGCTTCATGGAGGAAAAAAATCTACCCTGTACCTTGAGACAGGCACTTGTTTCAAAGAGAAAAATAAAGGTTCTTTTTAAAAGGAAAGGCTTGCCTGGTTCTAAGGGTACTGTTCCTGGTGTAAATGTAGCCATATTGCCGCCACATGGATGTACGAGTTGATGTAGATGAAAGTACTGGTGAGGAATCAAGTTGCACTGTTCTTGTTAATTGGACAAAGACTTTTGATGCAGTGCACTCAAAGGCAACATATGGTTTATCTACACATTGGAATGGACAAACCCATGAGGTGTCAATTTTCTATGTGGCACTACCCTGACATTTATTGGAAGAAATATTTCAATGTTAAGGTAACTGAGGCATTGACATGTGACCCAATGATCACATTCTCACTTTTGACCAACTATGATAGTAAGGGATCATTGTGATGACCCTGTTTTATTGAAATTTGCTCAGTAGTATCTGAATAGTAGTTGGAAGAAGACATTGTTAACAGACAGACAAGAGGAATAATGGACTTATGGAGCACGGACGATATGCGATTTGGCAAGTAGAAATGGACAAACAAAACAAATAAATGTCCCTAACAGATTTATGAGAGACAATAATGTGGTATAACACATCATACATACTGTTTGTTTTGATAGGTTTTACGCCCGTTCAACAATCTTTCAGTCATATACAGGCGGGTAGTTCCTGGAAAGGACCAGTACTAGACTCCGATCCTCCGACACAAACTACCAAATATTCTCACATAAACGATCATGGCCGGTAGCGGGGCTCGAACCCATGACCCTCCAGTGATTACAAGTCAGCGACCTTAATCACTGGGCCACGGAGGCGGTCTTCTATACATACTGAGTATACATTCATGTCATGTTGCCAGTAAACATGTAATTGTTAGGTGACGACACAAATATTCATACAAGGGAGTATAAGGTTCTAAAATCAATCCGGGAATAAGAAAGATATTGATCCGACACGATAAAAAAGACGTTTTTTTACATTTCACCTCTAAGTTTGACCTTGACATTTGAGGTACGGACCTGGGTCTTGCGCGTGACACACTGTCACATTATGATTAATATTTCTGCTAAGTTATATTTAAATCCATCCAGGTATAAGAAAGTTATAGAGTGGACACAATAAAAAAGACGCTTTTTTACCTTTTATCTCTAAGTATGACCTTGGCCTTTGAGGTACGGCTGTGGGTCCTACGCGAGACACTCCGTCACATTATGGTTAACATTTCTGCCAAGTAATATTTAAATCCATCCAGGAATAACAAAGTTATTGATTGGACACGACAAAGACCATTTTTTACCTTTAACCTCTAAGTATGACCTTGACCTTTGAGGTACGGACCTGAGTCTTGCGCGCAACACTCCATCACATTGTGGTTATCATTTCTGCCAAGTATATATTTAAATCCATCCAGGAATAAGAACGTTATGGAGGATAAAAAATTGTGGACGGACAGATAGACGAACGGACAGAGTGGTTACTATAGAGCACCCACACTTTCAGTGCGGGGCCCTAATAAGTTTGTACATATACATTATGATTCAATGGAGGTTTCAGGCAGGTTATTCTAATTTCTCACATGAAATTATTCAGTTTCATTCGTGAAGGTAATTGAAAATGTGGAAAGTATAATATTCACCTTTATTTCCAATATGTACTCGCACATGTTATTGAAGGTAAACTGTATTGACGGTAGTGCTGTGTAGACCGTGGCCTAGTGGATAAATTCGCTTCGGTTTTTAGTTAAACTTTCGCACAGAAACGATAGCTCTGTCACTAGACCATCTCTCACTAAACTGGTACCCTGTATTCTATTAAAATATGCAAAAGCTATTGAGCTATAGGGTGAGGGAACCAGAACACCGGAAAAAGCTGACTGTATCTCTGATTTTTGTTTAAAAAAATCACCTGAGGATCCAAAATAACATAAAAAGAGAAGTCTAAAACCGGAACCACTTTTCCAATCTAACTGGCTTGCAGCGACTGGCTTGCAGCCGTCGCTGCAAGCCAAAAATCTACCCTCTACCTTAAGAAGGTAGAGGGTAGATTTTTTTCTCTTTATGAAACAAGTCCCTGTGAAGTGGAAGATTCGATTTTATACACAATAGGTAAAGAATGAAGACAGTACATTTTTATGCCCCCGCCTATTCGGAGAATAGCGGAAGGGCATTAAGTTTTACCCCTGTGCGTCCGTTCGTTCGTCCGTTCGTTCGTCCGTCCCGACATCGTGTCCGGGCCATTACTCCTAAACCGTATGGACTATATTCATGAAACTTCACAGGTGCATTCATCACACTGAGAAGATGTGTCATAAACAAGGAAGACAACTCTTGCATTTTTGGTTTTTGGATTATCTGCCCTTGACTTAGTACCATATAGTAAACCGTGTCCGGGCCATAACTCCTAAACCGTATGGAATATATTCATGAAACTTCACAGGTGCATTCATCACCCTGAGACGATGTGTCATGAACAAGGAAGACAACTCTTGCATTTTTGGTTTTTGGATTATCTGCCCTTGACTTAGTACCATATAGTAAACCGTGTCCGGGCCATAACTCCTAAACCGTATGTAATATATTCATGAAACTTCACAGGTGCATTCACCACACTGAGACGATGCGTCATCAACAAAGAAGACAACTCTTGCATTTTTACAGCCCTCATAACTCATCAGTGCAACATCTCCGAGAACACAACAATAGGGAACCAAATACAATGGACGTTCAATTTTTTGAGCATCGAAATTTGGATAAAATTAATGGAATGAGTTATTGTTCAGTTGTGTTTACGGCTATATCGTGATTTTTCCCCGTAGGGGGGGGGGGGATTTTTTGGCTTAGATTTTTATGTCGTAAAACCTTACTTTTATGACATTTATCATGATCTGTGTCATCCAGACGCTTGTCAAAATAAAATACTTGACTGGTGTAGTGATATTCTTTCCTATCGTATAACTTTTGAAACGTATCTTTGAGATACCCCAAGCCCCTTTTCCTGTTTTAAAGTCCCCAAATAAGACCATTTAAGACACTAATATGGGGAAATCCAACCCCTTGCATGCATTTAAGTTTGTTGGATAGGATATCGCTCTATATACTGATCATGAATTTTCCCCGTCCGTCGGTATACTGATCGTGAATTTTCCCCGTATGTGAAATCGTCCTTAGTACAGTAAGTATCCATATACAAATGTGAGAGTGGGCATTGGCACGTGGGAAGATGCTCTTTATTTAGTTTCTTTCATAGGATTATTATAAAAACATGAAAGAAAGACGAAAAAATGGTGAAAATAAGGTCTGCTTAAATTTCCCCCTACGTTTAAATCCCCCCCCCCCCCCCCCTATCGTATATCTTTCGACCCGTATCTTTGAAATACCCCAAAAGAAAACCAAGCCCCTTTTTCTGTTTTAAAGTCCCCAAATAAGACCCTTTAAGACTCTAATAGGGGGGGATCCTCCCCCTTGCATCAATTTAAGTTTCTTTCATAGGATTATTATATATATACTGATCATGAATTTTCCCCGTCTACATTTCATTCTTATTAGACAGAGACGCGGAAAATTCATGATCAGTATATATATATAAACCTATCCAAGAAACTTAAATGCATGCAAGGGGGAGGATTTCCCCCTATTAGTGTCTTAAAGGGTCTTATTTGGGGACTTTAAAACAGGAAAAGGGGCTTGGTTATCTTTTGGGGTATTTCAAAGGTACGGGTGGAAAGACAGACCTTATTTTCACCGGTTTTCGTCTTTCTTCTTTCTTTTCACGGAATAAAGAGCATCTTCCCACGTGCCAATGCCCACTCTCACATTTGTATATGGATACTTACTGTACTAAGGACGATTTCACATACGGGGAAAATTCACGATCAGTATACCGACGGACGGGGAAAATTCATGATCAGTATATAGAGCGATGTTCTATCCAACAAACTTAAATGCATGCAAGGGGTTGGATTTCCCCCTATTAGTGTCTTAAATGGTCTTATTTGGGGACTTTAAAACAGGAAAAGGGGCTTGGTTATCTTTTGGGGCATTTCAAAGATACGGGTCAAAAGATATACGATAGGGGGAAATTTAAACGTAGGGGGGGGGGGGGGGGGGGGGCATTTAAGCAGACCTTATTTTCACCGGTTTTCGTCTTTCTTTCTAATTTTCACGGAAGAAAGAGCATCTTCCCACGTGCCTATGTCCACTCTCACATTTGTTTATGGATACTTACTTTAATAAAGACAGTTTCACATACGGGGAAAATTCATGATCAGTATACCGAAAGATATACGATAGGGGGAATATAAACGTAGGAGGAAATTTAATCAGACCTTATTTTCACCATTTTTCTTTCCTCTTTTCACGGAATAAAGAGCATCTTTCCACGTGCCAATTTGAAAGGAATATAATATTATGTCGCATTATTATCTTGGGAAAATCGTGCAGCTAGTGTTTTCCGAGTCCCGCATGTAAACGGTCATGTAAACCAGTCAAAAAAAAAGTTTTGATCAATATCACTCAGACGCTTGCAAGAAAAAAAAGAAAACGACCATATTCAGGGATAATACAAAGAGTCATTTTAAATTTCCCCGTAATTGGGAAGAATCACTATATCAGCCGTGTTTATGGATTATTGAGGAGTATTAGAGTCGGTAACTTCATTCATTTATTCTGACTACTCAAATATTCTCTTCGAAACCTTCTAAATTCCAAAATGTTTTGATGTGTTTTGCTCCTACGAGGGTGATTGGGCGCAACCATACATAATTCAATGGTGTATAAACAATATACTGGTTCCCGGTCTAAAAGTATACTGTTCAACAGAAGAAGTGTGACATTATGGCAGATAAAGGAGTCGTGGAAAACGAGACAGACAGTACGCGTAAAAGAAAAGAAATCAGCAGTGTGAGCGATTTAGATAAGAGTGGGACAGACCAATCTCCACAATATAAAGGAAAGACAGACAAGAAGACGAGGAAGAAGAAGAATGACACAACAACTAAAGGAAATATTGAAGAGCCCGGCGAAACCGAGATGAAGGAGGAGAAAGAAACAGTCTGCCCCATGGAAATAACAAAACAGTTGACAGAAATCAATAAAAAAAACTGTCAAAGGTTATAACAAAAGAGTGAGTGAGTGAGTTTTTGTTTTACGTCCCACCAACAGCTAAGGTCATACGGAGACGGGACCTCGGTTTAAAGACTCATCCGAAAGTCTGGAGAAGCCCGGGATCAATCCTGCGATCCCTGGTTTACAAGGCGAGTAGCGTAACCACTGCACCACGGAGGCTTCTCATATATAACAAAAGAAGATGGTTTTCTGAGAGAAGTAATAAGAGAAATATTCGTCCAGATGAAAGATGAGTTCTTGCAAGTCTGTGACTGATAGATAAGAAATTTTGGAAGGACGACTGTTTGAGAAAGACGAGGAAAATGATAAATTAAAGAGAGAATCAGAAAAAACTTAAGAAAGAAGCAAATACTCTGAAAACAGACCTGGATACATATAAGAAAGAGCTGAATGAACATAAAGCCGAGAATGCGCACTTAAAAAGTCAAATCAAAGAACTAGAAGTGTCTGTGAAGTTAACAACAGATGCTAAACTAAATGATTTAGCAGGAAAAATAGTATTAGAATAAATGGTATACAAGAGACCGGAACAGAAGAAGCAGAGACAACCACAATGAAAGTAATAGAGATGCTGAACAGCAAAATTCCAAATCTTGGCTTCAGATACAGGATATAGACATTTGCCATAGAATCGGTGGTAGGCGAAAAGAAGCACCAAGACAGATAAGAGCAAGATTCAACGCCAGAATGCAAAGAGATAAGGTGCTAAAAGGCAGAACATATCCGAAATAAGAGAATATCTATGTCAGTGAAGACCTGGCGAAAATCAATCAGCAGGTTCTTGCGTGTATTCGACGAAAGATGCCGGATGAAAGCTATCAGTCTTGGTCGAGAGGCGGACGTTTGTTTTATAGACCAAAAAGTGATACTACTTCTGTTATTGAAGTAAAATATAAAGACTTCCAATCATGGCTAGACTTGCCATGGCCGGAAAGAAATGATAAAAACATTCGAAAACGTATATGAGGCGACTAAACGGGAATTACGACTAAGTCGGAAAAACTAAAGACTATCTCGGAAAACTTCTATCAGGCGCTTAAATAGGAAATACGACTATATGAGAAAATACATCTACATGAGAAAACAATGCCTAGGTAGGCAAGATTGCGCTCATTCCGGGTGGTATCACGCGCGCGAGAAAGAGGTAGTGAATTTTTCGTTACTGCTACCCATTTACACGTGGTGGGAGAGGGGCGGTGTCATTAATTGGTTCGCCCAAGGACACATCTGGGCACCGGTGGCCCGATTTGAACTGACAATTGCAACCTCTCGATCATATTAAAGTCGAACGCGGTAACTTTTCTGTTATATGCTCAAAACAGAGATTGTGGGAACTCTTCGAGGCGATTCTAACGAGTACCAAAATATATGTTTTTAACAGATATAAGAAAATAATTTATAGCCATGTAAACCCAGTTTTACTATATGGAAGTGGGGTTTAAGGGAGTCCAAAATATATTGGCGTGTTTCTGTGATTTGAAAATTGGTTCAAAAACAAAACATTTTATGCTTTAAGTTGAGCTTCTGAAAAGAAATTCTGGCTACGATTCTTAAATAAAATAATCTTTGATGATAAAACTGTCAATTCTGACAACGATATTTTATGGGATTGTAAGTCCTTTTGTGCCATTTGATGCCAATACATGTACCAGAGATGTGAGAATTGGAGTGAGTGAGTGAGTTTTAGTTTTACGTCCCACCAACAGCTAAGGTCATACGGAGATGGGACCTCGGTTTAATGAGAATTGGATTAAACATATTTATTTCAAAAGAATAATGTTTATACAGGCATGATACTGTATATAACAGAACAGAACAATCTCTCGTGTCACATACATAGCATAGATTCCTTGCCACATGTTATGACAATTAAGCTAAGTGTTGTCAAAATTATATAGTCTACCTGTAAATTAACCTTTTTTTTTGTTAATTTGATACTCAGAAGTTATAACACCTTAAGTCCGATTCTGATGGCACTTTATAAAATCCGTTTTGGATAAGTGGAATGATATATGATAAATGAGTTTTTTTAATGTATTTCCAAAGTATTCCTGATAATTAATGTAAAACAAAAATCGGGAAGTACTGCAACGGAAGTTCAGGTTTAACTCCGGGTTCTCCTGATATCGTCCACCTCTGATTAACGACCGACTCAAACTAGGTGGAATAATCTTGAAAGGGCCGTAAAACTAGATATAAAAAAAAAAGAAACTTACGGTCCTTTTCATTACACTTATAAACCGTGGGCAAGGCTACATCAAAACCTTTTTTTTTCTTTTGCTTGAAAGATAGCTCGAACCTCAGAGTGGGCTGGCCAATTATACTAAATTCTTTCTACTTGCCCGTGTCTATTACCGTAAGAAAATGACTTTGCAGTAGCAGAGAAATAGCATGTTCTGCACTCCAACTCCTTTGGTCTAAGATACACCTCACATGACATAATAGTAAAAACAGCAACAACAGCAGCAATGCCCCAACCCCCACCCCACTTCAAACTATCCAGTAATAATTAATAATTTTAGCAAAATAACGAGTACAGACTTATTAGTTCCACAAACTTCCCACCTGCATGCCAATTAAATGATATAGTGTACATGAGACAGAAAGCAGAAGGCTTATCTGGTGAATGACATACATATCGCTGCTTTCTTCTCTGCTACTTTCTACGTTCTGGCATGTCGCGAGGAACGGGAACATTGTTGGTCTCACAAGACATTACAGCGAGGAACGAGATATGAGTCTAACAATGACGCTACATAGAGGAACGGGAGTTTAGGTGGCCTAGCAATGACTTTAAAAAGGGGAAAGGGTCTAAAGGTGGTCTGACTATGGCACTACAGAAGGGAAAGGGACATAAGATGGTCTGGAATGACACTACTTGGAGGAACGGATATTACATGGTCTGAAAATGACACTACAAAGAGGAACGGGACATTAGATGGTCTGACAATGCCCCTACATGGAGGAATGGGACATCAGATGGTCTGACAATGACACTACAGAGAGGAACGGGACATAAGATTGTCTGACAATGACACTACATGGAGGAACGGGACATAAGATGGTCTGAAAATGACACTACAGAGAGGAACGGGACATTAGATGATCTGACAATGACACTACAGAGAGGAACGGGACATTAGATGGTCTGACAATGACACTACATGGAGGAACGGGACATTGGATGGTCTGACAATGACACTTCAGAGAGGAACGGGACATTAAATGGTCTGACAATGACAATGCATGGAGGAACGGGACATTAAATGGTCTGACAATGACACTACAGAGAGGAACGGGACATTAGATGGTCTAACACTGACACTACAGAGAGGAACGGGACATCAGATGGTCTGACAATGACACTACATGGAGGAACGGGACATTAGATGGTCTGACAATGACACTACATGGAGGAACGGAACATAAGAAGGTCTGACAATGACACTACAGATAGGAACGGGACATTAGATGGTCTGACAATGACACTACAGATAGGAACGGGACATTAGATGGTTTGACAATGAAACTGTATGGAACAACGGGACATAAGATGGTCTGACAATGACACGATATGGAGGAACGGGACATAAGATGGTCTGACAATGACACTACAGAGAGGAACGGGACAATAGATGGCCTGACAATGACACTACAGAGAGGAACGGGACATTAGATGGTCTGACAATGAGACTACAGAGAGGAACGGGACATTAGCTGGTCTGACAATGACACTACAGACAGGAACGGGACATTAGATGGTCTGACAATGACACTACATGGAGGAACGGGACATTTAATGGTCTGACAATGACACTACAGACAGGAACGGGACATAAGATGGTCTGACAATGACACTACAGAGTGGAACGGGACATAAGATGGTCTGACAATGACACTACATGGAGGAACGGGACATAAGATGGTCTGACAATGACACTACTAAGTGGAACGGGACATTAGATGGTCTGAAAATGACACAACAGAGAGGAACGGGACATGAGATGGCCTGACAATGACACTACAAAGAGGAACGGGACATTAGATGGTCTGACAATAACACTACGTGGAGGAACGGGACATTAGATGGTCTGACAATGACACTACAGATAGGAAGGGGAAATAAGATGGTCTGACAATGACACTACAAAGAGGAACGGGGCATTAGATAATCTGACAATGACACTACAGGGAGGTTTGGGACATATGATGGTCTGACAATGACACTACATGGAGGAACGGAACATTAGATGTTCTGACAATGACACTGCAGAGAGGAACGGGACATTAGATGGTCTGAAAATTACACTACATGGAGGAACGGGACATAAGATGGTCTGACAATGACACTACAGAGTGGAACGGGACATTAGATGGTCTGACAATGACACTACAGCGAGGAACGGGACATAAGATGGTCTGACAATGACACTACTAAGTGTAACGGGACATTAGCTGGTCTGAAAATGACACTACAGAGAGGAGCGGGACATGAGATGGCCTGACAATGACACTACAAAGAGGAACGGGACATAAGATGGTCTGACAATAACACTACATGGAGGAACGGGACATTAGATGGTCTGACAATGACACTACAGATAGGAAGGGGAAATAAGATGGTCTGACAATGACACTACAAAGAGGAACGGGACATAAGATAATCTGACAATGACACTACAGGGAGGTACGGGACATATGATGGTCTGACAACGACACTACATGGAGGAACGGAACATTAGATGTTCTGACAATGACACTGCAGAGAGGAACGGGACATTAGATGGTCTGAAAATGACACTATATGGAGGAACGGGATATGAGATGGTCTGACAATGACAGTACATGGAGGAACGGGATATTAGATAGTCTGACAAATACACTACAGAGAGGAACGGGACATAAGATGGTCTGGCAATGACACTGCATGGAGGAACGGGATATTAGATGGTCTGACAATGACACTATAGAGAGGAACGGGACATTAGATTTTCTGACAATGACACTACATGGAGGAACGGGACATTAGATGGTCTGACAATGACACTACAGCGAGGAACGGGACATAAGATGGTCTGACAATGACACTTCCAGGAGGAACGAGACATTAGATGGTCTGACGATAACACAACATGGAGGAACGGGACATAAGATGGTCTGACAATGCCACTACAAAGAGGAACGGAAATTAGATGGTCTGACAATGACACTACATGGAAGAACGGGACATTAGATGGTCTGACAATGACACTACAGATAGGAACGGGAAATTAGATGGTCTGACAATGACACTACAAAGAGGAACGGGACATTAGATGGTCTGACAATGACACACCATGGAGGAACGGGACATTAGATGTTCTGACAATGACACTGCAGAGAGGAACGGGACATTAGATGGTCTGACAATGACACTACATGGAGGAACGGGATATTAGATGGTCTGACAATGACACTACATTGAGGAACGGGATATTAGATAGTCTGACAATGACACTACAGATAGGAACGGGACATAAGATGGTCTGACAATGACACTACATGGAGGAACGGGATATAAGATAGTCTGACAATGACTATTCAGAGAGGAACGGGACATTAGATGGTCTGACAATGACACTACATGGAGGAACGGGACATAAGATGGTCTGACAATGACACTACTAAGTGTAACGGGACATTAGATGGTCTGAAAATGACACTACAGAGAGGAACGGGACATGAGATGGCCTGACAATGACACTACAAAGAGGAACGGGACATTAGATGGTCTGACAATAACACTACATGGAGGAACGGGGCATTAGATGGTCTGACAATGACACTACAGATAGGAAGGGGAAATAAGATGGTCTGACAATGACACTATAAAGAGGAACGGGACATTAGATAATCTGACAATGACACTACAGGGAGGTACGGGACATATGATGGTCTGACAATGACACTACATGGAGGAACGGAACATTAGATGTTCTGACAATGACACTGTAGAGAGGAACGGGACATTAGATGGTCTGAAAATGACACTACATGGAGGAACGGGATATTAGATGGTCTGACAATGACAGTACATGAAGAAACGGGATATTAGATAGTCTGACAAATACACTATAGAGAGAAACGGGACATAAGATGGTCTGACAATGACACTACATGGAGGAACGGGATATTAGATGGTCTGACAATGACACTATAGAGAGGAACGGGACATTAGATTTTCTGACAATGACACTACATGGAGGAACGGGACATTAGATGGTCTGACAATGACACTACAGCGAGGAACGGGACATAAGATGGTCTGACAATGACACTTCCAGGAGGAACGAGACATTAGATGGTCTGACGATGACACAACATGGAGGAACGGGACATAAGATGGTCTGACAATGCCACTACAAAGAGGAACGGAAATTAGATGGTCTGACAATGACACTACATGGAAGAACGGGACATTTGATGGTCTGACAATGACACTACAGATAGGAACGGGAAATTAGATGGTCTGACAATGACACTACAAAGAGGAACGGGACATTAGATGGTCTGACAATGACAATACAGGGAGGAACGGGACATTAGATGGTCGGACAATGACACTCCATGGAGGAACGGGACATTAGATGTTCTGACAATGCTACTGCAGAGAGGAACGGGACATTAGATGGTCTGACAATGACACTACATGGAGGAACGGGATATTAGATGGTCTGACAATGACAGTACATGGAGGAACGGGATATTAGATAGTCTGACAATGACACTACAGATAGGAACGGGAAATTAGATGGTCTGACAATGACACTACAAAGAGGAACGGGACATTAGATGGTCTGACAATGACAATACAGGGAGGAACGGGACATTAGATGGTCTGACAATGACACACCATGGAGGAACGGGACATTAGATGTTCTGACAATGACACTGCAGAGAGGAACGGGACATTAGATGGTCTGACAATGACACTACATTGAGGAACGGGATATTAGATGGTCTGACAATGACACTACATGGAGGAACGGGATATTAGATGGTCTGACAATGACACTACAAAGAGGAACGGGACATTAGATCGTCTGACAATGGCACACCATGGAGGAACGGGACATTAGATGTTCTGACAATGACACTGCAGAGAGGAACGGGACATTAGATGGTCTGACAATGACACTACATGGAGGAACGGGATATTAGATGGTCTGACAATGACACTACATTGAGGAACGGGATATTAGATAGTCTGACAATGACACTACAGATAGGAACGGGACATAAGATGGTCTGACAATGACACTACATGGAGGAACAGGATATAAGATAGTCTGACAATGACTATTCAGAGAGGAACGGGACATTAGATGGTCTGACAATGACACTTCATGGAGGTACGGAACATAAGATGGTCTGACAATGACACTACTAAGTGTAACGGGACATTAGATGGTCTGAAAATGACACTACAGAGAGGAACGGGACATGAGATGGCCTGACAATGACACTACAAAGAGGAACGGGACATTAGATGGTCTGACAATAACACTACATGGAGGAACGGGGCATTATATGGTCTGACAATGACACTACAGATAGGAAGGGGAAATAAGATGGTCTGACAATGACACTATAAAGAGGAACGGGACATTAGATAATCTGACAATGACACTACAGGGAGGTACGGGACATATGATGGTCTGACAATGACACTACATGGAGGAACGGAACATTAGATGTTCTGACAATGACACTGTAGAGAGGAACGGGACATTAGATGGTCTGAAAATGACACTACATGGAGGAACGGGATATTAGATTGTCTGACAATGACAGTACATGAAGAAACGGGATATTAGATAGTCTGACAAATACACTACAGAGAGGAACGGGACATAAGATGGTCTGACAATGACACTACATGGAGGAACGGGATATTAGATGGTCTGACAATGACACTATAGAGAGGAACGGGATATTAGATGGTCTGACAATGACACTATAGAGAGGAACGGGACATTAGATTTTCTGACAATGACACTACATGGAGGAACGGGACATTAGATGGTCTGACAATGACACTACAGCGAGGAACGGGACATAAGATGGTCTGACAATGACACTTCCAGGAGGAACGAGACATTAGATGGTCTGACGATGACACAACATGGAGGAACGGGACATAAGATGGTCTGACAATGCCACTACAAGAGGAACGGAAATTAGATGGTCTGACAATGACACTACATGGAAGAACGGGACATTTGATGGTCTGACAATGACACTACAGATAGGAACGGGAAATTAGATGGTCTGACAATGACACTACAAAGAGGAACGGGACATTAGATGGTCTGACAATGACAATACAGGGAGGAACGGAACATTAGATGGTCGGACAATGACACTCCATGGAGGAACGGGACATTAGATGTTCTGACAATGCTACTGCAGAGAGGAACGGGACATTAGATGGTCTGAAAATGACACTACATGGAGGAACGGGATATTAGATGGTCTGACAATGACAGTACATGGAGGAACGGGATATTAGATAGTCTGACAAATACACTACAGAGAGGAACGGGACATAAGATGGACTGACAATGACACTGCATGGAGGAACGGGATATTAGATGGTCTGACAATGACACTATAGAGAGGAACGGGACATTAGATTTTCTGACAATGACACTACATGGAGGAACGGGACATTAGATGGTCTGACAATGACACTACAGCGAGGAACGGGACATAAGATGGTCTGACAATGACACTTCCAGGAGGAACGAGACATTAGATGGTCTGACGATGACACAACATGGAGGAACGGGACATAAGATGGTCTGACAATGCCACTACAAAGAGGAACGGAAATTAGATGGTCTGACAATGACACTACATGGAAGAACGGGACATTAGATGGTCTGACAATGACACTACAGATAGGAACGGGAAATTAGATGGTCTGACAATGACACTACAAATAGGAACGGGACATTAGATGGTCTGACAATGACAATACAGGGAGGAACGGGACATTAGATGGTCTGACAATGACACACCATGGAGGAACGGGACATTAGATGTTCTGACAATGACACTGCAGAGAGGAACGGGACATTAGATGGTCTGACAATGACACTACATTGAGGAACGGGATATTAGATGGTCTGACAATGACACTACATGGAGGAACGGGATATTAGATGGTCTGACAATGACACTACATTGAGGAACGGGATATTAGATAGTCTGACAATGACACTACAGATAGGAACGGGACATAAGATTGTCTGACAATGACACTACATGGAGGAACGGGATATAAGATAGTCTGACAATGACTATTCAGAGAGGAACGGGACATTAGATGGTCTGACAATGACACTAAATGGAGGAACGGGACATAAGATGGTCTGACAATGACACTACTAAGTGTAACGGGACATTAGATGGTCTGAAAATGACACTACAGAGAGGAACGGGACATGAGATGGCCTGACAATGACACTACAAAGAGGAACGGGACATTAGATGGTCTGACAATAACACTACATGGAGGAACGGGACATTAGATGGTCTGACAATGACACTACAGATAGGAAGGGGAAATAAGATGGTCTGACAATGACACTACAAAGAGGAACGGGACATTAGATAATCTGACAATGACACTACAGGGAGGTACGGGACATATGATGGTCTGACAATGACACTACATGGAGGAACGGAACATTAGATGTTCTGACAATGACACTGCAGAGAGGAACGGGATATTAGATGGTCTGAAAATGACACTACATGGAGGAACGGGATATTAGATGGTCTGACAATGACAGTACATGAAGGAACGGGATATTAGATAGTCTGACAAATACACTACAGACAGGAACGGGACATAAGATGGTCTGACAATGACACTACATGGAGGAACGGGATATAAGATGGTCTGACAATGACCCTATAGAGAGGAACGGGACATTAGATGGTCTGACAATGACACTACAAAGTGGAACGGGACATTAGATGGTCTGACAATGACAATACAGGGAGGAACGGGACATTAGATGGTCGGACAATGGCACTCCATGGAGGAACGGGACATTAGATGTTCTGACAATGCTACTGCAGAGAGGAACGGGACATTAGATGGTCTGACAATGACACTACATGGAGGAACGGGATATTAGATGGCCTGACAATGACACTACATGGAGGAACGGGATATTAGATAGTCTGACAATGACACTACAGAGAGGAACGGGACATAAGATGGTCTGACAATGACACTACATGGAGGAACGGGATATAAGATAGTCTGACAATGACTATTCAGAGAGGAACGGGACATTAGATGGTCTGACAATGACACTACATGGAGGAACGGGACATTTGATGGTCTGACAATGACACTACAGCGCGGAACGGAACATAAGATGGTCTGACAATGACACTACATGGAGGAACGGGACATTAGATGGTCTGACAATGACACTACATGGAGGAACGGGACATAAGGTGGTCTGACAATGCCACTACAAAGAGAAACGGGACATTAGATGGTCTGATAATGACACTACTGGGAGGAACGGGACATTAGATGGTCTGACAATGACACTACATGGAGGCACGGGACATTAGATGGTCTGACAATGACACTACAGAGAAGAACGGGACATTAAATGGTCTGACAATGACAATGCATGGAGGAACGGGACATAAGATGGTCTGATAATGACACTACAGAGAGGAACGGGACATTAGATGGTCTAACAATGACAATTCAGAGAGGAATGGGACATCAGATGGTCTGACAATGACACTACATGGAGGAAAGGGACATTAGATGGTCTGACAATGACACTTCATGGAGGAACGAGACATTAGATGGTCTGACAATGACACTACAAAGAGGAACGGGACATTAGATGGTCTGACAATGACACTACAAATAGGAACGGGACATTAGATGGTTTGACAATGACACTACATGGAAGAACGGGACATTAGATGGTCTGACAATGACACTATAGGGAGGAACGGGACATAAGATGGTCTGACAATGACACTACATGGAGGAACGGGATATAGGATAGTCTGACAATGACACTTCAGAGAGGAACGGGAGATTAGATGGTCTGACAATGACACTACATGGAGGAACGGGACATTTGATGGTCTGACAATGACACTACAGCGAGGAACGGAACATAAGATGGTCTGACAATGACACTACATGGAGGAACGGGACATTAGATGGTCTGACAATGACACTACATGGAGGAACGGGACATATGATGGTCTGACAATGACACTACAAAGAGAAACGGGACATTAGATGGTCTGACAAAGACACTACATGGAGGAACGGGACATTAGATGGTCTGACAATGACACTACATGGAGGCACGGGACATTAGATGGTCTGACAATGACACTACAGAGAGGAACGGGACATTAAATGGTCTGACAATGACAATGCATGGAGGAACGGGACATTAGATGGTCTGACAATGACACTACAGAGAGGAACGGGACATAATATGGTCTAACAATGACAATTCAGAGAGGAATGGGACATCAGATGGTCTGACAATGACTATACATGGAGGAACGGGACATTAGATGGTCTGACAATGACACTTCATGGAGGAACGGGACATTAGATGGTCTGACAATGACACTACAAAGAGGAACGGGACATTAGATGGTCTGACAATGACACTACGAATAGGAACGGGACATAAGATGGTTTGACAATGACACTACATGGAAGAACTGGACATTAGATGGTCTGACAATGACACTATAGGGAGGAACGGGACATAAGATGGTCTGACAATGACACTACAGAGAGGAACGTGACAGTAGATGGTCTGACAATGACACTACATGGAGGAACGGGACATTAGATGGTCTGACAATGAGAATACAGAGAGGAACGGGACATTAGATGGTCTGACAAGGACACTACGGACAGGAACGGGACTAAGATGGTCTGACAATGACACTACATGGAGGAACGGGACAATAGATGGTCTGACAATGACACTACAGACAGGAACGGGACATTAGATGGTCTGACAATGACACTACAGAGTAGAACGGGTCATTAGATGGTCTGACAATGACACTACATGGAGGAACGGGACATAAGATGGTCTGACAATGACACTTCAGAGAGGAACGGGACATAAGATGGTCTGAAAATTACACTACAGAGAGAAACGGGATATTAGATGGCCTGACAATGACACTACAAAGAGGAACTGGGACATTAGATGGTCTGACAATGACACTACATGGAGGAACGTGAAATTAGATGGTCTGAAAATGACATTACAGAGAGGAACGGGACATTAGATGGTCTGACAATGACACTTCAAAGAGGAACGGGACATTAGATAATCTGACAATGACACTACAGGTAGGATCGGGACATATGATGGTCTGACAATGACACTACATGGAGGAACGGATCATTAGACGTTCTGACAATGACACTGCAGAGAGGAACGGGACATAAGATGGTCTGACAATGACACTACATGGAGGATCGGGATATTAGATGGTCTGACAATGACACTACATGGAGGAACGGGATATTAGATAGTCAGACAATGACAGTACATGAAGGAACGGGATATTAGATAGTCTGACAAATACACTACAGAGAGGAACGGGACATAAGATGGTCTGACAATGACACTACATGGAGGAACGGGATATAAGATGGTCTGACAATGACCCTATAGAGAGGAACGGGACATTAGATGGTCTGACAATGACACTACAAAGTGGAACGGGACATTAGATGGTCTGACAATGACAATACAGGGAGGAACGGGACATGAGATGGCCTGACAATGACACTACAAAGAGGAACGGGACATTAGATGGTCTGACAATAACACTACATGGAGGAACGGGACATTAGATGGTCTGACAATGACACTACAGATAGGAAGGGGAAATAAGATGGTCTGACAATGACACTACAAAGAGGAACGGGACATTAGATAATCTGACAATGACACTACAGGGAGGTACGGGACATATGATGGTCTGACAATGACACTACATGGAGGAACGGAACATTAGATGTTCTGACAATGACACTGCAGAGAGGAACGGGATATTAGATGGTCTGAAAATGACACTACATGGAGGAACGGGATATTAGATGGTCTGACAATGACAGTACATGAAGGAACGGGATATTAGATAGTCTGACAAATACACTACAGAGAGGAACGGGACATAAGATGGTCTGACAATGACACTACATGGAGGAACGGGATATAAGATGGTCTGACAATGACCCTATAGAGAGGAACGGGACATTAGATGGTCTGACAATGACACTACAAAGTGGAACGGGACATTAGATGGTCTGACAATGACAATACAGGGAGGAACGGGACATTAGATGGTCGGACAATGACACTCCATGGAGGAACGGGACATTAGATGTTCTGACAATGCTACTGCAGAGAGGAACGGGACATTAGATGGTCTGACAATGACACTACATGGAGGAACGGGATATTAGATGGCCTGACAATGACACTACATGGAGGAACGGGATATTAGATAGTCTGACAATGACACTACAGAGAGGAACGGGACATAAGATGGTCTGACAATGACACTACATGGAGGAACGGGATATAAGATAGTCTGACAATGACTATTCAGAGAGGAACGGGACATTAGATGGTCTGACAATGACACTACATGGAGGAACGGGACATTTGATGGTCTGACAATGACACTACAGCGCGGAACGGAACATAAGATGGTCTGACAATGACACTACATGGAGGAACGGGACATTAGATGGTCTGACAATGACACTACATGGAGGAACGGGACATAAGGTGGTCTGACAATGCCACTACAAAGAGAAACGGGACATTAGATGGTCTGATAATGACACTACTGGGAGGAACGGGACATTAGATGGTCTGACAATGACACTACATGGAGGCACGGGACATTAGATGGTCTGACAATGACACTACAGAGAAGAACGGGACATTAAATGGTCTGACAATGACAATGCATGGAGGAACGGGACATAAGATGGTCTGATAATGACACTACAGAGAGGAACGGGACATTAGATGGTCTAACAATGACAATTCAGAGAGGAATGGGACATCAGATGGTCTGACAATGACACTACATGGAGGAAAGGGACATTAGATGGTCTGACAATGACACTTCATGGAGGAACGAGACATTAGATGGTCTGACAATGACACTACAAAGAGGAACGGGACATTAGATGGTCTGACAATGACACTACAAATAGGAACGGGACATTAGATGGTTTGACAATGACACTACATGGAAGAACGGGACATTAGATGGTCTGACAATGACACTATAGGGAGGAACGGGACATAAGATGGTCTGACAATGACACTACATGGAGGAACGGGATATTAGATAGTCTGACAATGACACTACAGAGAGGAACGGGACATTAGATTTTCTGACAATGACACTACATGGAGGAACGGGATATAGGATAGTCTGACAATGACACTTCAGAGAGGAACGGGAGATTAGATGGTCTGACAATGACACTACATGGAGGAACGGGACATTTGATGGTCTGACAATGACACTACAGCGAGGAACGGAACATAAGATGGTCTGACAATGACACTACATGGAGGAACGGGACATTAGATGGTCTGACAATGACACTACATGGAGGAACGGGACATATGATGGTCTGACAATGACACTACAAAGAGAAACGGGACATTAGATGGTCTGACAAAGACACTACATGGAGGAACGGGACATTAGATGGTCTGACAATGACACTACATGGAGGCACGGGACATTAGATGGTCTGACAATGACACTACAGAGAGGAACGGGACATTAAATGGTCTGACAATGACAATGCATGGAGGAACGGGACATTAGATGGTCTGACAATGACACTACAGAGAGGAACGGGACATAATATGGTCTAACAATGACAATTCAGAGAGGAATGGGACATCAGATGGTCTGACAATGACTATACATGGAGGAACGGGACATTAGATGGTCTGACAATGACACTTCATGGAGGAACGGGACATTAGATGGTCTGACAATGACACTACAAAGAGGAACGGGACATTAGATGGTCTGACAATGACACTACGAATAGGAACGGGACATAAGATGGTTTGACAATGACACTACATGGAAGAACTGGACATTAGATGGTCTGACAATGACACTATAGGGAGGAACGGGACATAAGATGGTCTGACAATGACACTACAGAGAGGAACGTGACAGTAGATGGTCTGACAATGACACTACATGGAGGAACGGGACATTAGATGGTCTGACAATGAGAATACAGAGAGGAACGGGACATTAGATGGTCTGACAAGGACACTACGGACAGGAACGGGACTAAGATGGTCTGACAATGACACTACATGGAGGAACGGGACAATAGATGGTCTGACAATGACACTACAGACAGGAACGGGACATTAGATGGTCTGACAATGACACTACAGAGTAGAACGGGTCATTAGATGGTCTGACAATGACACTACATGGAGGAACGGGACATAAGATGGTCTGACAATGACACTTCAGAGAGGAACGGGACATAAGATGGTCTGAAAATTACACTACAGAGAGAAACGGGATATTAGATGGCCTGACAATGACACTACAAAGAGGAACTGGGACATTAGATGGTCTGACAATGACACTACATGGAGGAACGTGAAATTAGATGGTCTGAAAATGACATTACAGAGAGGAACGGGACATTAGATGGTCTGACAATGACACTTCAAAGAGGAACGGGACATTAGATAATCTGACAATGACACTACAGGGAGGATCGGGACATATGATGGTCTGACAATGACACTACATGGAGGAACGGATCATTAGACGTTCTGACAATGACACTGCAGAGAGGAACGGGACATAAGATGGTCTGACAATGACACTACATGGAGGATCGGGATATTAGATGGTCTGACAATGACACTACATGGAGGAACGGGATATTAGATAGTCAGACAATGACACTACAGCTAGGAACGGGACATAAGATGGTCTGACAATGACACTACATGGAGGAACGAGACATTAGATGGTCTGACAATGACACTACATGGAGGAACGGGACATAAGATGGTCTGACAATGCCACTACAAAGAGGAACAGGACATTAGATGGTCTGACAATGACACTACATGGATGAACGGGACATAAGATGGTCTGACAATGACACTACAGATAGGAATGGGAAATTAGATTGTCTGACAATGACACTACAAAAAGGAACGGGACATTAGATGTTCTGATAATGACAATACAGGGAGGAGCGGGACATTAGATGGTCGGACAATGACACTCCATGGAGGAACGGGACATTAGATGTTCTGACAATGACACTGCAGAGAGGAACGGGATATTAGATGGTCTGACAATTACACTACATGGAAGAACGGGATATTAGATGGTCTGGCAATGACACTACATGGAGGAACGGGATATTAGATAGTCTGACAATGATACTTCAGAGAGGAACGGGACAAAAGATGGTCTGACAATGACACTACATGGAGGAACGGGATATAAGATGGTCTGACAATGATACTTCAGAGAGGAACGGGACAAAAGATGGTCTGACAATGACACTACATGGAGGAACGGGATATAAGATGGTCTGACAATGACACTTCAGAGAGGAACGGGACATTAGATGGTCTGACAATGACACTACATGGAGGAACGGGACATTAGATGGTCTGACAATGACACTGCAGAGAGGAACGGGACATTAGATGGTCTGACAATGACACTACATGGAGTAACGGGATATTAGATGGTCTGACAATGACACTACATGGAGGAATGGGGCATAAGATGGTCTGACAATGACACTACAAAGAGAAACGGGACATTAGATGGTCCGACAATGACACTACATGGGGGAACGGGACATTAGATGGTCTGACAATGACACTAAATGGAGGAACGGGACATTAGATGGTCTGACAATGACACTACAGACAGGAACGGGACATTAAATGGTCTGACAATGACAATGCATGGAGGAACGGGACATTAGATGGTCTGACAATGACACTACAGAGAGGAACGGGACATTAGATGGTCTAACAATGACACTACAGAGAGGAACTGGACATCAGATGGTCTGACAATGACACTACATGGAGGAACGGGACATAAGATGGTCTGACAATGACACTACATGGAGGATCGGGACATTAGATGGTCTGACAATAACACTACAGATAGGAACGGGACATTAGATGGTCTGACAATGGCACTACAGATACGAACGGGACATTAGATGGTTTGACAATGACACTACATGGAAGAACGGGACATTAGATGGTCTGACAATGACACTATATGGAGGAACGGGATATAAGATGGTCTGTCAATGACACTACAAAGAGAAACGGGATATTAGATGGTCTGACAATGACACTACATGGGGGAACGGCACACTAGATGGTCTGACAATGACACTACAGATAGGAACGGGACATAAGATGGTCTGACAATGACACTACAGATAGGAACGGGACATTAGATGGTCTGACAATGACACTACAGAGAGGAACGGGACATAAGATGGTCTGACAATGACACTACATGGAGGAACGGGATATAAGATGGTCTGACAATGACACTATAGAGAGGAACGGGACATTAGATTTTCTGACAATGACACTACATGGATGAACGGGACATTAGATGGTCTGACAATGACACTTCATGGAGGAACGAATCATTAGATGGTCTGACGATGACACAACATGGAGGAACGGGACATAAGATGGTCTGACAATGCCACTACAAAGAGGAACGGAAATTAGATGGTCTGACAATGACACTACATTGAAGAACGGGACATTAGATGGTCTGACAATGACACTACAGAGAGGAACGGGACATAAGATGGTCTGACAATGACACTACATGGAGCAACGGGAGATTAGATGGTCTGACAATGACACTACATGGAGGAACGGGACATTTGATGGTCTGACAATGACACTACAGCGAGGAACGGAACATAAGATGGTCTGACAATGACACTACATGGAGGAACTGGACATTAGATGGTCTGACAATGACACTATAGGGAGGAACGGGACATAAGATGGTCTGACAATGACACTACAGAGAGGAACGTGACAGTAGATGGTCTGACAATGACACTACATGGAGGAACGGGACATTAGATGGTCTGACAATGAGAATACAGAGAGGAACGGGACATTAGATGGTCTGACAAGGACAGTACAGACAGGAACGGGACTAAGATGGTCTGACAATGACACTACATGGAGGAACGGGACAATAGATGGTCTGACAATGACACTACAGACAGGAACGGGACATTAGATGGTCTGACAATGACACTACAGAGTAGAACGGGACATTAGATGGTCTGACAATGACACTACATGGAGGAACGGGACATAAGATGGTCTGACAATGACACTACAGAGAGGAACGGGACATAAGATGGTCTGAAAATGACACTACAGAGAGAAACTGGATATTAGATGGCCTGACAATGACACTAGAAAGAGGAACTGGGACATTAGATGGTCTGACAATGACACTACATGGAGGAACGTGAAATTAGATGGTCTGAAAATGACATTACAGAGAGGAACGGGACATTAGATGGCCTGACAATGACACTACAAAGAGGAACGGGACATTAGATGGTCTGACAATGACAGTACATGGAGGAACGGGACATTAGATGGTCTGACAATGACACTATAGATAGGAACGGGAAATTAGTTGGTCTGACAATGACACTTCAAAGAGGAACGGGACATTAGATAATCTGACAATGACACTACAGGGAGGAACGGGACATATGATGGTCTGACAATGACACTACATGGAGGAACGGATCATTAGACGTTCTGACAATGACACTGCAGAGAGGAACGGGACATTAGATGGTCTGACAATGACACTACATGGAGGATCGGGATATTAGATGGTCTGACAATGACACTACATGGAGGAACGGGATATTAGATAGTCTGACAATGACACTACAGCTAGGAAAGGGACATAAGATGGTCTGACAATGACACTTCATGGAGGATTTTCTGACAATGACACTACAAAGAGGAACAGGACATTAGATGGTCTGACAATGACACTACATGGATGAACGGGACATAAGATGGTCTGACAATGACACTACAGATAGGAATGGGAAATTAGATTGTCTGACAATGACACTACAAAAAGGAACGGGACATTAGATGTTCTGATAATGACAATACAGGGAGGAACGGGACATTAGATGGTCGGACAATGACACTCCATGGAGGAACGGGACATTAGATGTTCTGACAATGACACTGCAGAGAGGAACGGGATATTAGATGGTCTGACAATTACACTACATGGAAGAACGGGATATTAGATGGTCTGACAATGACACTACATGGAGGAACGGGATATTAGATAGTCTGACAATGATACTTCAGAGATGAACGGGACAAAAGATGGTCTGACAATGACACTACATGGAGGAACGGGATATAAGATGGTCTGACAATGATACTTCAGAGAGGAACGGGACAAAAGATGGTCTGACAATGACACTACATGGAGGAACGGGATATAAGATGGTCTGACAATGACACTTCAGAGAGGAACGGGACATTAGATGGTCTGACAATGACACTACATGGAGGAACGGGACATTAGATGGTCTGACAATGACACTGCAGAGAGGAACGGGACATTAGATGGTCTGACAATGACACTACATGGAGTAACGGGATATTAGATGGTCTGACAATGACACTACATGGAGGAATGGGGCATAAGATGGTCTGACAATGACACTACAAAGAGAAACGGGACATTAGATGGTCCGACAATGACACTACATGGGGGAACGGGACATTAGATGGTCTGACAATGACACTAAATGGAGGAACGGGACATTAGATGGTCTGACAATGACACTACAGACAGGAACGGGACATTAAATGGTCTGACAATGACAATGCATGGAGGAACGGGACATTAGATGGTCTGACAATGACACTACAGAGAGGAACGGGACATTAGATGGTCTAACAATGACACTACAGAGAGGAACTGGACATCAGATGGTCTGACAATGACACTACATGGAGGAACGGGACATAAGATGGTCTGACAATGACACTACATGGAGGAACGGGACATTAGATGGTCTGACAATAACACTACAGATAGGAACGGGACATTAGATGGTCTGACAATGGCACTACAGATACGAACGGGACATTAGATGGTTTGACAATGACACTACATGGAAGAACGGGACATTAGATGGTCTGATAATGACACTATATGGAGGAACGGGACATAAGATGGTCTGTCAATGACACTACAAAGAGAAACGGGATATTAGATGGTCTGACAATGACACTACATGGGGGAACGGCACACTAGATGGTCTGACAATGACACTACAGATAGGAACGGGACATAAGATGGTCTGACAATGACACTACAGATAGGAACGGGACATTAGATGGTCTGACAATGACACTACAGAGAGGAACGGGACATAAGATGGTCTGACAATGACACTACATGGAGGAACGGGATATAAGATGGTCTGACAATGACACTATAGAGAGGAACGGGACATTAGATTTTCTGACAATGACACTACATGGATGAACGGGACATTAGATGGTCTGACAATGACACTTCATGGAGGAACGAACCATTAGATGGTCTGACGATGACACAACATGGAGGAACGGGACATAAGATGGTCTGACAATGCCACTACAAAGAGGAACGGAAATTAGATGGTCTGACAATGACACTACATTGAAGAACGGGACATTAGATGGTCTAACAATGACGCTACAGAGAGGAACGGGACATAAGATGGTCTGACAATGACACTACATGGAGCAACGGGAGATTAGATGGTCTGACAATGACACTACATGGAGGAACGGGACATTTGATGGTCTGACAATGACACTACAGCGAGGAACGGAACATAAGATGGTCTGACAATGACACTACATGGAGGAACTGGACATTAGATGGTCTGACAATGACACTATAGGGAGGAACGGGACATAAGATGGTCTGACAATGACACTACAGAGAGGAACGTGACAGTAGATGGTCTGACAATGACACTACATGGAGGAACGGGACTAAGATGGTCTGACAATGACACTTCATGGAGGAACGGGACATCAGATGGTCTGACAATAACACTACAGATAGGAACGGGACATTAGATGGTCTGACAATGACACTACAGATAGGAACGGGACATTAGATGGTTTGACAATGACACTACATGGAAGAACGGAGGAACGGGACATTAGATGGTCTGACAATGACACTACAGATACGAACGGGACATTAGATGGTTTGACAATGACACTACATGGAAGAACGGAGGAACGGGACATTAGATGGTCTGACAATGACACTTCATGGAGGAACGGGACATTAGATGGTCTGACAATGACACTACAAAGAGGAACGGGACATTATATGGTCTGACAATGACACTACATATAGGAACGGGACATAAGATGGTTTGACAATGACACTACATGGAAGAACGGGACATTAGATGGTCTGACAATGACACTATAGGGAGGAACGGGACATAAGATGGTCTGACAATGACACTACAGAGAGGAACGTGACATTAGATTGTCTGACAATGACTTTACATGGAGGAACGGGACATTAGATGGTCTGACAATGAGAATACAGAGAGGAACGGGACATTAGATGGTCTGACAAGGACACTACAGACAGGAACGGGACATAAGATGGTCTGACAATGACACTACATGGAGGAACGGGACAATAGATGGTCTGACAATGACACTACAGACAGGAACGGGACATTAGATGGTCTTATGTCCCATAAGATGGTCTGAAAATGACACTACAGAGAGAAACTGGATATTAGATTGCCTGACAATGACACTACAAAGAGGAACTGGGACATTAGATGGTCTGACAATGACACTACATCGAGGAACGGGACATTAGATGGTCTGAAAATGACACTACATAGAGGAACGGGACATTAGATGGCCTGACAATGACACTACAAAGTGGAACGGGACATTAGATGGTCTGACAATGACAGTACATGGAGGAACGGGACATTAGATGGTCTGACAATGACACTACAGATAGGAACGGGAAATTAGATGGTCTGACAATTACACTTCAAAGAGGAACGGGACATTAGATAATCTGACAATGACACTACAGGGAGGAACGGGACATATGATGGTCTGACAATGACACTACATGGAGGAACGGATCATTAGATGTTCTGACAATGACACTTTATAGAGGAACGGGACATTAAATGGTCTGACAATGACACTACATGGAGGATCGGGATATTAGATGGTCTGACAATGACACTACATGGAGGAACGGGATATTAGATAGTCTGACAATGACACTACAGCTAGGAACGGGACAAAAGATGGTCTGACAATGAAACTACATGGAGGAATGAGACATTAGATGGTCTGACAATGACACTACATGGAGGAACGGGACATAAGATGGTCTGACAATGCCACTACAAAGAGGAACGGGACATTAGCTGGTCTGGAAATGACACTACATGGAGGAACGGGACATAAGATGGTCTGACAATGACACTACAGATAGGAATGGGAAATAAGATGGTCTGACAATGACACTACAAAAAGGAACGGGACATTAGATGGTCTCACAATGACAATACAGGGAGGAACGGGACATTAGATGGTCGGACAATGACACTCCATGGAGGAACGGGACATTAGATATTCTGACAATGACACTGCAGAGAGAAACGGGACATTAGATGGTCTGACAATGACACTACATGGAAGAACGGGATATTAGATGGTCTGACAATGACACTGCATGGAGGAACGGGATATTAGATAGTCTGACAATGATACTTCAGAGAGGAACGGGACAAAAGATGGTCTGACAATGACACTACATGGAGGAACAGGATATAAGATGGTCTGACAATGACACTTCAGAGAGGAACGGGACATTGGATGGTCTGACAATGACACTACATGAGGGAACGGGACATTAGATGGTCTGACAATGACACTGCAGAGAGGAACGGGACATTAGATGGTCTGACAATGACACTACATGGAGGAACGGGACATTAGATTGTCTGACAATGACACTACATGGAGGAACAGGGCATAAGATGGTCTGACAATGACACTACAAAGAGAAACGGGACATTAGATGGTCCGACAATGACACTACATGGAGGAACGGGACATTGGATGGTCTGACAATGACACTAAATTGAGGAACGGGACATTAGATGGTCTGACAATGACACTACAGACAGGAACGGGACATTAAATGGTCTGACAATGACAATGCATGGAGGAACGGGACATTAGATGGTCTGACAATGACATTACAGAGAGGAACGGGACATTAGATGGTCAAACAATGACACTACAGAGAGGAACGGGACATCAGATGGTCTGACAATGACACTACATGGAGGAACGGGACTTAAGATGGTCTGACAATGACACTTCATGGAAGAACGGGACATTAGATGGTCTGACAATAACACTACAGTTAGGAACGGGACATTAGATGGTCTGACAATGACACTACAGATAGGAACGGGACATTAGATGGTTTGACAATGACACTACATGGAAGAACGGGACATTAGATGGTCTGACAATGTCACTATATGGAGGAACGGGACATAAGATGGTCTGTCAATGACACTACAAAGAGGAACGGGACATTAGATGGTCTGACAATGACACTTCATGGGGGAACGGGACACTAGATGGTTTAACAATGACATAAAATGGTCTGACAATGACACTACAGAGAGTAACGGGACATTAGATGGTCTGACAATGACACTACATGGAGGAACGAGAGTTAAGGTGGTCTGACAATAACACAACATGGAGGAACGGGATATAAGATGGGCTGACAATGACACTACATGTAGGAACGGGACATTGGATGGTCTGACAATGACACTTCATGGAGGAACGGGACATTAGATGGCCTGACAATGACACCACCTGGAGTAACGGGACATTAGATCGTCTGACAATGATACTTCATGGAGGAACGGGACATTAGATAGTCTGACAATGACACTACATGGAGGAACGGGGCATTAGATGGTCTGACAATGATACTACATAGAGGAACGGGGCATTAGATGGTCTGACAATGATACTTTATAGAGGAACGGGACATAAGATGGTCTGACAATGACACTACAGAGAGAAACTGGAGTTTAGGTGGTCTGACAATGACACTATAGAAAAGAACGGGACTAAAGCTTGTATGGCAATGACACTACCATGAGAAAGGGGACTTAAGATGGTCTGACAAAGACAACACAGAGAGGACCGGGTCTATAGCTGGCAATGACAGTACAGAGAGGAACGGATCTAAAGCTGGTCTGGCAATGACACTACAAAAAAGAATGGGGCTTAAGGTGGTCTTACCATGACACGTCATAGAAGAACGGGATTATTAATGGTCTCACAATGACATTACAGCAAGAAACGGGGCATTAGATGGTCTAACAATGATACTACATAGAGGAAAGGGAGTTTCGGTGGTCCAACAATAACACCATAGAGATGAATGGGACAAAAGGTGGTCAGACTATGACACTACAGAAATAAACGGGACATAAGATGGTTTGACAATAACACTACCGAGAGGAATGTAGTTATAGCTGGTCTGGCAATGACACTACAGGGAGGAACGGGACATTAGATGGTTTGACAATAACACAACTTAGTGGGATGGGAGTTTAGGTGGTCTGACAATGACACTACATAGAGGAACGGTACTATAGTTGGTCTGATAACGACACTGCAGCTAGGAACGGTAAATAAGATGGTCTGACAATGACACTACAAAGGGGAACAGGTATTAAGGTGGTCTGCAAAAAACTCTACAGAGAGCAACGGGACTATAGCTTGTGAAGCAATGATATTACCGGTTGGAAGGTGACTAACGGTGGTCTGACAATAACACTATAGAGAGGAATTGGACTTCAGGGCGGACAATAACACTCGATAGAGGACTGGGACTATAGGTTGTCTGAAAATGACACTACAGAGAGGAACGGAAAATAAAATGGACTGACAATAACACTTCTAAGAGGAACGGGAGTTTAGGTGGTCTGAGAATGTCACTACATAGAGAAATTGGCTATATCTGGTCTTGCAATGGTCTTCAGGCGAACTGAAGTAGAGGTGGTCTGATAATCACGCTACAGAGAGGAACGGGACTATAGGTGGTCTGACAATGACACTTCAGAGAGGAATGGGGGTTAAGGTAGTCTGCCAATAACGATACAAATAGGAACGGGACAATAGCTCGTGTGGCAATGACACTACCGAGTGGAAGGGGACTTAAGGTAGTCTGTCAATAACGCTGTATACAAATAGGAACGGGACTATAGCTCGTGTGGCAATGACACTACCGAGTGGAAGAGGACTTAAGGTAGTCTGCCAATAACGCTGTATACAAATAGGAACGGGACTATAGCCCCTGTGGCAATGACACTACCGAGTGGAATTGGACTTAAGGTAGTCTGCCAATAACCGCATGGCCAACTATATCTGACATTAGACCGATGACTTTCAACCGTGACAGTCGCACAGAAAGTCAATATTGGGTTGTCTCCCTTTGACTGAGGCCTACGATAGATACCTGTTCGTGTACCTATCGTGTAATCAATATTGTGTTTTAATCCGGCCGTGTGTGAAAATGACCCCGGGGGATATTGAACAATAGATACGTCTAGTTAATTTAGATCTGCGTGTTTTGGTACGTTAACCCATATATGACAATGGAATCTTCAACCTAGTAAGCTTGGAGTGGTCCATTTCCAATTCTAGGGGTGTCAGGTTTGTTTTTGTTTGTGGCAAATTTTACAAAAATGGATGTACTTTAAGCAAACAGTGCAGACCCAGATCAGACGCCGCGTTCTGCGGCGTCTGATCTGGGTCTGAACTGTCTGCCAATGTCCCAGAAAAGGGCCGCTAGGCATATATCGGTTAAGCGAGAAAAATTCTCGTTTTGTCCAACGGTTAAAATTTAGCCTTTTTGTACTTAAAATATTATCGGTTCTCATGAATCCATTTTTTCTGGAATGTGATATTCCACATTATTTTTTTTTGGAAAAAAAAACATTTATAGTTAATGGACGCAGGATTGCATTATTTAAAATTGCATTGTTTAGAAAAGCAACATGTTCATAAGTCCATGTAATAAAAACCCTGTAAACCCCACTTTACATTACAGAAAAGAGAGATTTAGAGGGGTTACAATGTGTATTATCCGCACCAAGACATTGCATTTTTCATCATAAAAAATAATGTGCTTTTTTTAGATATAAATTAACATTTCGAAGATAAGAAAGAAAACATTGTCACAAGGATATGTTTTCTTAGTGGGTTGACAGTTTTGATTGATTGGAGGTTTAACGTCCCCGTCAACACAGTATAGGTCATTTTGCTGACGTTGCTTCCAACTTTGAGGGACTTTTACCCGGCACTGAGATGACATCTCAAGCCCTGCCACCCAATGAAACCAGTAGGGTTTATCTGCATGGACGGTCCAACTCGCACCACTTTTCATGGGCAGGCTTAGAGCCCCCATGCAGTTTACTAGTACTCATGTGCTGTGCAGTCAGTTTCAGCTCTTCTTGGAAGCATTATACAGCCAAATCTATTTCTTCAAGCCCCGTTGAACGGAGGCCGTAATGGGTTGACAGCAAAGGCCATGATCTAAGCTCGACGTCTGATCTGAGCATGCACTGTTTCCAGCATAAGTGTCCATGTTTTGGCTTTCCCGTCCAAAATGTACTTAAATCTGCTTGACTATCATTATAATGTTAACAAGTCCATGTCACTGATGAACGCCCCTTCTAAATCCAACTTTATAAGAGAAAACTGTGGTTTGCTGGAACATAATATATATTTTTCTATTACTTTTGTCCCAAACATATGTTGTGGATATTCGTTAGAAGCGAGGCGGTTCTAACAAGATACGCAACCTATATTTAAAGTAGTAATAAACTATGACACAATTTTTCAATAACCGTTTTCTGCAACACAAAGAATGCATTATTTCACACGAATGTGTTATCATAATGGTCGCAATGATTATTCAATATTGTAACATATCCATGTAAGGTAATGCTTACTTACACTGTTTGAAATTAATTGTGACTTATCAAAAATATAAAACGAAGCATTAGGTTTTAATTACTCTTTATTTACCTGTAACCATTTTAAGTATCTATAATAACATACTGCAAATTCAAACAGCAAATATTTATTCTGGAAAGAAAGGTTCATTGATTGTTAATTTGTTTGTTCGATTCGAAGTTTAACGTCCCCGTCAACACTGTATAGGTCATTTTGGAGACGTTGCTTCCCATTTTGTGTGACTTTTACCCGACATTGAGATGAACTGACATCTCAAGCCCTGCCGCCTAGTGAAACCAATAGGGTTTATAAGCATGGGCGTTCCGACTCGCACCGCCTTAGATCCTCTAAGCGGTTTACCAGTACTCGTGTGCAGTCGGTTTCAGCTCTGCGTGTAATTGCATCATGCAGCCCATCTATTTCTTCAAGCCCCGAAGGGCGGGCCGTTACTGATTGTTAATGTAAAGGAATATGTTCAAAATGCCGACAATAACAAACAACAAATTGGCCGATTTATCAAACGGGACCAATCACTTACATTTCTGCAAAATACATTACGAAAACACGCCTATACACGGGTGTACAACAGGGGAGCTATCGCGAAATCGCGTCAGCGTCATTTTGCTCCCACGACACATCCGGTAACTCTCGCGATAGTTTCTAGGACCTGGAAATGGTAAACAAATGTAGGTACCCTTGTGTGTTTTGATTTATTGAAGAGGAATGAGAGAATAATGTAAAATTTCGGCGATGCTAAGCCATGTAAAAATGATTTACCTTTCTAAGCAGGCCGAAAAAAATATTGAAAAAAATCGTTGATGAAAGTTGACGACCGTAACAATATCGAACACAGGGTTCTCTGACAACAGTTTTATGTCAACACGAATGAATGATGCAACTGTTTTGTATGTTTTCGCTTAGAACGAGATATTTTGTCACAAATTCTGGGTGTGTCGGCCATAATTAATCATTTAGATTTAAAAAGTTTTATCAGTTCTTTCTTTCCTTTCTTTTCTTTCTTTCTTTCTTTCTTTCTTTCTTTCTTTCTTTCTTTCTTTCTTTCTATCTATCTATCTATCTATCTATCTATCTATCTAGTCTCAGCTGCTTCTTAGTGACTCAGTAAGCCTTAAATAGTATATTTATCATGCCATCATTGTGTGAAAGGAGTAAAGATAAACAACTTCAAGTTTTCAGTTGTTCACAAATAATAATTATCTTCCTTTCTTTTTTCTTCCTTTATTTCTTTGAAAAAACACATGAAATATTGGTATATTCTCATTTATGCTGATAACACAGAGTTTGAGCACTCGTATGACCGCCTCGTCGAGGCGATGCTAATGAGGTCCAACAATCTATGATTTAAACAAGCAATAAGAATACTATATTATTCCCGTTCCCCCGCGAAGAAGTATTTGTGGCGGCCTGTGTCGCCAATGTCTCTTAGCTAGTTTATATGTTTCTCTTCCTTATTTTGTTCGTGTTAAACGAGTTAATCTTTCTTTCTTTTTTAAGTGACGATAACTTCATCATATACGCTCTTTCTTTCTTTCTTTCTTTCTGCTCAGGTAAATGACGCACGTCAATATAATCGTTCATGATGGATTGTTAATCGATCAATACATTGAGTAAGCACACTTCCGACTACCTGTCGATAATCGAATTATCACCAAGTATTGTGACGCGCGCCGTTAATCTTTGCACCAATAGTAGTCACTAGACCAGTAAGTGGCAACTTGACCTGTAGTTGTATTTAAAAAGTAATATCATAAACCTGGGGACGGTAAATAAAAATAAGACTCCGGGTCTCATCCGAGATTACGCTTCTTGCTAAAAAGAATCACCGTTTTATCATCACGATAGCAAGTCCGTCTAATGAAAACCCTCTAACCCCAACTTTATATAGAGAAAAGTGGGTATACATTATTTTCTTTATTTCTGCACCAAAACATAGGTTGTGGGTACTAGTTAGAACCAATCGCCTCTACTAGCCGTGCATTTAGATAATATATTTATTTACTATATTTTTTATTTACTTTGTTTTACGCCGCAGCCATAGATATTTTTGTCATATCGAGTTGTACGCAAAAATTACAGAATATAGACAATGCGTTTCTGAAGATTTAGAAAGTAAACGGTTTTCCTAGACATATTACTGAGCAATTACTGAGTTTCATGTGGACAAATCTTCATTGACACAATTATCTATCTATCTATTCTATCTATCTATCTATCTATCTATCTATCTATCTATCTATCTATCTATCTATCTATCTATCTATCTATGCGAGTTGGATCGTTCATGCATATAAACCCTTTTAGTCTAATTGGGTGGCAGGGCTTGAGATGTCATTTCCTCTCAATGTCGGATGAAAGTCCCACACAATTGGAAGCAACGTCTCCAAAATGACCTATACAGTGTTGATGGGGATAAATAAAGACGTATGTTATCAATGAAATGTTTCCAGCAATCATCCCAAACCTTTTCTTCTGTACAAGACATAGGTTGTGGGTACTCTATAGACCGGTTCTTGCAAATCTTGGATAATATGTATTTGTCTGTTGAAGCAATTAAAATAAATTTTAAAGCAACAGTTCTAGAAATAACCCACAACCTATAAGAAGGTACTGTGTCAAACGGATGTATTCTCGTAACTTGGACCCAGTATACATGTATAATTCACGGTCCCCGCCCATCGGGGCTTGAAGAAATAAATTGACTGCATGATGCTTCCACGCAGAGCTGAACCGACCGCACACCAGTACTGGTAGGCCGCTTAGAGGATCTAAGCCTGCCCAGGCAAAGCGGTGTGAGTCCATGCTTATAAACCCTATTGGTTTCATTGGGCGACAGGGTTTGAGATATCATTGCATCTCATTGTCGGGTAAAAGTCCCACAAAATTGGAAGCAACGTCTTCAAAATGACCTTAGTCCTATACTGTGTTGACATGGACGTTAAACCTCAAATCAAACAAACAAATCAAACATGTATATTGGATCCAAGATATAATAATAATAATAATAATAATAATAATAATAATATATTCTCATTATCTAAATAATACCTATTCTGCTTAGAACTTAATGTATATGAATAAAGTTAATCTCTCCGGAACGTAAATACAATCTACCTTGCGCGACACCATTAATCTTCAGGCTTCCTGATGGTCAGTAGCCGGTATACAATACACATCACGTGTCATTAAAAGCTATAATTGTCTTCAGCTTAAATACCCGTGATGCCCCCCCCCCCCCCCCCCCCGAGTGAGCTGAAAATATATGGGCACAGAACCGCCAAATTGATATGGTTCTTACAAGTACTTTCTACCTATATTTTGTGTAAAATCATACTGATTCCTGATAACCCGACTGTTTTATATAAAGTTTGGTTAACATGCATATTCTTTTTCGCAGCACCATGGAGAGAACACCAGAAAAAGGGTACACACCTCATCTTAAATCACTTAACAGTTGAAATAGATAAATAATTAATTTAAATAATATAATAATAATAACGATAATACATCCGTGCGGCATAGTGCATTTTTGATATCTCAAAAACAGTTAAATTGGTCAAAGTAAACTCATCAATACTTAAAACATAGTTATAACCGCCTCATTGAGGTGGCTCTAACGAGTACCCACAACCTATGTTTTTTGAGAAGAAGTGAAAAAAATGAATACTACAATAAACCCCAGTTTTCTCTATATAAACAGTTTTTAATTAGGTTTTCATTATAACCAAGATGATAATAATGAATACAAAACAATTATCATAGGCATTAATGGCATCTTTACGGTTATTTTTTTTTATTCACCAGACTGAATTCACAATAGCATTTAAATAATCAAACGCATGTTAGAAAAATAAAAAAATAAATAAAAATAAAATAAAACAAAGATTCCTCTGGTATTCCAACAAAACAATGTGCGAACAACGAAATGTCAGATTAGCCTGTATCTGAGTAATTGGAATAAGATATATATTATAACAAAGTTATATATTTTTTATTTAGAAATTTCGTGACAAATTCACATGGGTTTCTTTATTCCTTTCTCAGCTGTAGTCATACAAACATACAAAACAAACAAATGTAATAATAAATCTTATTACTAGCACTGTTTATTTAACTTTGCGTAGTAAGTATAAAGAATGCGCAAAAATCTAACCAGGTCATGAAAATAAAAAAATTACGTGAATAAATAAATAAATAAATAAGATGCAGATCAGACACCGCATTCTTAGATTAATTTACATTCCAATGAGATGCCCAGGCGAAGATGTGTTGATTTTACAATCGATTGAACTGACCCGCTTTGGGATTACACGCGTGTGTAGACGATAAAGCTTTTTCTGAATAAGTACCAAATTTAATCGCAAAATGCCGTTATCAAATATTACTTTGAAATATTGTAATTGCTATCAAAATGCACAATATTGTATACACATCGCGTCTGATACGGGCGTTTATATGCAATATTAACAGAAAGTGTAGATTTTAGCCAATAAAGTCGGTTACTGTCGTTGTTTTTCCACAGATTTGTATGCTTCAAGTAAGGATTATAGGCTATTGATTTGAAAATAAAAATGCCGGCAGCTAATTAAATAAAAGTTCCACTTATTTGATATCGTGTTGAAGGAATTTAAACGGACAATGAAATTAAATCGGAACATGTTTGTCAAATTGAAAAATAAAAAAGTTATATTTGTTTAAAAATTGTTTTCCATTAAAGCCCCTGCTATTTCCAACAAGAGATTCTGTACAGGTAAGCCGAGAAGGTCAGCGCACAGTAAAAGGCTTAATCCTTTGCGCCAAAGGCATAAATGTCAATAATAGTTGCGGATGGCATGGCCAACTATATCTGACATTAGACCGATGACTTTCAACCGTGACAGTCGCACAGAAAGTCAATATTGGGTTGTCTCCCTTTGACTGAGGCCTACGATAGATACCTGTTCGTGTACCTATCGTGTAATCAATATTGTGTTTTAATCCGGCCGTGTGTGAAAATGACCCCGGGGGATATTGAACAATAGATACGTCTAGTTAATTTAGATCTGCGTGTTTTGGTACGTTAACCCATATATGACAATGGAATCTTCAACCTAGTAAGCTTGGAGTGGTCCATTTCCAATTCTAGGGGTGTCAGGTTTGTTTTTGTTTGTGGCAAATTTTACAAAAATGGATGTACTTTAAGCAAACAGTGCAGACCCAGATCAGACGCCGCGTTCTGCGGCGTCTGATCTGGGTCTGCACTGTCTGCCAATGTCCCAGAAAAGGGCCGCTAGGCATATATCGGTTAAGCGAGAAAAATTCTCGTTTTGTCCAACGGTTAAAATTTAGCCTTTTTGTACTTAAAATATTATCGGTTCTCATGAATCCATTTTTTCTGGAATGTGATATTCCACATTATTTTTTTTGGAAAAAAAAACATTTATAGTTAATGGACGCAGGATTGCATTATTTAAAATTGCATTGTTTAGAAAAGCAACATGTTCATAAGTCCATGTAATAAAAACCCTGTAAACCCCACTTTACATTACAGAAAAGAGAGATTTAGAGGGGTTACAATGTGTATTATCCGCACCAAGACATTGCATTTTTCATCATAAAAAATAATGTGCTTTTTTTAGATATAAATTAACATTTCGAAGATAAGAAAGAAAACATTGTCACAAGGATATGTTTTCTTAGTGGGTTGACAGTTTTGATTGATTGGAGGTTTAACGTCCCCGTCAACACAGTATAGGTCATTTTGCTGACGTTGCTTCCAACTTTGAGGGACTTTTACCCGGCACTGAGATGACATCTCAAGCCCTGCCACCCAATGAAACCAGTAGGGTTTATCTGCATGGACGGTCCAACTCGCACCACTTTTCATGGGCAGGCTTAGAGCCCCCATGCAGTTTACTAGTACTCATGTGCTGTGCAGTCAGTTTCAGCTCTTCTTGGAAGCATTATACAGCCAAATCTATTTCTTCAAGCCCCGTTGAACGGAGGCCGTAATGGGTTGACAGCAAAGGCCATGATCTAAGCTCGACGTCTGATCTGAGCATGCACTGTTTCCAGCATAAGTGTCCATGTTTGGGCTTTCCCGTCCAAAATGTACTTAAATCTGCTTGACTATCATTATAATGTTAACAAGTCCATGTCACTGATGAACGCCCCTTCTAAATCCAACTTTATAAGAGAAAACTGTGGTTTGCTGGAACATAATATATATTTTTCTATTACTTTTGTCCCAAACATATGTTGTGGATATTCGTTAGAAGCGAGGCGGTTCTAACAAGATACGCAACCTATATTTAAAGTAGTAAATAAACTATGACACAATTTTTCAATAACCGTTTTCTGCAACACAAAGAATGCATTATTTCACACGAATGTGTTATCATAATGGTCGCAATGATTATTCAATATTGTAACATATCCATGTAAGGTAATGCTTACTTACACTGTTTGAAATTAATTGTGACTTATCAAAAATATAAAACGAAGCATTAGGTTTTAATTACTCTTTATTTACCTGTAACCATTTTAAGTATCTATAATAACATACTGCAAATTCAAACAGCAAATATTTATTCTGGAAAGAAAGGTTCATTGATTGTTAATTTGTTTGTTCGATTCGAAGTTTAACGTCCCCGTCAACACTGTATAGGTCATTTTGGAGACGTTGCTTCCCATTTTGTGTGACTTTTACCCGACATTGAGATGAACTGACATCTCAAGCCCTGCCGCCTAGTGAAACCAATAGGGTTTATAAGCATGGGCGTTCCGACTCGCACCGCCTTAGATCCTCTAAGCGGTTTACCAGTACTCGTGTGCAGTCGGTTTCAGCTCTGCGTGTAATTGCATCATGCAGCCCATCTATTTCTTCAAGCCCCGAAGGGCGGGCCGTTACTGATTGTTAATGTAAAGGAATATGTTCAAAATGCCGACAATAACAAACAACAAATTGGCCGATTTATCAAACGGGACCAATCACTTACATTTCTGCAAAATACATTACGAAAACACGCCTATACACGGGTGTACAACAGGGGAGCTATCGCGAAATCGCGTCAGCGTCATTTTGCTCCCACGACACATCCGGTAACTCTCGCGATAGTTTCTAGGACCTGGAAATGGTAAACAAATGTAGGTACCCTTGTGTGTTTTGATTTATTGAAGAGGAATGAGAGAATAATGTAAAATTTCGGCGATGCTAAGCCATGTAAAAATGATTTACCTTTCTAAGCAGGCCGAAAAAAATATTGAAAAAAATCGTTGATGAAAGTTGACGACCGTAACAATATCGAACACAGGGTTCTCTGACAACAGTTTTATGTCAACACGAATGAATGATGCAACTGTTTTGTATGTTTTCGCTTAGAATGAGATATTTTGTCACAAATTCTGATTGTGTCGGCCATAATTAATCATTTAGATTTAAAAAGTTTTATCAGTTCTTTCTTTCCTTTCTTTTCTTTCTTTCTTTCTTTCTTTCTTTCTTTCTTTCTATCTATCTATCTATCTATCTATCTATCTAGTCTCAGCTGCTTCTTAGTGACTCAGTAAGCCTTAAATAGTATATTTATCATGCCATCATTGTGTGAAAGGAGTAAAGATAAACAACTTCAAGTTTTCAGTTGTTCACAAATAATAATTATCTTCCTTTCTTTTTTCTTCCTTTATTTCTTTGAAAAAACACATGAAATATTGTTATATTCTCATTTATGCTGATAACACAGAGTTTGAGCACTCGTATGACCGCCTCGTCGAGGCGATGCTAATGAGGTCCAACAATCTATGATTTAAACAAGCAATAAGAATACTATATTATTCCCGTTCCCCCGCGAAGAAGTATTTGTGGCGGCCTGTGTCGCCAATGTCTCTTAGCTAGTTTATATGTTTCTCTTCCTTATTTTGTTCGTGTTAAACGAGTTAATCTTTCTTTCTTTTTTAAGTGACGATAACTTCATCATATACGCTCTTTCTTTCTTTCTTTCTTTCTGCTCAGGTAAATGACGCACGTCAATATAATCGTTCATGATGGATTGTTAATCGATCAATACATTGAGTAAGCACACTTCCGACTACCTGTCGATAATCGAATTATCACCAAGTATTGTGACGCGCGCCGTTAATCTTTGCACCAATAGTAGTCACTAGACCAGTAAGTGGCAACTTGACCTGTAGTTGTATTTAAAAAGTAATATCATAAACCTGGGGACGGTAAATAAAAATAAGACTCCGGGTCTCATCCGAGATTACGCTTCTTGCTAAAAAGAATCACCGTTTTATCATCACGATAGCAAGTCCGTCTAATGAAAACCCTCTAACCCCAACTTTATATAGAGAAAAGTGGGTATACATTATTTTCTTTATTTCTGCACCAAAACATAGGTTGTGGGTACTAGTTAGAACCAATCGCCTCTACTAGCCGTGCATTTAGATAATATATTTATTTACTATATTTTTTATTTACTTTGTTTTACGCCGCAGCCATAGATATTTTTGTCATATCGAGTTGTACGCAAAAATTACAGAATATAGACAATGCGTTTCTGAAGATTTAGAAAGTAAACGGTTTTCCTAGACATATTACTGAGCAATTACTGAGTTTCATGTGGACAAATCTTCATTGACACAATTATCTATCTATCTATTCTATCTATCTATCTATCTATCTATCTATCTATCTATCTATCTATCTATCTATCTATCTATCTATCTATCTATCTATCTATGCGAGTTGGATCGTTCATGCATATAAACCCTTTTAGTGTAATTGGGTGGCAGGGCTTGAGATGTCATTTCCTCTCAATGTCGGATGAAAGTCCCACACAATTGGAAGCAACGTCTCCAAAATGACCTATACAGTGTTGATGGGGATAAATAAAGACGTATGTTATCAATGAAATGTTTCCAGCAATCATCCCAAACCTTTTCTTCTGTACAAGACATAGGTTGTGGGTACTCTATAGACCGGTTCTTGCAAATCTTGGATAATATGTATTTGTCTGTTGAAGCAATTAAAATAAATTTTAAAGCAACAGTTCTAGAAATAACCCACAACCTATAAGAAGGTACTGTGTCAAACGGATGTATTCTCGTAACTTGGACCCAGTATACATGTATAATTCACGGTCCCCGCCCATCGGGGCTTGAAGAAATAAATTGACTGCATGATGCTTCCACGCAGAGCTGAACCGACCGCACACCAGTACTGGTAGGCCGCTTAGAGGATCTAAGCCTGCCCAGGCAAAGCGGTGTGAGTCCATGCTTATAAACCCTATTGGTTTCATTGGGCGACAGGGTTTGAGATATCATTGCATCTCATTGTCGGGTAAAAGTCCCACAAAATTGGAAGCAACGTCTTCAAAATGACCTTAGTCCTATACTGTGTTGACATGGACGTTAAACCTCAAATCAAACAAACAAATCAAACATGTATATTGGATCCAAGATATAATAATAATAATAATAATAATAATAATAATAATAATAATATATTCTCATTATCTAAATAATACCTATTCTGCTTAGAACTTAATGTATATGAATAAAGTTAATCTCTCCGGAACGTAAATACAATCTACCTTGCGCGACACCATTAATCTTCAGGCTTCCTGATGGTCAGTAGCCGGTATACAATACACATCACGTGTCATTAAAAGCTATAATTGTCTTCAGCTTAAATACCCGTGATGCCCCCCCCCCCGAGTGAGCTGAAAATATATGGGCACAGAACCGCCAAATTGACCTATATTTTGTGTAAAATCATACTGATTCCTGATAACCCGACTGTTTTATATAAAGTTTGGTTAACATGCATATTCTTTTTCGCAGCACCATGGAGAGAACACCAGAAAAAGGGTACACACCTCATCTTAAATCACTTAACAGTTGAAATAGATAAATAATTAATTTAAATAATATAATAATAATAACGATAATACATCCGTGCGGCATAGTGCATTTTTGATATCTCAAAAACAGTTAAATTGGTCAAAGTAAACTCATCAATACTTAAAACATAGTTATAACCGCCTCATTGAGGTGGCTCTAACGAGTACCCACAACCTATGTTTTTTGAGAAGAAGTGAAAAAAATGAATACTACAATAAACCCCAGTTTTCTCTATATAAACAGTTTTTAATTAGGTTTTCATTATAACCAAGATGATAATAATGAATACAAAACAATTATCATAGGCATTAATGGCATCTTTACGGTTATTTTTTTTTATTCACCAGACTGAATTCACAATAGCATTTAAATAATCAAACGCATGTTAGAAAAATAAAAAAATAAATAAAAATAAAATAAAACAAAGATTCCTCTGGTATTCCAACAAAACAATGTGCGAACAACGAAATGTCAGATTAGCCTGTATCTGAGTAATTGGAATAAGATATATATTATAACAAAGTTATATATTTTTTATTTAGAAATTTCGTGACAAATTCACATGGGTTTCTTTATTCCTTTCTCAGCTGTAGTCATACAAACATACAAAACAAACAAATGTAATAATAAATCTTATTACTAGCACTGTTTATTTAACTTTGCGTAGTAAGTATAAAGAATGCGCAAAAATCTAACCAGGTCATGAAAATAAAAAAATTACGTGAATAAATAAATAAATAAATAAGATGCAGATCAGACACCGCATTCTTAGATTAATTTACATTCCAATGAGATGCCCAGGCGAAGATGTGTTGATTTTACAATCGATTGAACTGACCCGCTTTGGGATTACACGCGTGTGTAGACGTTAAAGCTTTTTCTGAATAAGTACCAAATTTAATCGCAAAATGCCGTTATCAAATATTACTTTGAAATATTGTAATTGCTATCAAAATGCACAATATTGTATACACATCGCGTCTGATACGGGCGTTTATATGCAATATTAACAGAAAGTGTAGATTTTAGCCGATAAAGTCGGTTACTGTCGTTGTTTTTCCACAGATTTGTATGCTTCAAGTAAGGATTATAGGCTATTGATTTGAAAATAAAAATGCCGGCAGCTAATTAAATAAAAGTTCCACTTATTTGATATCGTGTTGAAGGAATTTAAACGGACAATGAAATTAAATCGGAACATGTTTGTCAAATTGAAAAATAAAAAAGTTATATTTGTTTAAAAATTGTTTTCCATTAAAGCCCCTGCTATTTCCAACAAGAGATTCTGTACAGGTAAGCCGAGAAGGTCAGCGCACAGTAAAAGGCTTAATCCTTTGCGCCAAAGGCATAAATGTCAATAATAGTTGCGGATGGCATGGCCAACTATATCTGACATTAGACCGATGACTTTCAACCGTGACAGTCGCACAGAAAGTCAATATTGGGTTGTCTCCCTTTGACTGAGGCCTACGATAGATACCTGTTCGTGTACCTATCGTGTAATCAATATTGTGTTTTAATCCGGCCGTGTGTGAAAATGACCCCGGGGGATATTGAACAATAGATACGTCTAGTTAATTTAGATCTGCGTGTTTTGGTACGTTAACCCATATATGACAATGGAATCTTCAACCTAGTAAGCTTGGAGTGGTCCATTTCCAATTCTAGGGGTGTCAGGTTTGTTTTTGTTTGTGGCAAATTTTACAAAAATGGATGTACTTTAAGCAAACAGTGCAGACCCAGATCAGACGCCGCGTTCTGCGGCGTCTGATCTGGGTCTGCACTGTCTGCCAATGTCCCAGAAAAGGGCCGCTAGGCATATATCGGTTAAGCGAGAAAAATTCTCGTTTTGTCCAACGGTTAAAATTTAGCCTTTTTGTACTTAAAATATTATCGGTTCTCATGAATCCATTTTTTCTGGAATGTGATATTCCACATTATTTTTTTTTGGAAAAAAAAAACATTTATAGTTAATGGACGCAGGATTGCATTATTTAAAATTGCATTGTTTAGAAAAGCAACATGTTCATAAGTCCATGTAATAAAAACCCTGTAAACCCCACTTTACATTACAGAAAAGAGAGATTTAGAGGGGTTACAATGTGTATTATCCGCACCAAGACATTGCATTTTTCATCATAAAAAATAATGTGCTTTTTTTAGATATAAATTAACATTTCGAAGATAAGAAAGAAAACATTGTCACAAGGATATGTTTTCTTAGTGGGTTGACAGTTTTGATTGATTGGAGGTTTAACGTCCCCGTCAACACAGTATAGGTCATTTTGCTGACGTTGCTTCCAACTTTGAGGGACTTTTACCCGGCACTGAGATGACATCTCAAGCCCTGCCACCCAATGAAACCAGTAGGGTTTATCTGCATGGACGGTCCAACTCGCACCACTTTTCATGGGCAGGCTTAGAGCCCCCATGCAGTTTACTAGTACTCATGTGCTGTGCAGTCAGTTTCAGCTCTTCTTGGAAGCATTATACAGCCAAATCTATTTCTTCAAGCCCCGTTGAACGGAGGCCGTAATGGGTTGACAGCAAAGGCCATGATCTAAGCTCGACGTCTGATCTGAGCATGCACTGTTTCCAGCATAAGTGTCCATGTTTGGGCTTTCCCGTCCAAAATGTACTTAAATCTGCTTGACTATCATTATAATGTTAACAAGTCCATGTCACTGATGAACGCCCCTTCTAAATCCAACTTTATAAGAGAAAACTGTGGTTTGCTGGAACATAATATATATTTTTCTATTACTTTTGCCCCAAACATATGTTGTGGATATTCGTTAGAAGCGAGGCGGTTCTAACAAGATACGCAACCTATATTTAAAGTAGTAATAAACTATGACACAATTTTTCAATAACCGTTTTCTGCAACACAAAGAATGCATTATTTCACACGAATGTGTTATCATAATGGTCGCAATGATTATTCAATATTGTAACATATCCATGTAAGGTAATGCTTACTTACACTGTTTGAAATTAATTGTGACTTATCAAAAATATAAAACGAAGCATTAGGTTTTAATTACTCTTTATTTACCTGTAACCATTTTAAGTATCTATAATAACATACTGCAAATTCAAACAGCAAATATTTATTCTGGAAAGAAAGGTTCATTGATTGTTAATTTGTTTGTTCGATTCGAAGTTTAACGTCCCCGTCAACACTGTATAGGTCATTTTGGAGACGTTGCTTCCCATTTTGTGTGACTTTTACCCGACATTGAGATGAACTGACATCTCAAGCCCTGCCGCCTAGTGAAACCAATAGGGTTTATAAGCATGGGCGTTCCGACTCGCACCGCCTTAGATCCTCTAAGCGGTTTACCAGTACTCGTGTGCAGTCGGTATCAGCTCTGCGTGTAATTGCATCATGCAGCCCATCTATTTCTTCAAGCCCCGAAGGGCGGGCCGTTACTGATTGTTAATGTAAAGGAATATGTTCAAAATGCCGACAATAACAAACAACAAATTGGCCGATTTATCAAACGGGACCAATCACTTACATTTCTGCAAAATACATTACGAAAACACGCCTATACACGGGTGTACAACAGGGGAGCTATCGCGAAATCGCGTCAGCGTCATTTTGCTCCCACGACACATCCGGTAACTCTCGCGATAGTTTCTAGGACCTGGAAATGGTAAACAAATGTAGGTACCCTTGTGTGTTTTGATTTATTGAAGAGGAATGAGAGAATAATGTAAAATTTCGGCGATGCTAAGCCATGTAAAAATGATTTACCTTTCTAAGCAGGCCGAAAAAAATATTGAAAAAAATCGTTGATGAAAGTTGACGACCGTAACAATATCGAACACAGGGTTCTCTGACAACAGTTTTATGTCAACACGAATGAATGATGCAACTGTTTTGTATGTTTTCGCTTAGAACGAGATATTTTGTCACAAATTCTGGGTGTGTCGGCCATAATTAATCATTTAGATTTAAAAAGTTTTATCAGTTCTTTCTTTCCTTTCTTTTCTTTCTTTCTTTCTTTCTTTCTTTCTTTCTTTCTTTCTTTCTTTCTTTCTTTCTTTCTATCTATCTATCTATCTAGTCTCAGCTGCTTCTTAGTGACTCAGTAAGCCTTAAATAGTATATTTATCATGCCATCATTGTGTGAAAGGAGTAAAGATAAACAACTTCAAGTTTTCAGTTGTTCACAAATAATAATTATCTTCCTTTCTTTTTTCTTCCTTTATTTCTTTGAAAAAACACATGAAATATTGTTATATTCTCATTTATGCTGATAACACAGAGTTTGAGCACTCGTATGACCGCCTCGTCGAGGCGATGCTAATGAGGTCCAACAATCTATGATTTAAACAAGCAATAAGAATACTATATTATTCCCGTTCCCCCGCGAAGAAGTATTTGTGGCGGCCTGTGTCGCCAATGTCTCTTAGCTAGTTTATATGTTTCTCTTCCTTATTTTGTTCGTGTTAAACGAGTTAATCTTTCTTTCTTTTTTAAGTGACGATAACTTCATCATATACGCTCTTTCTTTCTTTCTTTCTTTCTGCTCAGGTAAATGACGCACGTCAATATAATCGTTCATGATGGATTGTTAATCGATCAATACATTGAGTAAGCACACTTCCGACTACCTGTCGATAATCGAATTATCACCAAGTATTGTGACGCGCGCCGTTAATCTTTGCACCAATAGTAGTCACTAGACCAGTAAGTGGCAACTTGACCTGTAGTTGTATTTAAAAAGTAATATCATAAACCTGGGGACGGTAAATAAAAATAAGACTCCGGGTCTCATCCGAGATTACGCTTCTTGCTAAAAAGAATCACCGTTTTATCATCACGATAGCAAGTCCGTCTAATGAAAACCCTCTAACCCCAACTTTATATAGAGAAAAGTGGGTATACATTATTTTCTTTATTTCTGCACCAAAACATAGGTTGTGGGTACTAGTTAGAACCAATCGCCTCTACTAGCCGTGCATTTAGATAATATATTTATTTACTATATTTTTTATTTACTTTGTTTTACGCCGCAGCCATAGATATTTTTGTCATATCGAGTTGTACGCAAAAATTACAGAATATAGACAATGCGTTTCTGAAGATTTAGAAAGTAAACGGTTTTCCTAGACATATTACTGAGCAATTACTGAGTTTCATGTGGACAAATCTTCATTGACACAATTATCTATCTATCTATTCTATCTATCTATCTATCTATCTATCTATCTATCTATCTATCTATCTATCTATCTATCTATGCGAGTTGGATCGTTCATGCATATAAACCCTTTTAGTGTAATTGGGTGGCAGGGCTTGAGATGTCATTTCCTCTCAATGTCGGATGAAAGTCCCACACAATTGGAAGCAACGTCTCCAAAATGACCTATACAGTGTTGATGGGGATAAATAAAGACGTATGTTATCAATGAAATGTTTCCAGCAATCATCCCAAACCTTTTCTTCTGTACAAGACATAGGTTGTGGGTACTCTATAGACCGGTTCTTGCAAATCTTGGATAATATGTATTTGTCTGTTGAAGCAATTAAAATAAATTTTAAAGCAACAGTTCTAGAAATAACCCACAACCTATAAGAAGGTACTGTGTCAAACGGATGTATTCTCGTAACTTGGACCCAGTATACATGTATAATTCACGGTCCCCGCCCATCGGGGCTTGAAGAAATAAATTGACTGCATGATGCTTCCACGCAGAGCTGAACCGACCGCACACCAGTACTGGTAGGCCGCTTAGAGGATCTAAGCCTGCCCAGGCAAAGCGGTGTGAGTCCATGCTTATAAACCCTATTGGTTTCATTGGGCGACAGGGTTTGAGATATCATTGCATCTCATTGTCGGGTAAAAGTCCCACAAAATTGGAAGCAACGTCTTCAAAATGACCTTAGTCCTATACTGTGTTGACATGGACGTTAAACCTCAAATCAAACAAACAAATCAAACATGTATATTGGATCCAAGATATAATAATAATAATAATAATAATAATAATAATAATAATAATATATTCTCATTATCTAAATAATACCTATTCTGCTTAGAACTTAATGTATATGAATAAAGTTAATCTCTCCGGAACGTAAATACAATCTACCTTGCGCGACACCATTAATCTTCAGGCTTCCTGATGGTCAGTAGCCGGTATACAATACACATCACGTGTCATTAAAAGCTATAATTGTCTTCAGCTTAAATACCCGTGATAGATAGATAGATAGATAGATAGATAGATAGATAGATAGATAGATAGATAGATAGATAGATAGATAGATAGAATAGATAGATAGATAATTGTGTCAATGAAGATTTGTCCACATGAAACTCAGTAATTGCTCAGTAATATGTCTAGGAAAACCGTTTACTTTCTAAATCTTCAGAAACGCATTGTCTATATTCTGTAATTTTTGCGTACAACTCGATATGACAAAAATATCTATGGCTGCGGCGTAAAACAAAGTAAATAAAAAATATAGTAAATAAATATATTATCTAAATGCACGGCTAGTAGAGGCGATTGGTTCTAACTAGTACCCACAACCTATGTTTTGGTGCAGAAATAAAGAAAATAATGTATACCCACTTTTCTCTATATAAAGTTGGGGTTAGAGGGTTTTCATTAGACGGACTTGCTATCGTGATGATAAAACGGTGATTCTTTTTAGCAAGAAGCGTAATCTCGGATGAGACCCGGAGTCTTATTTTTATTTACCGTCCCCAGGTTTATGATATTACTTTTTAAATACAACTACAGGTCAAGTTGCCACTTACTGGTCTAGTGACTACTATTGGTGCAAAGATTAACGGCGCGCGTCACAATACTTGGTGATAATTCGATTATCGACAGGTAGTCGGAAGTGTGCTTACTCAATGTATTGATCGATTAACAATCCATCATGAACGATTATATTGACGTGCGTCATTTACCTGAGCAGAAAGAAAGAAAGAAAGAAAGAGCGTATATGATGAAGTTATCGTCACTTAAAAAAGAAAGAAAGATTAACTCGTTTAACACGAACAAAATAAGGAAGAGAAACATATAAACTAGCTAAGAGACATTGGCGACACAGGCCGCCACAAATACTTCTTCGCGGGGGAACGGGAATAATATAGTATTCTTATTGCTTGTTTAAATCATAGATTGTTGGACCTCATTAGCATCGCCTCGACGAGGCGGTCATACGAGTGCTCAAACTCTGTGTTATCAGCATAAATGAGAATATAACAATATTTCATGTGTTTTTTCAAAGAAATAAAGGAAGAAAAAAGAAAGGAAGATAATTATTATTTGTGAACAACTGAAAACTTGAAGTTGTTTATCTTTACTCCTTTCACACAATGATGGCATGATAAATATACTATTTAAGGCTTACTGAGTCACTAAGAAGCAGCTGAGACTAGATAGATAGATAGATAGATAGAAAGAAAGAAAGAAAGAAAGAAAGAAAGAAAAGAAAGGAAAGAAAGAACTGATAAAACTTTTTAAATCTAAATGATTAATTATGGCCGACACACCCAGAATTTGTGACAAAATATCTCGTTCTAAGCGAAAACATACAAAACAGTTGCATCATTCATTCGTGTTGACATAAAACTGTTGTCAGAGAACCCTGTGTTCGATATTGTTACGGTCGTCAACTTTCATCAACGATTTTTTTCAATATTTTTTTCGGCCTGCTTAGAAAGGTAAATCATTTTTACATGGCTTAGCATCGCCGAAATTTTACATTATTCTCTCATTCCTCTTCAATAAATCAAAACACACAAGGGTACCTACATTTGTTTACCATTTCCAGGTCCTAGAAACTATCGCGAGAGTTACCGGATGTGTCGTGGGAGCAAAATGACGCTGACGCGATTTCGCGATAGCTCCCCTGTTGTACACCCGTGTATAGGCGTGTTTTCGTAATGTATTTTGCAGAAATGTAAGTGATTGGTCCCGTTTGATAAATCGGCCAATTTGTTGTTTGTTATTGTCGGCATTTTGAACATATTCCTTTACATTAACAATCAGTAACGGCCCGCCCTTCGGGGCTTGAAGAAATAGATGGGCTGCATGATGCAATTACACGCAGAGCTGAAACCGACTGCACACGAGTACTGGTAAACCGCTTAGAGGATCTAAGGCGGTGCGAGTCGGAACGCCCATGCTTATAAACCCTATTGGTTTCACTAGGCGGCAGGGCTTGAGATGTCAGTTCATCTCAATGTCGGGTAAAAGTCACACAAAATGGGAAGCAACGTCTCCAAAATGACCTATACAGTGTTGACGGGGACGTTAAACTTCGAATCGAACAAACAAATTAACAATCAATGAACCTTTCTTTCCAGAATAAATATTTGCTGTTTGAATTTGCAGTATGTTATTATAGATACTTAAAATGGTTACAGGTAAATAAAGAGTAATTAAAACCTAATGCTTCGTTTTATATTTTTGATAAGTCACAATTAATTTCAAACAGTGTAAGTAAGCATTACCTTACATGGATATGTTACAATATTGAATAATCATTGCGACCATTATGATAACACATTCGTGTGAAATAATGCATTCTTTGTGTTGCAGAAAACGGTTATTGAAAAATTGTGTCATAGTTTATTACTACTTTAAATATAGGTTGCGTATCTTGTTAGAACCGCCTCGCTTCTAACGAATATCCACAACATATGTTTGGGACAAAAGTAATAGAAAAATATATATTATGTTCCAGCAAACCACAGTTTTCTCTTATAAAGTTGGATTTAGAAGGGGCGTTCATCAGTGACATGGACTTGTTAACATTATAATGATAGTCAAGCAGATTTAAGTACATTTTGGACGGGAAAGCCCCAGGTTTATGATATTACTTTTTAAATACAACTACAGGTCAAGTTGCCACTTACTGGTCTAGTGACTACTATTGGTGCAAAGATTAACGGCGCGCGTCACAATACTTGGTGATAATTCGATTATCGACAGGTAGTCGGAAGTGTGCTTACTCAATGTATTGATCGATTAACAATCCATCATGAACGATTATATTGACGTGCGTCATTTACCTGAGCAGAAAGAAAGAAAGAAAGAAAGAGCGTATATGATGAAGTTATCGTCACTTAAAAAAGAAAGAAAGATTAACTCGTTTAACACGAACAAAATAAGGAAGAGAAACATATAAACTAGCTAAGAGACATTGGCGACACAGGCCGCCACAAATACTTCTTCGCGGGGGAACGGGAATAATATAGTATTCTTATTGCTTGTTTAAATCATAGATTGTTGGACCTCATTAGCATCGCCTCGACGAGGCGGTCATACGAGTGCTCAAACTCTGTGTTATCAGCATAAATGAGAATATAACAATATTTCATGTGTTTTTTCAAAGAAATAAAGGAAGAAAAAAGAAAGGAAGATAATTATTATTTGTGAACAACTGAAAACTTGAAGTTGTTTATCTTTACTCCTTTCACACAATGATGGCATGATAAATATACTATTTAAGGCTTACTGAGTCACTAAGAAGCAGCTGAGACTAGATAGATAGATAGATAGATAGAAAGAAAGAAAGAAAGAAAGAAAGAAAGAAAGAAAGAAAGAAAAGAAAGGAAAGAAAGAACTGATAAAACTTTTTAAATCTAAATGATTAATTATGGCCGACACACCCAGAATTTGTGACAAAATATCTCGTTCTAAGCGAAAACATACAAAACAGTTGCATCATTCATTCGTGTTGACATAAAACTGTTGTCAGAGAACCCTGTGTTCGATATTGTTACGGTCGTCAACTTTCATCAACGATTTTTTTCAATATTTTTTTCGGCCTGCTTAGAAAGGTAAATCATTTTTACATGGCTTAGCATCGCCGAAATTTTACATTATTCTCTCATTCCTCTTCAATAAATCAAAACACACAAGGGTACCTACATTTGTTTACCATTTCCAGGTCCTAGAAACTATCGCGAGAGTTACCGGATGTGTCGTGGGAGCAAAATGACGCTGACGCGATTTCGCGATAGCTCCCCTGTTGTACACCCGTGTATAGGCGTGTTTTCGTAATGTATTTTGCAGAAATGTAAGTGATTGGTCCCGTTTGATAAATCGGCCAATTTGTTGTTTGTTATTGTCGGCATTTTGAACATATTCCTTTACATTAACAATCAGTAACGGCCCGCCCTTCGGGGCTTGAAGAAATAGATGGGCTGCATGATGCAATTACACGCAGAGCTGAAACCGACTGCACACGAGTACTGGTAAACCGCTTAGAGGATCTAAGGCGGTGCGAGTCGGAACGCCCATGCTTATAAACCCTATTGGTTTCACTAGGCGGCAGGGCTTGAGATGTCAGTTCATCTCAATGTCGGGTAAAAGTCACACAAAATGGGAAGCAACGTCTCCAAAATGACCTATACAGTGTTGACGGGGACGTTAAACTTCGAATCGAACAAACAAATTAACAATCAATGAACCTTTCTTTCCAGAATAAATATTTGCTGTTTGAATTTGCAGTATGTTATTATAGATACTTAAAATGGTTACAGGTAAATAAAGAGTAATTAAAACCTAATGCTTCGTTTTATATTTTTGATAAGTCACAATTAATTTCAAACAGTGTAAGTAAGCATTACCTTACATGGATATGTTACAATATTGAATAATCATTGCGACCATTATGATAACACATTCGTGTGAAATAATGCATTCTTTGTGTTGCAGAAAACGGTTATTGAAAAATTGTGTCATAGTTTATTACTACTTTAAATATAGGTTGCGTATCTTGTTAGAACCGCCTCGCTTCTAACGAATATCCACAACATATGTTTGGGACAAAAGTAATAGAAAAATATATATTATGTTCCAGCAAACCACAGTTTTCTCTTATAAAGTTGGATTTAGAAGGGGCGTTCATCAGTGACATGGACTTGTTAACATTATAATGATAGTCAAGCAGATTTAAGTACATTTTGGACGGGAAAGCCCAAACATGGACACTTATGCTGGAAACAGTGCATGCTCAGATCAGACGTCGAGCTTAGATCATGGCCTTTGCTGTCAACCCATTACGGCCTCCGTTCAACGGGGCTTGAAGAAATAGATTTGGCTGTATAATGCTTCCAAGAAGAGCTGAAACTGACTGCACAGCACATGAGTACTAGTAAACTGCATGGGGGCTCTAAGCCTGCCCATGAAAAGTGGTGCGAGTTGGACCGTCCATGCAGATAAACCCTACTGGTTTCATTGGGTGGCAGGGCTTGAGATGTCATCTCAGTGCCGGGTAAAAGTCCCTCAAAGTTGGAAGCAACGTCAGCAAAATGACCTATACTGTGTTGACGGGGACGTTAAACCTCCAATCAATCAAAACTGTCAACCCACTAAGAAAACATATCCTTGTGACAATGTTTTCTTTCTTATCTTCGAAATGTTAATTTATATCTAAAAAAAGCACATTATTTTTTATGATGAAAAATGCAATGTCTTGGTGCGGATAATACACATTGTAACCCCTCTAAATCTCTCTTTTCTGTAATGTAAAGTGGGGTTTACAGGGTTTTTATTACATGGACTTATGAACATGTTGCTTTTCTAAACAATGCAATTTTAAATAATGCAATCCTGCGTCCATTAACTATAAATGTTTTTTTTTTTCCAAAAAAAAATAATGTGGAATATCACATTCCAGAAAAAATGGATTCATGAGAACCGATAATATTTTAAGTACAAAAAGGCTAAATTTTAACCGTTGGACAAAACGAGAATTTTTCTCGCTTAACCGATATATGCCTAGCGGCCCTTTTCTGGGACATTGGCAGACAGTGCAGACCCAGATCAGACGCCGCAGAACGCGGCGTCTGATCTGGGTCTGCACTGTTTGCTTAAAGTACATCCATTTTTGTAAAATTTGCCACAAACAAAAACAAACCTGACACCCCTAGAATTGGAAATGGACCACTCCAAGCTTACTAGGTTGAAGATTCCATTGTCATATATGGGTTAACGTACCAAAACACGCAGATCTAAATTAACTAGACGTATCTATTGTTCAATATCCCCCGGGGTCATTTTCACACACGGCCGGATTAAAACACAATATTGATTACACGATAGGTACACGAACAGGTATCTATCGCAGGCCTCAGTCAAAGGGAGACAACCCAATATTGACTTTCTGTGCGACTGTCACGGTTGAAAGTCATCGGTCTAATGTCAGATATAGTTGGCCATGGCTGTATACAAATAGGAACGGGACTATAGCTCGTGTGGCAATGACACTACCGAGTGGAAGAGGACTTAAGGTAGTCTGCCAATAACGCTACAAATAGGAACGGGACTATAGCTCGTGTGGCAATGACACTACCGAGTGGAAGAGGACTTAAGGTAGTCTGCCAATAACGCTGTATACAAATAGGAACGGGACTATAGCTTGTGTGGCAATGACACTACCGAGTGGAAGAGGACTTAAGGTAGTCTGCCAATAACGCTGTATACAAATAGGAACGGAACTATAGCTCGTGTGGCAATGACACTACCGAGTGGAAGAGGACTTAAGGTAGTCTGCCAATAACGCTACAGATAGGAACGGGGCTATAGCTCGTGTGGCAATGGCACTGTCGAGTGGAAGGGCACTCAAGGTGGTCTGACAATGACACTACAGAGAGGTACGGGAGTTGAGATGGTTTGACAATGACATTTCAGTGTTGAACGTGTCTATAGCTGGTCTGGCAATGGCACTTCAGAGAGGAACGTGGCTTAAGGTGACCTGACAATGGCACTACAGAGAGGAACGGGACTATTGGTGATCTAACGATGGCAGTAGAGCGATAAACGGAATATTAGATGGCCTGGCAATCACACCACAGAGAGGAACGGGAGTTTGGTTGTGAAACAAAGACACTACATAGAGGAAGGGGGCTTAGATGGTCTGACAATGACACTTCAGAGCGAAACGGGTGTTTATGTGGTATTTAGAGAGGAATGGGATATTAGATTGTCTGAAAATGACACTACATCGAGGAATGGGGCAAAAGATGGATAGACAATGGCACTACTAAGAGGTAAGGGAGTTTGGGTGGTCTGGCAAAGACACTACACAGAGGAATGAACTATAGCTGGTCTGGCAATGACACTACAGAGGGGAACTGGAGTAAAGGCGGTCTGACAACTACGCTCCAGAAAGGAACGGGACTATAGGTGGTCTGAAAATGACACTTATGAGAGGAACGTGGTTAAAGTAGTCTACGAGTCACGCCACAGATAGGAACGGGACTATAGCTCGTGTGGCAATGACACCTCCAAGATGAACGGGAGTTGAGTTGATTTGACAATGACACTACAGAGAGGAACGGTAGTTTAGGTGGTAAAAGAATGACACTACAGTGATGAACGTGTCTATAGCTAGTTTGGCGATGACACTACAGAGAGGAAATCGGCTTAAGGTGGTCTGACAATGACACTATAGAGACGAATGGAACATTAGATGGTCTGACAATGACACTACATGTACATTGAGAAATTGGAGTTAAGTTGTTCTGACTACAGAGAGGAACGGTAGTTTAGGTGGTAAAAGAATGACACTACAGTGATGAACGTGTCTATAGCTAGTTTGGCGATGACACTACAGAGAGGAAATCGGCTTAAGGTGGTCTGACAATGACACTACATGTACATAGAGAAATTGGAGCTAAGGTGGTCTGACAATGACACTACAGAGAGGAACGGTACAATAGTTGGTCTGACAATGACACCACATCAAGGAACAGGACAGTAGATTGTCAGACAATGACACTACATGGAGGAAGGTGAATAAAGCGATCTGACAATGACAGTAGTTAGAGGAATTTTACATTAGAATGTCTGACAATGACATTATAGAGAGGAACTGGACATTAGATGTCTGAAACTTACACTACAGCGAGGAACGGGACTATAGCTGGCCTGACAATGGCACTTCAGAGAGAAAGGAGGACTTAGATGGTCTGACAATGGCAACACAGAGAGGAGCGGGAGTTAATGTGGTATGTGGAGAGGAACGGGACCGGACATTAGATGGTCTGAAAATGGGTGGAACGGAACGGCACTACCGGTGGTCTGGCAATGACAGTATATAGAGGAACCCGACTATAGGTGGTCAAAACTACAGTGAGTAACGGGACTATAGGTGGTCTTGAGATGAAACAACAGTTAGAAATGGGGATCAAGGTGTCCTAGCAATGGCACTATACTAAAGATGAACTAAAGTCTGTTCCGCACTGTGTTGTTTTTGCCAGACGACCTTAAGCCCGTTTCTTCTCTGTAGGTCATTTGCAGACCACCTCAAGCCCCTTTCTTCTCTATAGGTAATTTGCAGACCACCCCAAGTCCCTTTTCCATGTGTAGTGTTATCTTTTCTACGGTCATTATCTCCTTTCCGCTGATACTAGAAGGGCAGTTGTCAGTTTCTGGCGTAAGAATGTGCACTGAACTGGTTAACCGCTTACGTATAAGCCTGCCCAAGAAAGTGTTGATAGGTAACTGACCGGCTCAAAAATGACCTAAAATAGTGTTGACTGGGCCGGTAAACTCCAATACAAAACAAACAAACAAACAATGTGTAGTGTTATTGACAGACCACCTATAGTCCCGTTTCTTTCTATTGTGTTATTTTCAGACCTCCTAATGTCCCGTTAAACTCTGTAGTGTCAATGCCAGACATGCATAGTCCCTTTTCTCAATGTAGTGTCATTGCCAGACCACCATAAGTCCAGTTCTTGTCTGTACTGCCATTGCAAGACACCTAAAGTCATTTCTGTCTCTGTAGTGTCATTATCAGACCACCAATATAGTTCTGTTCCTCTCTGAAGTGTCATTGCCAGACCACCTGTAGTCCCGTTCCTCTCTGTAGTGTGATTGTCAGACAACCTATAGTCCTGTTCCTCGCTGAAGTGTGATTGCTGGGCCACCTATAGTCCCAATGCCCACTGTAGTGGCCACATATAGTCCAGTCCTTCACTGTAATGTGATGGCTAGTCTCCAATAGCCACGTTCCTTACTGAGTAGGTGTCATTATTAGACCACCTATAGTCCCGTTGCTCTCTGATATGTCATTACCAGACCACCTATAGTCCCATTCCTCTCTTAAGTGTCATTGTCGGAATGCCTATAGTCACTTTCAGCTCTTAAATACAAATAATCCCATTCCTCTCTCTGAAGTGTCATTCCATGGCAACCTACAGCCCCGTTCCTCTTTATAGTGTCAATGCCTGACCACCTTTCATCTTCTTCCTCTTTTTAGTGTCAATGCCAGCCCACCTAGAGTCCAGTTCCTCTCTGTGATGTTATTATCAGACCATATATTGTCCCATTACTCTCTGAAGTTTCATTTTCAGGCCACCTAATATCCCGTTCCCATCTATAGTGCCATTGCCAGAGAATCTTTAGCCCCGTTTCTCACTGTAGTGACATTGCCAGACGACCGTTCCTAATTGAAGTGTCTTTGCTAAACCACTTATATAATTCCGTTCCTCTCGGAAGTGTCCTTGTCAGACCATCTTAAGACCAGTTCCTCTCAATAGTGTCATTGTCAGACCACCTATCGACTGGCTGTCCTCTGAAGTGTAATTCCCAGACCACTTTAAGTCCCGTGCCTCTCCGAGGTTTCATTGCAAACTCCTCTCTGTGGTGTTACTGCCAGACCACCTGCGGTCCCGTTCCTATCTGAAGTTTTATTGCCAGACCACAAATAAAACCGTTTATCTCCGAAGTGTCATTGTCAGACCACCTAAACTCCCGTTCCCCTTTTTGTGGTGTCTTTTCCAGGCCACCTAGAGGCGCATTCCCCTCTGTTGTGTCTTTGCAATAGCACCTATAGTCACATCCCATTCTGTATTGTCATTGTCAGACTACCTCAAGTCCAGTGGCTCTCTATAGTGTCATTGTCTGACCACCTACAGTCCTGTTTCTCTCTGTGGTGTCTTTGCCAGACCACCTTTCGATCCGTCTTTGTTGTGTCATCGCCAGACCACCTATAGTCCCGTTCCTCTCTCAAGTGCCGTTATGAGGCCACTTATAGTCCTGTTAAACTATGTATTGTCATTGCAAGATCATCTATAGTCCTGTTCCTCTCTTTGGTGTCACTGACAGACAACCTTTAATCCCGTTCCCCTCTGTAGTGTCATTGCTACACCAGCTATAGTCGTGTTCTCCTTTTTTGGTGTCATAGTTCCGTTTCTCTCTGAAGTGTCATGGACAGGCCAGCTATAGTGCTGTTCCTGTCTGTTCTATTACTGTAACACCACCTGATGCCCCTTTTCAATCTGGACCAATCAAAGTTGGTTCCGCCCTGTAGTGTCATTGCCAGACCATTAATTGTCCCATTCCTCCCTGAAGTGTCATTGCCAGGCCAACTTAGTGTCATTGCCAGATCACCAACCATTTTGTTCCTCTCTGTAGTGCCATTGCCAGACCATCTATAGTTCCGTTTGTCTATAGTCGTTGCCAGGTCATCTAAAGTGTCATTGCCAGGGCAACAAAAATCCCATTTCTCTCCGTAGTGGCATTGCTAAACTACCCATAGTCCCGTCCTTCTCTGTAGTGTCATCGCTAGGCCACAAACAGCCATCTACCGCATTGTAGTATTATTGTCAATGCTCATAATGTCTTTTTCTTTCCTGTAGTGTCATTTCCCACACATAGTCCACTGCCTAGCTGTTGTTTCGTTATGTACATGGTAACAGACAGTCCGTAACCTCGCAGTTGTGCCAATGCTAAGTAACATTCGGGTCATTTCCTCGTAGTAATGTTCATACAGACCACTTCCTTGCCCAACTGGCATTGCTACTTGCCCTTTCATATATAGTCCTCTTCATCGAGTATGCATGGGTGTCGTGTACCTGGTGTCACTAGGGCGTCCAACAGGATATTGGCTGAAGTTGGGCAATACCTGCTGCCCTTTCAGCATATATATTTAAGGGTAGTTTCTACACATTCGAGCACTTTCTGCTCTCTCCTATGTCCTTCACATTCATCTTCTCCACTGTCTTTTCTATCTGTTTACACCTTTTCTCTGGGAGACGACACATTTTAACGCCCAAGAATCAATTAATCAATCAATCAACCAATCAATCAATCAAACAAACAATCAAACAAACAAACAAACAAACAAACAAGCAATCAACGTTTGCACATGCGAAAAGCAACAGTATCGCTAGACAGGCCCCAATACGTGGGACGCCAAGTTCTGCAGCCTTGTCGGTGTTTTTTGTGTGTGTGTTGGGTGGGGGGAGGTTCTCTCAATGACGTGAGTGAAATCATCTTGAACCTGCTGAATAAATAATCAATCATATATCAGTTGTGGCGCATGGAATTTATATATTCATTTTGGATACATGTCGCCAAGTGATGAAGTAAAGTAAGTATGGAAATGTTTCGCCGTGAAAACGCATATTTCCCCATTTGTGGGGTAGCCATTAGCAGGCCCGAAAGCAGACTTTGAAAAAAAGGGTTCCGATTTTAGAGGTATTTTGCAGAGGTGGGGTGAGAATCTTAATAAAAGTTTCATTTGGGGCCTTAAATTAGGGATGTAAAGTTGATTTCTGGTGAAAATTGCATGGGTTTGCACCCCCGCACGGCCTGCAATAGCCTCATTTAGCTAGGGCATAATTTTATTGTAACCCAGCGGAAATATAATGATGATGAAGCAAACAAAAATACAGAATCTAACACCAAACCAGTCAATATCATTATGAATGAATCAGTACGCATAAACTGTACATAAAGCAGTGTGTTTTTCACACATAGTCGTATTTTCGCATATAGTAGTTTTTCGCACTTAAGCGCCTTACAGGCGTTTTCTTACATAGTCGTAAGATTTTCCCACTTAGTGGTATTTCTCAGTTAGTCGCTTCACATACGTGTGTGAGGCGACTAAATGAGAATTACGACTAAGTCGGAAAAACTAAAGACTATCTCGAAAAACTTTTATCAGACGCTTAAATAGGAAATACGACTATATGAGAAAATACATCTACATGAGAAAACAATGCCTAGGTAGGCAAGATTGCGCTATTTGCACACTGGTCAATACATACGCACAGGCTGCGTAGCGGTCGCATAGGCTTCGTATTTTGGACGCATAGGCTTCGATGAAAAATGGCGGATGACAGTTCGTCAATGCAGGTAAGAAACTGTTTTTACGTTAAACTAACTGTTGTATTGCATTTCCCGATACTGACATTTGCCTTACGGACCATTTTATTCATGTGCGGCTTCGTCTGTTGCAAGAAAAAGTTTGAAAAACGGAATATAGAAAAATAGACCCCAAAAGAAATTTGGCAGTCAACACAGATTCACCTGTATTTTCACTTTGGTCCGGTCGCCCTATGTAACTACACGTTTTGGCTGGTGTTCTGGCCGATAAATTGTGAATAACGATAATGAAATCGAAAAGCTAATATGCAACTTTCGTCATATCTTTTGCGAAAAATAAAAATCTTGATATTTCGATACAACGCGCGTAGCTTCGTTACCTATTACAACGCAGAGGCTGCGAACTAAATTTGAAAGCCCTGTATTATGTAGAATAAAAGCGAATGCTATTAAATTAATGTCGAGGAATCAGTCGACCAGCGTTAGTCGGTGATGCTAAAGACATTCTGTATCATTTATACCGAAAACATTTTCAGTCTCAGCTATACAAATACATGTACAACATTTTGAGGCGAATGCACAAAATCTGTCAATTTACAATTATTAACACTACCGTTCATAAACTCGGCAAGTCCTCGTCAAATCTGTTAAGTGTACAGTCCAAATAATATTTGCACTGTATGGATTTTTGTCGTTTTTACAAAGCACGTGGCTTCACAGTTTACAGAGATGGGAAGACGGATTACGAAAACACGCCTATTAAAATACCACTAAAAAAGATAAAAAAATACTTTCAGATAAAACATTCTGATAGTGTTAATATTTCTGCTCAAGACATAGTGTATGGGAACTTGTTACAACCGCCCGGACCAGGCGGTTTTATCGCGTATTAACAATCTGTATTTCTGAGAAGAAATAAGGAAAACAATGTATATCCCTTTAAAGCTCAGTTTTTACTATATAAAAGTTGGATTTAAGGGGGTCAGAATTATATAGGCATGTTTTCGTGATTCTCTGACTTCTATTTAAATGCTTCAATCGAATACATACAGCTCCTACAAAACTTCAGCAAAGGTTCATTAATCGCGCCTGCACTGTCTGATCCCAGTCTTCGTTTCCGATAAAATAGAAGCATCTGCTCATTAAACAGTAAACATATAAGCTATTTCTAGCCTTTGTAGGATCAAAGAAGAAAAAAAAACACAAGACTTTTCATTATCTCAGATCTATTTTCAGTCTCTGTCCTTACATCATAATTTTTTGCTAACCAGACTGTCTTCTGCAACATAGCCTATCAGAATCTGAATTTCATATATATAGTGACTTAGAATATAAATTCAGAAAAATACTTGCTTGCAATGATTTCAGTAACCCATTTCGTGAAATCATTCTTCGATATAATAAGATAGATAAAAATGTTTTTGCTTTACGGCCCTTTCATAACTTATGGATTTCGGAGCGCTGTGGTGCAGTGGTAAAGTATCGGCCTTGGGATCGAGAGGTACCGGGTTCGAACCCCACGAGCGGCAAGTGTTGTTTCCATGAGCAAGATACTTTATCCACATTGCTTAGTACTGGCTTGTACCCAGGAAAAGAGGGCCACATGGAAGATTAGTACTAGTACTAAATGTGTTACCCGCTATAAATAAGGTCGATTATTATTATCATTATTATTATTATTATTATTATTATTATTATTATTATTATTATGACGGCTCCGGCCCAAAGATTTACTTTTTTAAGAAAGTCTGTCTTACTTATGGATTTAAACTGCTTCCTTTAACCCTTAAACTATAGTTTAAAGCAAAAAGTGAAGACCCTGATAAGACGCTGCGTTTGGCCCTTCAATTCATGTAATGTGAGCAAACAGTGAAGACCCTGATTAGACGCCGCGTTCTGCGGCATTAGATCTGGACATACACTGTTTGAAAAACTCAATCCAAGATCTATGGATTTCCGTATTACGCAACACGCTGGCCTCTCTTCGAAGAAAAATGAACGCTGTTGTTTTCTAAATACAAGTTCCTTGGATTTCCGACCAATCAGTGATAATCACGTGGACTTAAGCACTGTAGAGCTACTTGCACTTTTTTACTTTGTGACGGTTGATAAATAATCGACCCAAAAACTAGTATTTGTCTTTTCAAAAAGTAAACGGGTCATTCATATTTAGCAACTGCAAGTATGCTTTATATGCGGTAGGGTTTGAGATTTCATTTCGTCTCAGTGTCGGGTAAAAGTCCCATAACTTCGGAAACAATGTCTCAAAAATGACCTGAATGATAATGTCGGGGACGTTAAAATCAACACAAACAAAAAGGTTCCACTGAGTCATGCGCTGTGACATGAGAGGATTCTCTACCAATAATGAATTGACATACAACCGTTCGTTAGGGATACCAACCTAGGCCGAATTCATCTGGAGCCAATGGCTAGCTTTGGCTACTTTGGTTGCTGTTTCATTTTCCTATATCAGTTAGGCAAATCAATATACACCCAATCAAAAATGAAGACTGCTATCTCCATTTTAAGAGTGCTCATGAGTGCGCATGGGTGGAAAACCGGACGAATCAACCGTAAAAAAACCTGAATTGTAAAATGGCCCCTGTTCATACTGTCTGCTGCATCTTCTTAAAGTTTTTTTTTTTTAAATAATATTTTCGCTTATAGGCAAACAGTGTGGACCAAGATCAGAGTGGACCAAGATCAGAGTGGATCAGACTTAGATTGGTTCAGGTGACATTTAAAGAAAGCAGCAGATGACTATGCAGACGACAATTGTTGTGATTGACATGTAAGATAGCTATCTTCAGAGCTGCTGCTTCTCTCACTAAATTCCAGATCACAAGTTTCCCATGACACAAACATATAAGGCTGAATATCTAAAGTGAATCACCTCAAAGAGTGGCCAGTTCTTGCTTATTTTGCTCCATTTTAAGCTTCTGTTTTAAACCTCAACATTGCTACATCTGCCTATTCAGTACACACCAAGCTTCTAGATTCCTCATGGATGACGTCAGGGCAGATCTGTGGTTAATTGGAATTTCCAAGGTCAGTTCTTTAGCAGAGTAAATGGCTGGAGATTACACAGTGATAAAATCCTTATCAGACCACTTAGAAACCTGCAGTATTCAGTAGAAGAAAGGGTTTATTGATGTTTACCTATTTATTGTAACAAATTATCGCTTTCCTGTCTCCTTTAACAGATTTGACGAAGGCAGACTTACCAAGTTTATGAACGGTAGTGTACATAGACAGATTTTCTGCATTTATTATATTTCCTTATTTATTCTCAGAAACACAGATTGTGGATACGCGTTAGAACCGCCTGGCCCGGAATAGAAATATCAAAACTATCAGGATGTTTTATCTGAATGTTTTTATCTTTTTAGTGGTATTTTTAATAGGCGTGTTTTCGTAATGCGTCTGTCCATCTCTGTAACCTGCACGTCGTAAATTCCTAAGCCACGTGCGTTGTAATAAAACACGACAGAAATTCATACAGTGCAAATATTATTTGGCTTAATACTTAACAGATTTTGCGAAGACTTATCAAGTTTATGAACGGTAGTGTAAATAATTGTAACTTGACAGAATTTGGCATTCGAATCATAATGCTGTATTTGCATAGCTGAGAATGAAAATGTGTTTGGTGTAAATGATGCAGAATGTCTTTAGCATCATCAACTAACGCTAGTTGGCTCATTTCTCGATATTAATTTAATAACATTCGTTATTATACTGCATAATTCAGGGCTTTCAAATTTAGTTCGGAGCCTCTGCTTTGTAATAGGTAACGAAGCTACGTTCGTTGTATCGAAATATCATGAATTTTCTTTTTCGCAAAAGATGTGACGAAAGTTGCATGTTAGCTTTTCGATTTCATTATCATTATTCACAATTTATCGGCCAGAACACCAGCCAAAAACGTGTAGTTACATAGGGCGACCGGGCCAAAGTGAAACTACAGGTGAATCTGTGTTGAATGCCAAATTTCTTTTGGGGTCTATTTTTCTATATTCCGTTTTTCAAACTTTTTCTTGCAACAGACGAAGCCGCACGTTAATAAAGTGGTCCGTAAGGCAGATGTCAGTATTGGACAACGCTATACAACATTTAGATTGACGTAAAAACCGTTTCTTACCTGCATTGACGAACTGTCATCCGCCATTTTTCATCGAAGCCTATGCGTCCAAAATACGAAGCCTATGCGACCGCTACGCAGCCTGTGCGTATGTATTGACCAGTGTGATTGGAATCACGCGCGCGAGAAAGACGCAGTGAATTTTTCGTTACTGCTACCCATTTACACCTGGGTGGAGAGGGGTGCTGTCATTAATTGTCTCGCCAAAGGAGTTGAAAGGACTCACCTCGCCTCCGGTGGCCCGATTTGAACTGACAACCTCTCGATCATATTAAAGTCGAACGCGGTAACTTTTCTGTTTATATGCTCAAAACAAAGATTGTGGGAACTCTTTTGGACGGCGGTTCGAGGCGATTCTAACGAGTACCAAAATATATGTTTTTAAGAGATATAAGAAAAATAATGTATAGCCCTGTAAATCCAGTTTTACTATATGGAAGTGGAGTTTAAGGGGGAGGGGCAAAATATATTGGCGTGTTTCTGTGATTTGAAAATCAGTTCAAAAAGAAAACATTTCATGCTTTAAGTTGAGTTCTGAAAAGAAATTCTGGCTAAGATTCTTAAATAAAATAACCTTTGATAATAATCTGTCAATTCTGACAACGATATTTTATGCGATTGTAAGTCCTTTTGTGCCATTTGATGCCAATACATGTACCAGAGTTGTGAGAAATGGATTAAACATATTTATTTCAAAAGAATAATGTTTTACACTCAACATAGGCATGATACTGTACATAACAGAACAGAACACTCATTCGTGTCACATACACAGCATAGAATACCAGATTTTTCCTTGCACATTTTACGACAATTATTTAAGCTAAGTGTTGTCAAAATTATATAGTCTACCTGTAAATTATACGGAACCCGGGAAGGGACATAATTTCTTTAATATGTTGTGCCAAGATATTAAGTTGTGCGAACATGTATTATGTATGTTCGCACAAGATAATATGTTGTGCGGACAAGATATTATCTTGTGCGAACAACATAATTTATGTTGTGCGGACAACTTATTATCTTGTGCGGACAAAATAATATCTTGTTTGCACAACTTAATATCTTGTGCGGACAAGATATTATCTTGTTCGCACAACATATTATTTTGTTTGCACAACATAGATCTTGGGAAGTTGTGCGGACAAGAAATTAAGTTGTGCGAACAATATAATATCTTGTGTGAACAAGATATTATCTTGTCCGCACAAGATCTATGTTGTGCATACAAGATAATATCTTGTTCGCACAACTTAATATGTTGTGCGAAAAAGATAATATGTTGTGTGAACAAGATATTATGTTGTCCGCACAAGATAATATGTTGTGCAAACAAGATAATATCGTGTCCGCACAAGATAATAATACCTTGTCTGCACAAGATAAAATGTTGTCCGAACAAGATAATATCTTGTCCGCTCAAGATATTATCTTGTGCAGACAAGATATTATCTTATCCGCACAAGATCTATGTTGTGCAGACAAGATATTATCTTGTGCGGACAAGATAATATCTTGTTCGCACAACTAAATATGTTGTGCGCACAAGATAATATGTTGTGCGAACAAGATATTATGTTGTCCGCACAAGATAATATCTTGTGCGAACAAGATAATATCTTGTCCGCACAAGATTATATCTTGTCCGCACAAGATAATGTGTTGTCCGAACAAGATAATATCTTGTCCGCTCAAGATATTATCTTGTTCTCACAACATAATGAAAATAAAAAATCATGTCCCTTCCCGGGTTCCGTAAAAATTAACCATTTTTTTATTTTATTTATTTATTTTTTTTTTTTTTTTGGTTTAATTTGATACTCAGAAGTTATAACGAACACCTTAAGTCCGATTTTGATGGCACTTTATAAAATCCGTTTTGGATAAGTGGAATGATATTGAGCTGTACTAGTCTGATAAATGAGGTTTTTTAATGTATTTCCAAAGTATTCCTGATAATTAATGTGAAACAAAAATCGCGAAGTACTGCAGTGAAAGTTCAGGTTTAATTCCGGGTTCTCCTGCTATCGCCCACCTTTGGGCCCACCTTTGATTAACGACCGACTCAAAATAAGTGGAATCATCTTGAAAGGGCCGTAAAACTAAAAATAATTATAATAATAAAAAAAACTTACGGTCCTTTTCATTACATTTCTAGGCCGTGGGCAAGGCTACATCAAAACATTTTTTGTTTGTTTTGCTTGAAAGGTAGCTCGAACCTCAGTGGGCTGGCCAATTATACTAAATTATTTCTTCTTGCCCGTGTTTATTACCGTAAGATAATGACTTTGAAGAGGCTCACTTCAATTTCAGTCTTCGAGAAATAGCATGTTCTGTACTCCAACTCGGTTGGTCTAAGATACACCTTACCGGATAGTAAAAACAGCAGCAACAACAACAATAGCAACGCCCCCATCCCTCCACCACCACACACAAAAAACTGTCCGGTAATAATTAATACTTTGAGCAAAATAACGAGTACAGACTTATTAGTTCCACAAACTTCCCACCTCATGTCAGTTAAATGATATATTGTACATCAGACAGAAAGCAGAAGGCTTATCTGGTGAATGACATACATGTCGCTGCTTTCTACTCTGCTACTTTCTGCGTTCTGGCATGTCGCAAGGAACGGGGACATTGTTGGTCTCACAATGACATTTCAGCGAGGAACGGGACATTAGATGGTCTAACAATGACACTACATAGAGGAACGGGAGTTAAGGTGGCCTAACAATGACACTATAAAGGGGAATGGGACAAAAGGTGGTCTGACTATGACACTACAGAAAAGAAAGGGACATAAGAAGGTCTGACAATGACACTACGTGAGGAACGGGACATCAGATAGTCTGCCAATGACCTTACATGGAGGAACGGGACATTAGATGGTCTGACAATGACACTACACGGAGGAACGGGACAAAAGATGGTCTTGCAATGACACTACATGGAGGAACGAGACATTAGATGGTCTGACAATGACACTACATGGGGAAACAGGACAATATATGGTCTGACAATGACACTACAGAGAGGAACGGGAGTTAAGATGGTCTGACAATGACGCTACATGGAGGAACGGGACATTAGATGGCCTGACAATTACACTCCATGGAGAAACGGGACATCAGATTGTCTGACAATGACACTACATGGAGAAACGGGACAATAGATGGTCTGACAATGACACTACATGGAGGAACGGGACATTAGATGGTCTGACAATGGCACTACATGGAGGAACGGGACATTAGATGGTCTGACAAAGACACTATAGAGAGGAACGGGACTAAAGCTGGTTTGACAATGACACTACAGATGGGAAGGGGAGTTAAGGTTGTCTGACAGAGATTCTATAGAGAGGAACGGGTCTATAGCTGGTCTAGCAATGACCCTACAGAGAGGAATGGGGCTTAAGGTGGTCTGACTATGACATTACACAGAGGAACGGGAGTTTAGGTGCCTCACAATGACAATATAATTGGGAATGGGACTAAAGGTGGTCTGACTATGACACTGCAGAAAGGAATGGGACATAAAATGGTCTGACAATAACACTACATGGAGGAACGGGAGATCAGATCGTCTGACTATGACACTTCAGAGAGGAACGGGCGTTTAGGCGGTCTGACAATGGCACTATAGAGAGGGACGGGACAAAACTTTGTGTGGCAATGATACTACCGAGAGAAAGGGCAAAGGGGGTCTGACAATGACACTACAGATGGGAACGGGGGTAAAGGTGGTCTGGCAATGACACTGTAGAGATAAACGGATCTAGAGATGGTCTGACAATGACACTACAGATGGGAACGTGGGTTAAGGTGGTCTGGCAATGACACTGTAGAGATGAACGGACCCATAACTGGTCTGGCAATGACACTACGAAGAAGAATGGTGCTTAAGCTTGTCTGGCCTTGACACTACATAGAGGAACGGGACTATTGTTGGTCTCACAATGACACTATAGAAAGAAACAGGACTTAAGATGGTCTGACAATAACATTGCAGATAGGAATGGGACTATAGGTGGTCAGACAATGACACTTTAGGTAGTAACGGGACAACATATGGTCTGACAATGACACAACTTAGAGGAATGGGAGTTTAGGTGGTCTGACAATGAAACTACAGAGAGGAACGGGACTATAGTTGGTCTGGCAAGGACACAACAGCTAGGATTACACTACAATGACACTACAGAGAGGAAAGGGACTTCGGGTGGCCTGACAATAACACCAGATAGTGGAATGGGACAATAGACTGTCTGACAGTAACACTACAGAGAGGCACGGGTCTATAGCTGGTCTAGCAATGCTGTTACAGAGAGGAATGGGGCTTTAGGTGGTCTGACAATGACACTACATAAAGGAACGGGAGTTTAGGTGGCCTAAAATGACACTATAAAGGGGAACGGGACTAAAGGTGGTCTGGCTATGATACTGCAGGAACGAATGGGACATAAGATGGTCTGACAATAACACTTCATGGAGGAACGGGACATCAGATGGTCTGACAGTGACACTTCAGAGAGAAACGGGAGTTTAGGTGGTCTGACAATGATACTGAAAAAACGTTGTGTGGCAATGACACTACCGAGAGAAAGGGAACTTAAGGTTGTCTGACAATGACACTACAGAGGGGAACGGGGGTTAAGGTGGTCTGGCAATGACACTACAGAGAGGAATATGGCTTAAGGTGGTCTGACCATGACACTACATAGAGGAACGGGACTATTTTTGGTCTCACAATGACATTACAGCAAGAAACGGGACATTTGGTGGTTTAACAATGATACTACTTACAGGAACGGGAGTTTAGGTGGTCCAACAATTCCTTTTATAGAGATGAATAGGACTATAGGTGATCTGACTATGACATCACAGGTAGGCACGGGACATCAGATGGTCTGACAATGACACAACTTAGAGGAATTGGAGTTAAGGTGGTCTGGCAATGATACTTCAGAGAGGAACGGGACTATAGTTTGTCTGACAACGACACTACAGCTAGGAACGGGACATTAGATGGTCTGACAATGAAACTACAGAGAGGAACGGGACTAAAGTTGGTCTGACAAGGACACAACAGCTAGGATCGGGACATTAGATGGTCAGACAAGGAAATGGACTCCGGGTGGTCTGACAATAACACCAGATAGTGAAATGAGACAATAGACTGTCTGAGAGTGTCACTACAGAGAAGAACGGGGCATTAGATGGTCTGAAAATGACTCTACAGCGAGGAACGGGACATAAGATTGACTGACAATGACACTCCAGAGAGGAACGGGAGTTTAGGTGTGGTCTGGCAATGGCAATACAGAGAGAAATTCACTAAAGCTGGTCTGCCAATGACACTAAAGAGGGGAACTAGAGTAAAGGTGGTCTGACAATGACTCTACAGAGAGGAATGAGACTAATTGTGGTCTGACAATGACACTACAAAGGGGAACACGTATTAAGGTGGTCGGCAAAATACGCTACAGAGAGGAAGGGGATATACGGCTGGTGAGGCAATGACATTACCGAATGAAAGGTGACTAACGGTGGTCTGACAATAACACTAGATAGAGGAATTGGACTTTAGGTTTTCTGACAATGATACTACAGAGAGGCACAGGACATTGGATGGTCTGAAAATGACACTACAGCGCGGAACGGGACGTAAGATGGGCCGACAATGATACTACTAAGAAGAACGGAAGTTTAGGTGGTCTCAAAATGACACGACAGAGAGGAATGGACTATAACTGCTCTGGCAATGACATTACAGAGGGGAATTGGAGTTAAGGTGGTCTGACAATGACACTACAGAGAGGAACGGGACTATTGTTGGTCTGACCAAGACACTATAACGAGGGACGGGACATTAGACTGTCAGACGATGGTACTACAGAGAGGATCGGGACTTAATGTAGTCGGACAATGGCACTAGATAGAGGACTGGGACTATAGGTTGTCTGACAATGGCACTACAGAGAGGAACGGGACATTAGATGGTCTAAAAATGACACTACAGCGAGGAACGGGAAATAAAATGGACTGACAATGACATTTCTAAGAGGAACGGGAGTTCAGGTGGTCTGAGAATGGCACTACAGAGAGAAATGGGCTATATCTGGTTTGGCAATGACACTACAGAGGGGTACTGAAGCAGAGGTGGCCTGACAATCACGCTACAGAGAGGAACGGGACTATAGGTGGTCTGACAATAACACTTCAGAGGGGAATGGGAGTTAAGGTAGTCTGCCAAAAACGCTACAGATAGGAACGGGACTATAGCTCGTGTGGCAGTGATACTACCGAGAGGAAGGGGACTTAAGGTTGTCTGACAATGACACTACAGAGAGGAACGGGAGTTTAGGTGGTCAAAGAATGACACTACAGTGATGAACGTGTCTATAGCTGGTCTGGCGATGACACTTCAGAGGGAAATGGGACATAAGATGGTCTGAATATAACACTACAGAGAGGAATGGGACATTAGATGGTCTGACAATGACACCACAGAGAGGAGCGGGAGTTAATGTGGTACGTGGTGAGGAACGGGACGGGATGTAAGATGTCTGAAAATGAGTGGAACGGCACTCTCGGTGGTCTGGCAATGACAGTATTTAGAGGAACCGGACTATAGGTGGTCTGACACTACAGTGTGTAAAGGGACTATAGGTGGTCTGGAGATGAAACTACAGTTACGAACGGGATTCAAGGTGTCCTAGCAATTGCACTATACTAAAGACCAACTAAAGTCTGTTCCTCACTGTGTTGTTTTTGCCATACGAGCTACAGACCCGTTCCTCTCTGTACAGTAGTGTCATTGCCAGGCCACCTTAAGCCACTTTCTTCTCTGTAGGTCATTTTCAGACCACCTCAAGTCCCTTTTCCATGTGTAGTGTTATTGACAGACCACCTATAGTTCCGTTCCTTTCTGTTGTGTCATTTTCAGACCCCCTAATGTCCCGTTACCCTCTGTAGTGTCAATGCCAGACCTACATAGTCCCATTTCTCAATGTAGTGTCATTGCCAGACCACCATAAGTCCAGTTCCTGTCTGTACTCCTATTGCAAGACACCTAAAGTCCTTTCTGTCTCTGTAGTGTCATTATCGGGCCACCGATATAGTCCCGTTCCTCTCTGAAGTGTCAATGCCAGACCACCTGTAGTACCCGTGTCAATGCCTGACCACCTTTTATCCTCTTCCTCTTTTTAGTGTCATTGCTAGACCACCTAGAGCCAAGTTCCTCTCTGTACTGCTATTGTCAGACCATATATTGTCCCATTACTCTCTGAAGTTTCATTTCCAGGCCACCTAATATCCCGTCCCATCTATAGTATAATTGCCAGAGAAGCTTTACTCCCGTCTCTAACTGTAGTGGCATTGCCAGACGACCTAAAATCCCGTTCCTCATTGAAGTGACATTGCTAAGCCACTTATATAATTCCGATCCTCTCGGAAGTCTCATTGTCAGACCATCTTAAGACCAGTTCCTCTCAGTAGTGTCATTGTCAGACTACCTATCGACGGCTCTCCTCTGAAGTGTAATTCCCAGACCACCTTAAGACGCGTGCCTCTCCGAGGTTACTGCCAGACAACCTGCGGTCCCGTTCCTATCTGAAGTTTTATTGCCAGACCACAAATAGAACCGTTCATTTCTGAAGTGTCATTGCCAGACCACCTAAACACCCTTTCCCATTTTTGTGGTGTCTTTTTCAGGCAACGTAGAGGCGCGTTCCTCTCTGTGGTGTCTTTGCAATAGCAATTATAGTCCCATCCCATTCTGTGCTGTCATTTTCAGACCACCTTAAGTCCAGGGGCTCTCTGTAGGGTTATTGTCAGACCACCTACAGTCTCGTTCCTCTATGTCGTGTCTTTGCCAGACCACCTTTCGATCTGTTTTTCTGTTGTGTCGTCGCCAGACCTGCTATAGTCCCGTTCCTCTCTCAAGTGCCATTATCAGGCCACTTATAGTCCCGTTACACTTTGTATTGTCATTGCATGATCATCTATAGTCCTGCTTCTCTCTGTGGTATCATTGTCTGACTCCCAATAGTCCTGTCCCTCTCTTTGGTGTCATTGCCAGACAACCTGTACTCGCGTTCCTCTCTGTAGTGTCATTGTTAGACCAGCTATAGTCCTGTTCATCTTTTTGGTGTCATTGTCATAGTCCTGTTACTCTCTGAAGTGTCATGGACAGGCCACCTATAGTGCCGTTCCTCTCTGTTCTATTACTGTCACACCACCTGATGCCCCTTTTGCATCTGTAGTGTTATTGGCAGGCCAATTGTAGTCCCGTTCCGCCCTGTAGTGTCATTGCCAGACCATTAATTGTCACGTTCACCTTTGAAGTGTCATTGCCAGGCCAACTTAGTGCCATTGCTAGATCACCCATCATCTCGTTCCTCTCTGTTGTGCCATTGCCAGACCATCTATAGTCCCGTTTCTCTATAGTCGTTGTCAGGTCAACTAAAGTCCCGTTCCTCCCTGTAGTGTCATTGCCAGACCACTGATTGTCCCCTTCCTTTCTTTAGTGTCATTGCCAGGCCAACTAAAATCCGGCTTCTCTCCGTAGTGGCATTGCTAGACTACCTATAGTCCCGTTCCTCTCTGTAGTGTCATCGCTAGGCCACAAACAGTCATCTACCGCATTGTAGTATTTTATTGTCAATCCTCATAATGTTTTTGTTTTCTTTCCTGTAGTGTCATTTTCCACACACAGTCCACTTCGTAGCTGTTGTGCCATTGCCAAGTAACATTCGGGCCATTTCCTCGAAGTAATGTTCATGCAGGCCACTTCCTTGCTGAACTGGCATTGCTATACTTGCCAGGTCATATACAGTCCTCTTCATCGACGACGTCGTATGTTTGCATGGGTGTCGTGTACCTGGTGTCACTAGGGCGTCCAACAGATATTGGCTGAAGTTGGACAATACCTGCAGCATATATATTTAAGGGTAGTTTCTACACATTCGAGCACTTTCTGCTCTCTCCTATGTCCTTCACATTCAACTTCTCTACTGTCTTTTCTATCTATTTACTTCATTTCTCTGTGGGGTAGCCATTAGCTGACCCGAAAGAACGCTTTGAAAAGGGTTACGATTTTAGAGGTATTTTGCAGAGGGGGTGGGGGCGGGGGTGGGTGGGTGGGAATGAGAATCTTAATTAAATCTTGATTTAGGGCTGTAAACTTGATATCTGGTGAAAATTGCATGGGTTTGCACCCCCGCACGGCCTGCATTAGCTAGGGCATAATTTTATTGTAACACAGCGGGACGCTTTGAAAAGGGTTACGATTTTAGAGGTATTTTGCAGAGGGGGCGGGGGTGGGGGGGATGAGAATCTTAATTAAATCTTGATTTAGGGCTGTAAACTTGATATCTGGTGAAAATTGCATGGGTTTGCACCCCCGCACGGCCTGCATTAGCTAGGGCATAATTTTATTGTAACACAGCGGGAATATAATGATGATGAAGCAAACAAATACAGAATCTAACACCAAACCAGTCAATATCATAATGAATCATAATGAATGAATCAGTATAAAATGTACATAAAGCAGTGTGGTTTTCCAACATAGTCGTATTTTCTCATAGAGTAGTTTTTCCCGCTTAAGCGCCTGACAGGCGTTTTCTTACATAGTCGTAAGATTTTCCCACTTAGAGGTATTGCTCAGTTAGTCGCTTCACACAAGTATACTGAGTCGGTTTTATTTGGCCCATTACACAAGTTAGGCGGGCCGCTAAATCTAGAATTTAACGCACAAAAATCTCTGGATGAGATCATAAAGCTAAAACGCATACCCCCGAGCCCCAATCTTTACCATATAGGCATTGGACTCCTCTGCAATATTGGCATCTACCACAGAAGAGAGAAGGCTATTCGAATGAGGAAAAGTTCTAGAGAAGAAATCAGGGCATCACTACAGCCGTCTCAAGTCACCTGTAGAAAGTGACACGGAGGCACACACAAAAACAGACCAAGCATGAACCAACGGCACAAGGCCAAATAACAAATAGGACACTGCAAAAAAAGACTGCCTTGGGACGGTCAGCGGTAAAACTACTGGGGGTGGGGGGCTTCAACTCCGTAGTTTATGAAATTTCAACCCGCGCCTCCGTTTCAGTACAGTATCAAACCAAATAACAATAACAAATTGATCCGCATGAAGGCATGACGTTAAATATGTTCTATGAAAGGGCTATCTCACTTTATACACGGAAATATGGGGGTGGGGTAGGGGGGAGTACATTTTTTTGTAATTCTCTCCATTATTCTTATACTGAGTCGGTCACTTTTTGGTCAATACTTAAGTTGGATTGGTGGCTCAATTTAGAATTTTAATTAAAGAAAACGTCACTGGATGAGTTCTTAAAACTATTTACAATCTGAATAAAAAGAGGTACGCTAAAATGCATACCTCTGAATCTCAATCTTACACAGTAGAGGCTCTGAACTCCTCTGCGGTCTTGGCATTCACAGCGGAAGAGGAAAGTTTCACAAAAAAAAAAAAAGAATTTTTCTGGGCATCGCTACAGGACAGGTTCCTAAGATATTGAGAGTTGTTTAATATTGTTGCCCTTGTTTGGGTTGAAGTTGTCGTAGGGGTCAAGTATCTGTCTCTATTAAGGCCTAGAAAAACTGTTTCCGCTAGCCCGACCGATCCTGCTTCAGACCCCACTGCTCCACCCCGACTCTACTTCAGACCCCACTGCTCCTCCCCGACTCTGCTTCAGACCCCACTGCTCCTCCCCGACTCTACTTCAGACCCCACTGCTCCTCCCCGACTCTACTTCAGACCCCACTGCTCCTCCCCGACTCTACTTCAGACCCCACTGCTCCTCCCCGATTCTACTATTTTTTATCAATAAAAGAACTAAATAAAAATATTAAAACACCGATCCTACCATTTTCGATTTCCGACCCTACCAAGTATCGTCTTTGCCTCTTCCAACGAGTGAGGCTCAATTCCTTCCTGCTGATATGGTGCCTTGCTGCTGATATGGTGCCTTCCTGCTGATATGGTGCCAGCAGTTGCAGTTATAAATATTTTGTTAAGAGTGGCCTAAATTCGTACTTCACGGTGTCTAACCGTGCATATTTCTCGGATTGCGACCGACTTAGTTGCATAAGAGGATTTGTTTGTTTGATTTGAGGTGGGGGTTTTTGGCGGGGGGTGGTTTACGGCCCTTTCAAGATTATTTCCCTCATATCGAGCCGATCGTTAATCATAGGTGGGCGAAACCCGGAGTACCCGGAGAAAGTCCACCTGACCCTCCGTTGCAGAACTTGGCGTCTCGCATGTGACCCCAGCCAGGCTCGAACCACAGCGGTGAGAGACCTAATTATTAAGAGTTGGCGCTCTTACCCACTAGGTCGCGGTGGCCCGTATTTGATATGAGGTTTAACGTCCCCGTCAACACTGTAATGGGCGTTTTGAGACGTTGCTTCAAATTTTGTTGTACTTTTACTCGACATTGAGATGAAATGACAGCTAAAGCCCTGTCGCCCATGAAACCAATAAGGGTCATAGTGTAGTTTATATGTACATCATAGTGTAGTTTATATTTTCTTGTCCTTTGGGATCATTGATTCCATTGTGGAATTTTGAAAATATTTTGAGGGTCACTGACGAAGCCAAATTGGCCGAAACTAGATAGTCTGACCCAGAAAACATGTACACTCCATATTTTCCAGTTTTGTGGTGTATTCCTTGCTTCCAAAGGATAACCCTTTTATAGAACATATTTATAAGCATGGACGGGTCCGACTCGCACCGCTTTGCCTGGGCAGGCTTAGATCCTCTAAGCGGTTTACCAGTACTCGTGTGCGGGTCGGTTTCAACTCTGCGTGGAAGCATCATACAGCCCATCTATTTCTTTAAGCCCCGATGGGCGGGGGCCGTTTATCAAGAGGAGGTTTTGTTTGTATTGGAGTTTTACGGCCCAGTCAACACTATTTAGGTCATTTTTGAGCCGGTCAGTTTACCTATCAACACTTTCCTGGGCAGGCTTATACGTAAGTGGTTAACCAGTACAGTGCACATTCTTTCGCCAGAAACTGACAACTGCCCTTCTTGAATCTGCGGAAGGGAGAGAATGGCCGTAGAAAAGATTTCATAATCAATCTCCACGAAAGAATGTTGCCGACCCCGGCGGGAGTCGAACCCGCATCCTCCTGATCACCAGTCAGACGCGCATCCGACTGAGCCACTGAGGCCTCAAGAGGTGGTAAAACTGTTAACAAACGTGTCATAACAGAAACATTCTTTATTACATTCAGTAATCCGTACATGACCAGACAGATTTGCTTACTTGAAAGTCCTTTTCGGACCAAGTCTTTTCAATGTTAAATACTGGCCCCAGTTACATTTTATATTTGCATTCTGGCCTACAACTGGAGCCTTTTGCTGATAATTGCTAATATAACTGAGTATGTTTTCTTTGTTTGTTTGATTGATTGTGGTTTAACGCCCCCGTCAACACTATTTCGTACATTTTTGGAGATGTTGCTTCCAATTTGGTGGGACTTTTACCTGACATTGAGATGAAATGACATCTGAAGCCGTGCTGCCCAATGAAACCAAAAGGGCTTATCCAAACGGTCTGACTCGCATAACTTTGCCTGGGCAGACTTAATCAGTCTAAGCGGTTAACCAGTACTCATATGCGGTCAATTTCAGCTCTGCCGGGAAGCACCATGCAACCTAATCTATTCCTCCAAGCCCCGATGGGCGGGGGCTCTTGGTTTGACTCCTGTGGAACGAAGCATCAAAGCCAAGTTACACGAGATAAGAGTCTGAGAAAATAATTGTTCAAGTGATACTTAATTTGTACTAACACGCCAGTTTCTGCAACGGAAGGTCAGGTGTGTTTTTCTATGAGTACTGCGGTTTTGGCCCACATCTTATTAACGATTGGCTCGAAATAATTGAAATGGACGTATATCTAAAAAAAAATAACAGCAAAAACATGCTTCATTTGATTTTTTTGTACAGTGCTCAACAGTCTTAACCCGTCAGTGACCAATAGAACCACCAGAGAACCATCCATCTTATAGCTTTGGACAAGTACATACAGAATTTATGGAATGTCAATATATTTTTATTTGTTGTAAGTTTTACGACAGTTTCCCTACCTTTTAAGCAAACAGTAAATGGCCTGATCATACGCGGAGTCTGATCAGGATCTTCACTGTCAATGTCCCATTTTGAGACGCTAGCCATAAATGGGATAATTTAACTTCTTTCTTTCTTCTTTCTTTCATTTGTGAAAACCTGGCTCGGGTCCGTCACGTATGAAATATAGGTGCCGGACTCGGTAGCTCAATCGGATGCGCGTCTGATTGTAGACCAGGAGGACGCGGGTTCGATACCTACCGGGGTCGGCAACATTCTTTCGTGGAGATTGATCATGACATTTTTTTATGCGGTCATTCTATCCTTTCCGCTGATTCAAGAAGGGCAGTTGTCAGTTTCTGGCGAAAGATCGTGCACTGTACTGGCCAACCGCTTACGTATAGCCTGTCCAGGAAAAGTGTGAATAGGTAAACAGACCGGCTAAAATGACCTAAATAGTGTTGACTGGGCCGTTAAAACCCCAATACAAACAAACAGACAATGAAATATAGGTTTATCTAGTTGACCTGAACGATTTATTTTTATCAATCATGGCCCTGGGGTCAAAATACCCCTGTCCCTAGATGCTTTACAAAGGAATGTCCAGGCCTTTGATACGGGCCTCCGTGGCCTAGTGGATAAGAGCGCTGACTCTTAGTCATTAGGTCTCTCACCGCCGTAGGTTCGAGCCTCGCTCGGGCCACGTGTGAGACGCCAAGTTCTGCAACGGAAGGTCAGGTGGTTTTTCTCCGGGTACTCCGGTTTTCGCCCACCTCTGATTAACGATGGGCTCGATATGAGTGAAATAATCTTGAAAGGGCCGTAAAACCCAACCCCCCCCCCCCCCCCAGGCCTTTGATATTTTATGTACGTACAACTTTAACCTCTAACAGCTTGTTTTAAAATTATCACGATAGGTGCAAAAGTTATCACTTGTTTTCCATTGGAAATTTGAAAAATCTTCTCATTATATACCACACTAGTTATCTATATAGAAGCATCGTCGCACTCTTGAATATACACTTGATACAACGCTGTTAAAGCAATACATCTGCTTGTTTTAAATTTCAGTATTAAGGAATCAAAATATGTTAGCTGATATGTCCGATTTAGGAAAAATCATGATTTCTTCAGTTGTAGTTGAAATGGAGCTTTTTCTTCTTCAAACACAGTTTGCATGTGTTGGTTATAACATATCCTGAGTCGGCTGGGAGAGGCAAATGTGTCGTGTAGCTTTCGACATTAAATAGGTCCCAAACAATATTTGAAAAGGCCTGTTGTCCTTGCAGCAGGGTAAGGGGGAATGCTATGAAATCTATCCACTTTTATTCTCCTTTCTCCTTAATTTCCTTACATGTTTCAGCGATCTTATAGTCGTATAATATTTATGTTGTACCCAATCGAGATCTTTTTATATCGAATAATGATTTTAAGAAATCGGGTGAATCATTGCGCGTACAGGTATATATTTTTCTCTGAATTTATTTACTAAGCCACCATAAAATTCGGGTTCCGATAGACCTTGTTGCAGAATAGATTTAAGTCCAACATTGAAATTAGAAGTTTAATCGGTATGACATCTATAAAATTTAGAAAAGGCTTTGCTTAGTTTAAGATACCGATAACCCTGATTTATATGTTTAGCAGTTTACAATTTATTACGAGTGTTGAAGTCAGTTACCTGACTAGACACTCTGGCAAATTTAATTAATTGCGAAATATAAACGCCAAAGGATGCCGCACGAGGAACACAATCCAGGAAAGGAAGATGTATAATCTCAAATTCATCGCGTTTATCATAAATTTTGCAGGAAACGAACCCGTCTACAATAGATAGATGTAAATCCCAAAACGGGGCCTGGTATCAGAAGAAATTTCTTTATTTAACTGAAGTTCTTGGCGGATGTGGGGGGGGGGGGGGTAATTTGACTGATCAAACCATCGAAATAGGTATTGTCAATATTGAATACATAATCTACATATCAAGAAGACGAGCTTAAGGCTTTGGTTTTCAACATCATGAAGCCTCGTTCATAACAAAACAAGAACAGTCCGCCACAAGGGGAGCGCAGGCAAAGTGGCGGGATTCAGACCGCGCAATGCATATACTCATTTTGGTTTCATTGAGCGACAGGGCTTGAGATGTCATTTCATCTCAATGTCGGTTAAATGTCCCACAAAATTGGAAGCAATGTCTCCAAAATGACCTTAATAGCATTGACGCGGATGTTAAACATCAAATCAAACTAAATGCAACTCGATAGGACTTGCTGTTATGGTCCCTGTAGGTATGTAACTGGATAGAGCTTGCTGTGATGGTCCCTCCAGTGATGCAAATAGACAGGACTTGCTGTACGTATGTAGCAGGATACGATTTGCTGTTATTCTGCCTGCATGTATGTACTGAAAAGGACCTGCTGTTACGGTCCCTGTAGATATGTAACTGGATATGACCGGCTTTTATGGTCCCTGTGGCTATGTAACCTGAGCGGAGCTGCTGTTATGGGCCCTGTACGTATGTAACTGGATAGCATCCGCTGTTATTCTCCCTGCAGGTATGTAATCTGAGCGGACGTCTTGTTACAGTAACTGTGGGAATGTTATCTTAGCGTACCTGCTGTTATGGTTCCTGTAGCAGTGTAACTTGATCGGAACTGCTGTTATCGTCACTGATGATATGTAACTCGAGTGGACCTGCTGTTATGATCCCTGTAGTTATGCAACTCAATGGGACGTGCTGTTAAGGTAACTGCTGGTATGTAACCGGATAGGAATTTGCTGCTATGGTCCCTGTAGATATGTAATAGGATAGGGATTGCTGTTATTCTCCTATAGTAAGTAATCTGAGCGAAGTGTTGTTACAGTCTATGTAGGTATGTAACTTAATTGGACCGGCAGTTATTCTCCCTGTAAGTATGTAACCTGAGTGGACCTGCTGTTATGGTCCCTGTAGGTATGTAACTGGAAAGGACTTGCTGTTACGGTCCCTGTAGGTATGTAACCTGAGCCTATCGACTGGTATGGTCCGTGTATGTATGTAGCTGGATAAGACTTGTTGGCATGGTTCCTGAAGTTACGTAACTGAATAGGACCTGCTGTTATGGAACCTATATGTATGTAACCTGTTCGGACCGCCTGTTATGGTCCCTTTAAGTATTGTACTGGAAAGGACCTGTTTATGTGTTTGATTTGAGGTTTAATGTCCAAATATATAGGTCTTTTGGAGACGCTGCTTCCAGTTTTGTGGGACTTTTACCCGACATTGAGATGAAATGACATCCCAAGACCTGCCACCCAAGGAAACCCAAAGGGTTTATAAGAATGAACGGTCCGACTTGCAGCACTTTGCCTGGGCAGGCTTACAGGGTCACTGATGAGGCTTTATTAGCCGAAACTACGTAGTATGACCCATCTTCTTTCTTATGAATGTTTTCATTGCTCTTAAAGGAACTCATTTTTGATTTTTATTTACATGTACACTCCATGTTTTTCAGTTCTGTGGTGTATTCTTTGCTTCCAAAGGATAATCATGAATATATTTAATGTCACAACAGTTGGTGACTGGGAATGTGTGGGGCCGTAAAATGTCTCCCTGCCCTACACCATAGTGTAGTTTATATTTTCTTGTCGCTTGGGATCATTGATTCCATTTCTGAATTTTGAAAATATTTGAGTGTCACTGATGAGGTCTAAGTGTCCGAAACTAGTCTGGTCAAGAACACATCTATATACATATATACCTTTAGGAACGTTAATGGATAGGACCTGCTGAAATTGTCCCTGTAGGTATGTAACCCATGCGAACCTGCTGTTATGGTCCCTGTATGCATGTAACGGGAAAGGACCTTCTGTTGTGATCTCTGTACTTATGTAACTGAGTACAACCTGCTGTTATTCTCCCTGCAGGTATGTAATCTATGGAGACCTGCTGTAACAGTCCCTCTAGTAATGTTACCTTTGCAAACCTGCTGTTGACTGGATTGGCCCTGCTGTTATGTTTCCTGTGTAAGACTTTTTATTGCCCCTGTGGGTATGTATCCTGGACAGACCTGCTGTCATCGTCCCTATAGGTAGACAGACCCTATAGGTAGATGACGTTATGGTCCCTACAGGTATGTAACTGGATAGGACCAGCTGTTATGGTCCCTGTTGGTATGTAACTGGATAGGATCCGCTGTTATGGTCCCTGTAGGTAATTAAGTGGATAGGACCCGCTATTATGGTCCCTGTAAGTATGTTATCTGAGCGGACCTGCTTTTTTGTCCCTGTAGGTATGCAAAAGGATAGAACTTGCTGTCATCTTGCCTGTGGGTATATAGCCTGAGCGGTCAAGCTGTTATGGTACCTGTAGGTATGTAAGTGGATAGAACCTGTTGTTATAGTCCCGTAGGTACATGTATCGGACTGGATAAGACATTCTTATATGTTCCCTGCTATATATGACTGGAACAGACCTGTTGTTATGCTCCCTGTGCGTATGTTACTGGATACGGCGTTTACGGTTCCAGCGTAAAAAATATAAATTGAATTTTATTTTAGTATTCTTTATGTTGGTTGGCGCCTGATGCTCCGTCGTTTGTCGGGCCCCTCGGAGTCTAACTGTTGGTTTTCTTTTGCACCAGCAATTCTGTTGTTGTATGCTGTCGAGTCCTCAACCTTGTTTCATCTCTGTAGTTTTTTTATTTGTATGTTCTCGGAGATGTTACACTGATGAGTTAGGAAGCCTTCATGCGGACTAAACAAAATTAGTGTATACCGCGACAGTGGTAAGGGCGAGGATTATGGCCATGTAAAATCGATTTAAGCACTGGCCGTTCCAAGGCGGTTCTTCTGTGGCGGTTTATTTATATTGTTGTTTGTTACTTACTGTGTGTATCACTTGTGTCTTTTTATTTTGGATGGCCATTTGGCCATTTTGTGTGAAAGTAACTGTCCTTATGGCCTTCCTTTGTTTAGGTTTCCATTTTGGTCTGGTCGCTTCATGTTTGTGTTTCTTCCCCTTTGGTGTCTTTGATGGGTGGAGTAAGTTAATTGTATCGATTCCTGATCTTTGTTTTACTTCTACTTTGCTGTTGTTGTCCCGGTTGGTATGTAACTGGATAGGACCTGCTGGTATGGTCCCTGCATGTATTTAACTGGATAGGACTTGCTGTTAATGTCCCTGTAGGTATGTTACCTGAAAGGACCTGCTGTTCTTGTACCCGTAGGTATGTAACTGGATAGGACCTGCTGTTATGGTACCTGAAATTATGTAAGCTGAACGGACCCGCTTTTTCTGTCCCTGTAAGTATGTATCCTGAGTGGACATGCTGTTATGTCCCTGTACGTATATTACCTGAGCCGACCAACTGTTATGGCCTTGATGTTTAATCAGAGCGGACCTGGTGTTATGGCCCCTGAAGGTATGTAACTGGACAGGACTTGTTGTTATGGTACGGACATGTAACTGGATAGGACTTAATGTTATGATCCCGAAGGTATGTAACAGAATAGGTATGTAAGTCAATATGTTACCCCACCCATAGGGGCTTGAAGAAATATATGGGCTGCATGATGCTTCCACGCAGAGCTGAATCCGGCCCGCACACTAGTACTGGTAAACCCCGTAGAGGATCTAAGCCTGTCCAGGAACCGCGGTGCGAGGCGGACCGTCAATGCTAATAAACCCTATTGGTTTCATTGGGCGACAGGGCATGAGATGTCATTTCATCTCGATGTCGGGTAAAAGTCCCACGAAATTGGAACCAACGTCTCCAAAATGACCTTTACAGTGTTTACGGGGATGTTAAACCTCAAATCAAACAAACAAAACAATGTAAGTCAATATGACCTGCTGTAATTTTCGCTGTAGGTATGTTACAGTATAGGACCAGCTGTTAATGTCCCTATAGGTAGGTAGACCCTGACGTTATGGTCCCCGTAGGTATGTAACCTGGGCGGATCTGCTGTTATGATCCCGGTAAATATTAAACTGGATAGGCTCTGTTGATAATTATATAAACTTGTCGAACTTGCTGGTTTGGTCCCTAAAGATATGTAACCTGAGGGGACATGCTGTTATGGTACCTGTAGGTATGCAACATGAGCGGATCTGTTATTTAAATGAATAGAACCTGCTGTTATTCTCCCTGCAGGTATATAACCTATGGAGACCTGCTGTTACAGACCCTCTAGTAATGTTACCTTTGCAAACCTGCTGTTAATGTCCCTGTAGCATTTTTACTGGATTGGCCCTGGTGTTATGTTCCCTGTGGGAATGTATCTGAATAAGACTTTTTATTGTCCCTGTATGTATGTATCCTGGACAGACCTGTTGTCATGGTCCCTATAGATAGATAGATAGAACCTGACGTTATGGTCCCTATAGGTATGTAAATGGATAGGATCTGCTGTTTTGGTCCCTGTTGGTATGTGACTGGATAGGATCTGCTGTTATGGTCTTTGTAGGTAATTAAGTGGATAGGACCTTCTATTATGGTCCCTGTAAGTATGTAATCTGAACAGACCTGCTTTATTTGCCCCTGTAGGTATGCAACTGGATGGAACTTGCTGTCATATTGCCTGTGGGTATATAGCCTTAGCGGTCTTGTTGTTATGGTACCTGTAGGTATGTAAGTGGATAGAACTTGTTGTTATAATCCCGTAGGTACATGTATCTGACTGGATAAGACATTCTGATATGTCCATATATGACTTGAAAAGACCTGTTGTTATGCTCCCTTAACGTATGTTACTGGATCGGACATGCTGTTGTTGTCCCCGTGGGTATGTGACTGGATAGGACGGGACGGTATGGTCCATGGAGGTATTTAACTGGATAGGACTTGCTGTTAATGTCCCTGTAAGTATGTTACCTGAGCGGACCTGCTGTTCTTGTACCAGTAGGTATGTAACTGGATTGGACCTGCTGTTATGGTACCTGAAATTATGTGAGCTGAACGGATCCGCTTTTCTGTCCCTTTAAGTATGTATCCTGAGTGGACATGCTGTTATGGTCCTTGTAGGTATATAACCTCAGCGGACCAGCTGTTATGGTCTTTTTGGTATATAACAAGAGTGGACCTGGTGTTATGGCCCCTGCAGGTATGTAACTGGATAGGACTTGCTGTTATGGTGCAGAAATGTAAGTGGATAGGACTTGCTGTTATGGTCCTGGAGGTATGTAATAGGATAGGACTTGCTCTTATTGTCCTTTACGGTATGTAAGTCAACATGACCTGCTGTAATTGTCGCTGTAGGTATGTTACAGTATAGAACCAAATGTTACGGTCCCTGTAAGTATGTAACCTGAGCGGACCTGCTGTTATGATCCCGGTAGATATTTAACAATACGACCTGTGGATAATTATATAAGCTGATCGAACTTGCTGGTTTGGTCCCTGAAGTTATGTAACCTGAGGGGACATGCTGTTATGGTACCTGTAGGTATGCAACATGAGCGGATCTAAACTTTTTAGGCCCCTGTGGGTATGTAACTGCATAGACCCTGCTATTATAGTCCCTGTCATTATTTAAGCTGGCCGCACATGCTGTTATGGTCCCTGTAGGTATTTAAAACATGTTCGGACCGCCTGTTGCGGTCCCTTTAGGTGCGTTACTGGACAGGACCTACGGTGATTGTCTATGTAGGTATGTATCCTCGGCGGACCTGCTGTTATGATCCGTTAGTATGTAACTGGATAGGACCTGCTGTATTGGTTGCTGTAGGCATGTTAATGGTTTGGACATGCTGTTATGGTCGATCCCTGTACGTTTGTAACTGGATATAACCTGCTGTTAATCTCCCTGTAGATATGTTACCTTAGCGGACCTGCTGTTATAGACCCTCTAGTAATGTGATTTAGCACACCTGCTGTTATGGTCCCTGTAGCAATGTAACTGGATTGGACCTGCTGTAATGTTCCCTGTAGGTATGCAACCTGGATGGATCTGCTATTATTGTACTTGTAGGTAGATAGGACCTGCCGTTATGGTCCCTGTGGGTATGACCATGTTCGGACCGCATGTTACGGTCCCTTTAGGCACGTTACTGGATAGGACCTTCTGTAATTGTCCCTCTAGGTATGTATCCCCGGCGAACCTGCTGTTATGGTCCCTGTAGGTATGTAGCTGGAAAGGACTTGCTGTAATGGTCGCTGTAGGCATGTAACGGAAAACGACATGCTGTTATGATCCCTGTACTTATGTATTTGAATGGAACTTGCTGTTGTCCCCCCTGAAGGTATGTTACCTATGGGAACCTTCTGCTACAGTCCCTCTAGTTATGTTACCTTTGCAAACCTGCTGCTAATGTCCCTGTAGCATTTTAACTGGATTGGACCTGCTGTTGTGTTCCCTGTGGGAATATATCGGAATATGACTTTTTATTGTCCCTTTTAGTTATGTATCCTGGACAGATCTGCTGTCATTTGTCCCTATAGGTATGTAACTGGATAGGACCTGCTGTTATGGTCCCTGTTGGTATATAACCGGATATGATCTGCTGTTATGGTCCCTGTAGGTAATAAAGTGGATAGGACCTTCTATTATAGTCCCTGTACGTTTGTAATCTCAGCGGACCTGCTTTATTGGTCCCTGTAGGTATGTCAGTGGATAGAACTTGCTATCATGTTGCCTGTGTTACTGGATAGGGCTTGCTGTTGATGATCCCTGTAGGTATTTAACTGGACTGGACTTGCTGTTTATGTCCTTGTAGGTATGTTACCTGAGCGGACCTGCTGTTCTGATACCCGTAGGTATGAAACTGGATAGGATCTGCTGTTATTGTACCTGACATTATGTTTGCTGAACGGACCCGCTTTTTCTGTCCCTGTAAGTGTGTAACCTGAACGGACATGCTGTTGTGGTCCCTGTAGGTATATAACCTGAGCGGACCAGCTGTTATGGCCTTGTTGGTATTTAACAAGAGTGGGCCTGGTGTTATGGCCCCTGTAGGTATGTTGATGGATAGGACTTGCTGTTATGATGCAGACATGTAACTGGATAGGACTTCCTGTTATGGTCCTGGAGGTATGTAATAGGACAGGACTTGTTGTTATTGTCCTTAACTGTATGTAAGTGAATAGGACCTGCTGAAATTGTCGCTATGGATATGTTGCAATATAGGACCAGATATTATGGTCCAGGTAGGCATGTATCCTGAGCGGACCTGCTATTTTGACCCCGGTTGATATTTACCTGGATAGGACATGTGGATAATTATATAAGCTGATCGAACTTGCTGGTTTGGTCCCTATAGGTATGTAACCTGAAGAAACATGCTGTTATTGTACCTGTAGGTATGCAACCTGAGCGGATCTATAGTTTTCAGGTCCCTGTGGGTATGTAACTGCACAGACCCTGCTATTATGGTCCCTGCCATTATGTAAGCTGGCCGGAAATGCTGTTATGGTCCCTGTAGGTATTAACATGTTCGGACCGCCTGTTACGGTCCCTTTAGGTGCGTTACTGGATAAGACCTACGGTGATTGTCTCTGTAGGTATGTATCCTCGGCGGACCTGCTGTTATAATTCCTGTAGGTATGTTACTGGATAGGACCTGGTTACTATAGGTTTGTTAATTGATAGGACCTGGTGTTATGATCCCTGTACGTATGTAACTGAATAGAACCTGCTGTTAATCTCCCTGTCTGTAGGTAGGTTACATGTTGCTACAGACCTCTAGTAATGTTGCCTTTGTACACCTGCTTTTATGGTCCCTGTAGCCATGTATCTGGATTGGACCTGCTGTTATGTTCCCTGTAGGTATGTAACCTGGATGGATCTGCTGTAATGATCCTTGCAGGTAGATAGGACCTGCCGTTATGGTCCCTGTAGGTATGTTACTGGATAGGACCTTCTGTTTTGGTCCCTGTTGGTATGAAACTGGATAGGACCTACAATTGTTGTCTCTGTACGTATGTAACCTGAGCGGATTTGCTGCATTGGCCCCTGTAGGTATGTAACTGGATAGAACTTATTTAGCCTAAGCGGTTTTGCTTTTACGGTACCTGTATGTATGTAATGGGATAGGACCTGTTGTTATATTCCCATAGCTATCTAACTGGACATTTTGATAGGTTCCCTGCTATATGTGACTGAAAAAAAAAAACTTCTGCTATGCCCCCTGTACGTATGTAACTGGATAGGTATTGTTGTTGTTGTCCCCGTAGGTATCAAACTGGATTGGACCCAATGTTATGGTTCCTTCCTTTATGTTAGCTGAGCGGACCTGCTGTTACGCTCCCTGTACGTATGTCACCTGTCCGGAACACCTGTTATGGTCCCTGATGGTATGTAACTGGATATGATCTGCTGTTATTGTCACTGTAGGTAATTAGGTAGATAGGACCTGTTATAATGGTCCCTGTACGTATGCTGCAATCTGAGCGGACCTGCATTATTGGTCCCTGTAGGTGTGCAACTGGATAGAACTTGCTGTCATGTTGCCTGTGGGTATGTAGCCTGAGCGGTGTTGCTGTTATGGTACCTGTAGGTATGTAAGTGGATAGTACCTGTTGTAATAGTCACGTAGGTACATGTATCTGGCCGGATAAGACATTCTGATATGTTCCCTGCTATATATGACTGGACAAGACCTGCTGTTATGCTCCCTGTACGTATGTTACTGGATTGGGCTTTCTGTTGTTGTTCCCGTAGGTATGTAACTGGATAGGACCTGCTGGTATGGTCCCTGTAGGTATTTAAATGGACAGGACTTGCTATTACTGTCCCAATAGGCATGTTACCTGAGCGGACCTGCTGTTCTGGTACCCGTAGGTATGTAACTGGATAGGACCTGCTGTTATGGTACCTGAAATTATATAAGCTGAACGGACCCGCTTTTTCTGTAAGTATGTAACCTGAGCGGACATGCTGTTATGGTCCCTGTAGGTATATAACCTGAGCGGACCAGCTATTATTGTTGGTATTTAACCAGAGCGGACCTGGTGTTATGGCCCCTATAGGTATGTACATGTAACTGAATAGGACTTGCTGTTATGGTGCAGAAATGTAACTGGATAGGACTTTCTGTGATGGCCCTGAAGGTATGTAATATGATAGGAATGGTGTTATTGTCCGTTTAGGTATGCAAGTCAATAGGACATGCTGTAATAGTATCTGTAGGTATGTTACAGTACAGGGCCAGATGTTATGGTCCCTGTAGGTATGTAATCTGTGCGGACATGCTGCTATGATCCCGGTAGATATTTGACTGGATAGGACCTGTGGATAATTAAATAAGCTGATCGAACTTGCTGGTCTGGTTACTGTATGTATGTAACCTGACGGGACATGCTGTTATGGTACCTGTAGGTATGCAACCTGAGCGGATCTAACGTTTTCATGTCCCTGTGGGTATGTACCTGCATAGACCCTGCTATTATGGTCCCTGTCATTATGTAAGCTTTAGGTACTTTAGTAATGCAACTGAGCGGATCTAAAGTTTTCAGGTCCCTGTGGGTAGGTAACTGCATAGACCCTGCTATTATGGTCCCTGCCATTATGTAAGCTGGCCCGACACGCTGTTATGGTCCATGTTGGTATTAACATGTTCGGACCGCCTGTTACGGTCCCTTTAGGTACGTTACTGGATAGGACCTACGGTAATTGTCTCTGTAGGTGTGTATCCTGGGCGGACCTGCTGTTATGATTCCTGTATTGGATAGGACTTGCTGTAATGGTCGCTGTAGGTATGTAAATGGATAGGACATGCTGTTATGATCCATGTACGTATGTAGCTGAATAGAACCTGTTGTTATTCTCCCTGTAGGTATGTTACCTTAGCGGGCCTGCTGTTACAGGCCCTCTTGTAATGTCCCTGTAGCAATGTAACTTGAATGAACCTGCTGTTATGTTCCCTGTAGGTATGTAACCAGGATTGATCTGCAGTTATGGTCCTCGTAGGTAGATAGGTCCTGCTGTTATGGTCCCTGTAGGTATGTTACTGGTAGGACCTGCTGTTATGGTCCCTGTTGGTACGTAACTGGATAGAACCTGCAATTATGGTCTCTGTACGTATGTTACCTGAGTGGACCAGCTGGCCCCTGTAGGTATGTAGCTGGATAGAACTTGCTATCATGTTCCCTGGAGGTATTTAGCCTAAGCGGCTTTGCTTTTATGGTATCTGTAGGTATGCAATTGGATAGGACCTGTTGTTATAGTCCCATAGCTATCTAACTGGACATTCTGATATGATTCCTGCTATATGTGGCTAAAAAACTGCTATTATGCTCCCTGTACGTATGTAACTGGATAGGTCTTGCTGTTGTTGTCCCCGTAGATATGAAACTGGATAGGACCCACTGTTATGGTTCATTCCTTTATGTTAGCTGTGCGGACCCATGTTATGCTCCCTGTAGGTATGTCACTTGTTCGGAACACCTGTTATGGACCTTTAGGTATGTTAATGGATAGGACCTGCTGTAATTGTCCCTGTAGGTATGTAACCTGAGCGGATCTGCTATTATGGTCCCTGTATGCAGTCTAAATGCAGAAAAATATATAACGGCAATGACTTCAGCACCCATTTTCGTAAAGTCATTCTTCGATATTAAAAGACTGGGTAAAACATAAATGTTATACGACAGACTGCATGTATGGTAGTTAACCCAATCACGGTTGACAACTTTGTTTCCCTCTTTAATTGCACGCCGGTGGGTCAGGCCTCAGATTCTATGACGGTTCCAACGTAAAGGCTTATTGAGAATTAGAGAGGTCTAATTCAAGGTAATGTTGGTTGGTGCCTGATGCTCTATCTTTGGTCGGGACCATTAGAGTCTAACTGTTGATTTTCTTTTGCTGCAGCATTTCAGTGGTTTCTTGCTGTCGAGTCCTCACCGTTGTTTCATTTCATCTCTGTGGTTGTTTGATTATTTGTGTTCACGGAGATGTTGCACTGATGAGTCATGCGGACTGAACAAGTTATTTGTCTAAATCGCGACGGAGGTAAGGGCGAGGATCGTGGCCACGTAAAATCGACTAAAGCCCCCCCCCCCCCCCCCCCCCAAGTGGAATTCGTTTCCGCTGACCGTTCCAAGGCGGTTCTTCTGTCGCGGTTTATTTTTGTTATTGATTGTCTTTGGGTGTTTGTGTCACATATATTATTTTATTTTGGATAGCCTATTGGCCATTTTGTGGGAAAGTAACTGTCCTTTTGGCTCTCCGCTATTTATGTTTCCATTAGGTATGTTGTTTCATGTTTGTGTTTCTTTACCTTTGGTGTCTCTGATGGGAGCTGTGGGTTGATTGTATCGATTCCTGATCATTGCCTCCACTTCTCTTTTTCCTGTTATTGTTGCAATAGGTATGTAACATGAGCGTACCTGCCGTTGTGGTACTTGTAGGTATGTAATCTGAGCGGACATGCTGTTATAGATTCTGTAGGGACGTTACATTAGCGTACCTGCTTTTATGGCCCCTGTATGCATGTGACTATATAGTACCTGCTGTTAAGGTCTCTGTAATGATGTTAGGCTCAGCGTACCTGTTGTTGTGTGTGGTCCCTGTAGGTATGTAACATGAGCAGACATGCTTTTATGGTCCCTGTAGGTATGTAACCTGAGCGGACCTTCTGCTGTAGTCCCTGTAGATATGTAACTGGCTAGGTCTTACTGTTTTGTTCCATGCAGGTATGTTAGTGGATAGGACCTGCCGTTATGTTCATGTAGGTATGTTACCTGGGCGGACCCCCTATTAGGGTCCCTGTAGGTATTTGGGTTAATTGTATCGATTTCTTGTCATTGCCTCTATTATCGTCCCTCGATAGAAATTGCTAACACATGTTACAGGATAGAACTTGCTGTTATGGTCCCTGTAGGAAGATAACAGGATAGGACTTCATGTTATGGTCCTTGTAGCTATATAACCTGAGTGAATCAGCTGTTACTGTCCCCTCAGGCATATAACTTGACCAAAAGTAATGGTCCTAGTAGGTAAGTTACATGAATTCGCCTGTCGTTATGGCCCCTGTATGTAATTGGTTAGGACTTGTCGTAATGGTCCCTGTAAATATGTAACCGGAGCCGACCTGCTGTTATGGTCCCTGTTTGGATGATGCAGGCAAGTACCGGCAGTTATGGTCCCTGTAGGTATGTAAATGGATAGGTCCTGCGGTAACGGTTCCTGTAGATATGTTACATGTTCAGATCGCCTGTTATGATCCCTTTAGGTATGCTACTGGATAGTACCTGCTGTAATTGTCCCTGTAGGTATGTATCCTGGGCGGACCTGCTGTTATGGTCCTTGTAGGTATGTAACTGGAAAGGACATACTCTAATGGCCAGTGAAGGTATCTAACTGGAGAGGATCATGTCTCTATTATTTTGTAACCTGAGAGGACCTGCTGTAATGGTCTCTGTAGATCTATTAGTGTATAGGACTTGCTGTCATGGTCGCTGTAGGTATGTAGCCGGAGCTGTCCTGCTGTTGTGGTCCCTTTACGTATGTAACTGGATAGGACCTGCTGTTATAGTACCCGTAGATTTGTATCCTAAGCGGATATGTTGTTATGGTCCAGGTAGGTATTTTGTTTGTTTGATTTTAGGTTTAACGTCCCCGTCAACACTGTAAAGGTCATTTTGGAGACGTTGCTTCCAATTTTGTGGGACTTTTACCCGACATTGAGATGAAATGACATCTCAAGCCCTGTCGCCCAATGAAACCAATAGGGTTTATTAGCATGGACGGTCCGCTGGTCCGGGTAGGTATGTGACCTGAACGGATCTGCTGTTATGGTCCCTGTAGGTATGTACTTGATAGGACCAACTGTTATGGTTCCCTTCATTATGTAAGCTGAGCAGAACTGCTGTTATGCTCCTTGTAGGTATGTAAACTGTTCGGACAGCCTTTATGGTCCCTTTAGGAATGTTACTGATTAGGACCTGCTATAGTTGTCCCTGTAGGTATGTTACCTGGACTGGCTGTCATTGCGGCCGTATGTAAGTAACAAAAGTGGACCTGCTATTTTGGTCCCTGTAGGTATGTAATTTGAACCGAAATGCTGTTATAGTCCCTGCAGGGAGTGAGTGAATGAGTGTTTGAGTTTTACGTCCCACCAACAGCTAAGGTCATACGGAGACGGGACCTCGGTTTAAAGACTCATCCGAAAGTCTGGAGAAGGCCGGGATCGATCCTGCGATCATCGGTTTACAAGGCGAGTAGCGTAACCGCTACACCACGGAGGCGTCTAGTCCCTGCAGGAACGTAGCCTTAGCGTACCTGTTGTTATGTTCACTATTGGTATGTAACGGGATAGCTTGTTTGTTTGATTGGGGTTTTAAGTCCCCGTCAACACTGTATAGATCATTTTTTAAACGTTGCTTCCAATTTTATGGGACGTTTACCCGACATTGAGATGAAATGACATATCAAGCCCTGTTGCAAATGAAACCAATGTGGTTAAAAAGCATGAGCGGTCCGACTTGCGCCGCTTTGCCTGTGCGAGCTTAGATACTCTAAGCGGTTTACCAGTACTCGTCTGCGGTCGGACTCAGGTGTAGCTGGACAGCATCTGCTGTTATGGTCCCGGTATTGATGTAAACTCAGCGGACCTTCTGATGTTCTCCCTGTAGGTATGTAACCTGAGCGGCCATGTTGTTATTGTCCCTGTACGTATGTAACTTTTGCGGACCTGCTGTTATGGTCCCTGTAGGTATTTAACCTGAGCGGACTTAGGGTATGGTCACTGTAGGCATCTAACTGGATAGGGCTTGCTGTTATGTTCTCTGTATGTGTGTCCCTGCAGGTATGAAACTGGACAGAACTTGCTGTTATGTTCCCTGTATGTATGAAACAGGACAGAACTTGCTGTTATTGTCCCTGTAGGTATTAAATTGAACAGGACCTGCTGGTAAGGTCCCTGTAGATATATAACTGAATAGGACCGGCTGTTATGGTCCCTGTAGGTATGCAATCTGAGCTGACATGTTGTTATTGTCCGTGTTCATATGTAACTGGATAGCACCTGCTGTTATTCTCCGTGCAGGTATGTAACCTGAGCTGACCTCAAAGGGATATGACTTGCTGTAATTGGCCTATAGTTAGTTAACCTGAGCGGAACTGTTGTTACGGTCCCTCTAGGTATGTAACCGAATACGACCTGATGTTATTCTCACTGTAGGCATGTAACATGGGTAGACCTGCTGTTATGGTCCCTGTAGGTATGTAACTGGATATAGCTTGCTGTTTTGGTCCCCGTCGATATGTAACCGGAGCGGACCTGCTGTAATAGTCCCTGTATATATGTAGCTAAACAGGACAGGCTTTCATGGTCCCTGTTGGTATGTAACTGGATAGGACCTGCATTTATGGTCCCTATAGTCATGTAGCCTGCTCGGACCGCTAGTCATGGTCCCTTTAAGTGTGTTACTGAATAGGACCTGCTGTTTGTTTGTTTGATTTCAGGTTGAACGTCCTCGACAAGACTTTATAGGTCATTTTGGAGACATTGCTTCCAATTTTTGTGGGACGTATACCCGACATTGAGATGAAATGACATTTCAAGCCCTGCCGCATAATGAATCCAATTGGGTTTATAAGGATGTATGTCCGACTTGCTCCACTTTGCTTTGGCCGGCTATCACCATCTAAGCGGTTTACCGGTTTACTTTTACTCATCTGCGGTGGATTCCAGCTCTGGATGGAAGCAGTGTGCAGTCTAATCGATTTCTTCAAGCCTCGATGGGTGGGGCGGTAGGAACTGCTGTAAATATCCATGTAGGTATGTAACCTGGGCGGACCTGCTGTTATGGTTACTGTAGGTCTCTTACTGGATAGGACCTGCCGTTATGGCCCTTGTAGGTACGTAAATGGACAAGACATGCTGTTGTGGTCCCTGTACTTATGTACCCTAAGCGTACCTGCTGTTATGGTCCCTGAAGGTATGTAACTGGAACTTGCTAGGTACGTAAATGGATAGGACTTGCTGTTATGGTCCCGGTAGGTATGTACCCTGAGCGGTCCTGCTGTTCTGGCACCTGTAGATATGTAAGTGTATAGGACCTGCAGTTATGGTACCTGTACTTATGTAAGCCGAGCGGACCTGCTTTTTCTGTCTCTGAAGGCATGTAACCTAAGCGCACATGTTGTTATGGTCCCTGTAGGTATATAACCGGAGTGGACCAGCTGTTATGGTCCCTGTAGGTATTTAAACAGAGCGGACCTGGTGTTGTGGACCCTGTAGGTACGTAAATGGACAGTACATGCTGTTATGGTCCCTCTACTTATGTACCCTAAGCGGACTTGCTGATATGGTCCCTGAAGGTATGTAACTAGAACTTGCTACCATGACCCAAAAAGGTATTTAGCCTGATTGTCCTTGTTGTTACCGCCTGTTACAGTACCAGTAAGTATGTAACTGGATTGGACCTGCTATAATTGTCCATGTAGGTATGTTACCTGGACGGACCTGCAGTTATGGTCTCTGTATGCAGATAGGCCCTGCCTTTATGGACCCTGTAGGTATGTTGCTGGATAGGGCCTGCTGTTGTGGTCCCTGTTGGTATGTAACAGGATAGGACTTGCTGTTATGGTCCCTGTAGGTATGATACCTGAGCGCACCTGCTGTATTGTTCCCTGTAGGTATGTTACTGGATAGAACTTGCTGTCATGTTCCCTGCAGGTATATAGCATGAGCGTTCTTGCTGTTATGGTACTTGTTGGTATGTAATTGGATAGGACCTGTTGTTATAGTCCCGTAGGTATCTAACTGGATAAGACATTCTGATATGTTCCCTGCTATATGTGACAGGAAAAAAACTGCTGGTGAGCTACCTGTACGTATGTTACTGGAAAGGACCCGCCGTTGTTGTTCCGGTAGGTATGTAACTGGATAGTACCTGCTGTTATGCTCCCAGTAAGTACTTAACTGGATAGGACTTGCTGTTATGGTCCCGGTTGGTATGTACCCTGAGCGGACCTGCTGTTCTGGTACTTGTAGGTATGTAAGTTTATAGGACCTGCTGTTATGGTACCTGTAATTATGTAAGCCGAGCAGACCTGCTTTTTCTGTCTCTGTAGGCATTTAACCTGAGCGCACATGTTGTTATGGTCCCTGCAGGTAAATAACCTGAGCGGACTAGCTGTTATGGTCCCTTTAGGTATTTAACCAGAGCGGACCTGGTGTTACGGTCCATGCAGGTATGTATCTGGATAGGACTTGCTGTTATTGTGCATAAATATAAACGGATAGGACTAGCTGTTATTGGGCCTAAAGGTATTTAACAGGATAGGACTCGCTGTAATTGTCATTTAGGTAATAAACTATGAAACAGAATAGGACCAGCTGTTATGGTCCATGTAGGTATATAATCTGAGCGGATCTGCTGTTATGGTCCCTGTAGGTATGTAACTGCAAAGACCCTTCTGTTATGATCCCTGTCATTATGTAAGCTGGCCGGAGCTGCTGTTATGTTACCTGTCCTTTAAGGTATGTTACTGGGTAGGACCTGCTGTCATTGTCCCTGTAGGTATGTTACCTCGGCGGACCTGCTGTTATGGTCCTTGTAGGTATGTAACTGGATACGATTTGTTGGAATGGTAATTGTGTGTATGTAACTGGAGAGGACCATGTCTCTATTATTTTGTAACCTGAGAGGACCTGCTGTAATGGTCTCTGTAGATCTATTAGTGTATAGGACTTGCTGTCATGTTCGCCGTAGGTATGTAGCCGGAGCTGTCCTGCTGTTGTGGTCCCTTTACGTATGTAACTGGATAGGACCTGCTGGTATGGTCCCTGTTCTTTTCTAACCTACCGTTATTGTCCCTGTAGGTCTGTAACTGGATAGGACTTGCTGTCATCGTCCCTGTAAGTGTGTAGCTTGAGCTGCCCTTCTGTGGTGGTTCCTGTTAGTATGTTACTGGAAAGGACCTGCTCTTTTGGTCTCTATTATTAAGTTAGCTGAGCGGACCTGCTGATTTGGTCTCTGGAAGTATGTTACCTGAACGGACCTGCTGTTATGGTCCGGGTAGGTATTTAACTGGATGGGATCCGCTGTTTTGGACCATTTCTTTATGTAAGCTGATCGGAACTGCTGCTATGCTCCCTGTAGGTACTTAACCTCTTCGGACCACCTGTTATGATCCCTATAGGTATGTTTCTGGATAATACCTGCTGTAATTGTCTCTGTGGGTGTATAACCTGAGCGGACCTGCTGTTATGGTCCCTGTATATAGACATGCTGTCATTGTCGCTGCCGTATGTATGACCTGCTGTTTTGGTCCCTGTAGGTATGTATTCTGAGCGGATGTGCTGTTATAGTCTCTGTAGGGACGTTACCTAAGCGTACCTGCTTTTATGGTCCCTGTAGGTATATGGCCGGATAGGACCTACTGTTACAGTCCCTGCAATGATGTAAGCGGACCTGTTGTTGTGGTCCTTGAAGGAACATAACATGAGCGGACATGATTTTTACTGTCCCTGTAGGTATGTTACCTGAGCGGACCTGCTGTCAAAGTCCCTGTAGGTTTGTAACTGGCAAGGACTGCTGTTTTGTTCCCTGCAGGTATGTAACTGGATAGGGCTGGCTGTTATGTTCCTGTAGGTATGTAATCTACGCGGACCTGCTGTTAGGGTCCATGTAGGTATGTAATCGGATAGGACTTGCTATAATGGTCACTGTGGGTATGTAACGGGATATGCCCTGCTGTTATGTTCCCTGTACGTATGTGACTGGATACGACCTGCTGTTATCGTAACATTAGCGGACCTGCTGTTACAGTTCCTCTGGTAATGGTACCTAAGCGGACCTGCTGTTATGGTCCCTGTAGCAGTGTAACTGGATCGGACCTGCTGTTATCGCCCCCGTAGGTATGTGACGGGATAGGAATTGCTGTCATATGTAACAGCATAGAACATGCTGTTATGGTCCCTGTAGCTAGATAACACGATAGGACTTGCTGTAATGGTCCTTGTAGGTAGATAACCAGAGTGAACCAGCTGTTACTGTCCCTCCGGTTATATCTGGACCTGCTGTTATGGCCCGTGTAGGTATGTTACTGGTTAGGACTTGCCGCTATTGTCCCTGGAAGTATGTAACCGGCGCCGACCTGCTGTTATTGTCCCTGTTTGAATGATACAGGAAAGTACCGGCTGTTATGGTCCCTGTAGGTATGTAAATGGATAGGACCTGCTGCAGTGGTCCCTGTAGATGTAACCTGTTTGGATCACATGTTATGGTCCCTTTATATATGTTACTGGATAGTACCTACTGTAATCGTCCCTGTAGGTATGTAGCTTGGGCGGACCTGCTGTTACAGTCCTTGTAGGTATGTAACTGAAAAGGTCTTACTCTAGTGGTAATTGTAGGTGTGTAACTGGATAGGACCTGGTCCATGTTCGTTTATAACCCGAGCGGATCTGCTGTTATGGTCCCTGTGGGTCTATTACTGTAGAGGACTTGCTGTCATGGTCGCTGTAGGTATGTAGCCGAGGCTGTCCTGCTTTTGTGGTCTATGTAGGTATGTGACCATGGCGGACATGCTGTTAAGGTCCGACTGGGTATGTTACCTGGACAGACCTGCTGTTATTGTCCCTGTAGTTATGTAACTTGAAAGTACCAGCTGTTATTGTTCCTTTCATTATGAAAGCTGAGCGGACAAGCTGTGATCCTCCCTGTAGGTATGTAACCTGCTCGGATCGCCTTTTTGGCCCCTTTAGGAATGTTACGAGATAGGACCTACTGTAAATGTCCCTGTAGGTATGTAACCTGGGCGAACCTGTTGTTTTGGTCCCTGTAGGAAGTCTGGCTGTCATTGCCGCTGTATGTATGTAACATAAGCGGACCTTCTGTTTTGGTCCCCATAGGCATGTAATCTGAATCGAAATGCTGTAATAGTCCCTGCAGAGACGTAACATTAGCATACCTGCTGTTATGTTCCCTATGTGTATGTAACTGGATATGACCTGCTGTTATGGTCCCGGTAATTATGTCAGTTCAGTGGACCTGCTGTTGTTGCCCCAGTAGGCATGTAACCTGTGCGGTCTTGCTGTTATGGTCCCTGTAGGTATGTAACCTTCACGGACCTGCTATTATGGTCCCTGAAGGTATTTAACCTGAGCGAACCTGGGGTATGTTTCCTGTAAGCATGTAACTGGATAGGACTTGTTGTTATCTTCTTAGCCTATTGGCCATTTTGTGGGAAAGTAACTGTCCTTTTGGCTTTCTGCTGTTGATGTTTCCATTGGGGTCTGTTGTTTCATGTTTGTGTTTTCTTTCCCTTTGGTGTCTCTAATAGGAGCTGTGGGTTAATTTTATCGATTCCTGATCATTGCCTCCCTTTCTATGTTGTATGTTTGTTACTGGATAAAACATGCTGTTATGTTCCTGCAGGTATATAATTGGATATGACTTGCTGTTAACGTCCCTGCAGGTATGTAACTGGATAGAACTTGCTGTTATGTTCCCTGTAGGTATGAAACAGCACAGGACTTGCTGTTGTGTTCTATGTGTGAATGTAACTGGAAATTGTTATGTTCCTGTAGGTATGTACTTGATAGGACTTGCTGTTATTGTCCCGGAAGATACGTAAGTGAATAGGACCTGCTGGTAAGGTCTCTGTAGGTATATAACTGAATAGGAACGGCTGTTATGGGCCCTGTAGGACCTGCTGTTGTTCTCCCTGTAGGTATGTAACCATAGAAGACCGGCTGTTACAGTCCCCGTAGGAAGGTTACCTTAGCGCACCTGCTGTTATGGTCCCTGTAGTAGTGTAACTGAATAAGACCTGCTGTTATCGTCCCTGTAGGTATGAAATTAGATTGGACTGCTCTTATGGTCGGTCCCTGTAGCTATTTAACTGGATAAGAGTTGCTGTTGAGGTATCTGAAATATGTAACTGGATAGGAAATGCTGTTATGGTCCCTATAGAACGTAAACCGGAGCGGACATGTTGTTAGGGTTCATGTAGGTATGTTACTGGTTTGGACCTACTGTAATCCTCGCTGTAACCTGAGCGAACCTGTTGTTACAGTCCCTGAAGGGATATTTCTTAAGGGACCTGCTGTTGTGGTCCCTGTAGCTATGTAACTGGATAAGACCTGCTGTTATGGCCCATGTAATAATGTAAGCTCAGCGGACCTGCTGTTGTTTTTTCTGTAGATATGTAACCGGAGCGGACCTGCTGTTAAGGTCCCTGAAGGTATTTAACATGTGCGGACCTGTGGTATTCTACCTGTAGACATGTAACTGGATAGGACTTGCTGTTATGTTCCCTGTAGGTAGGTAACTGGATAGGACTTGCTGTTATGTCCCTGTAAGTATGTAATTGGATAGGACTTGCTGTTATTGTCCCTGCAGGTATGTAACTTGATAGAACTTGCTGTTAAGGTCCCTGTAGGTATGTAACTGAATAGGACCGGCTGTTATGGTCCCTGTAGGTATGTAATCGTTGCAGACCCGCTTTGATCCCTAAACGCATGTAACTTGATGGGACTTGCTGTTATCCGCCCTGTAGGTATGTAGCCTGAGCGGACCGGCTGTTACAGTCCCTGTACGAATGTAGCCTTAGCGGGCCCGCTGTATTGATCCCTGTAGCAGTGAACCTGGATAGGAACTGCTGTTATAGTCCCTGTAGGTATGAAACCGGATTGGACCTGCTCGTATGGTCCCGGTAGCTATTTAACTGGATGGTGATTGCTGTTATGGCGTCTGTAGTATGTAACTGGATAGGCTGCTAAGGTCCCTGTGGTTATGTAACAGGAAAGGACTTGCTGTTATGTTCCCTGTAGGTAAGAAGCCTGAGAGGACCTGCTGCTACGCATCCTGTAGGTATATGACTGGTTAGGACCTACAGTTATCCTCGCTTTAGATATGCAACCTGTGCGAACCTGCTGTTACAGTCCTGGCAGGGATATTCCTTAGAGGACCTGCTGTTTTGGTCCCTGTAGGTATGTTACTTGATAGCACTTGCTGTTCTAGTACCCGTGACAGGATAGGAATTGCTGCTATGGTCCCTATAGGTATGTAACAGGATATGATCTGCTGTAATGGTCACTGTAGGATGGAAACCTGAGAGGACCTGCTGTTACTGTCTCTATAGGTATTATCTTGATATGACCTACTGTTATCCTCGCTGTAGATATGTAACATGAGCCAACCTGCTGTTGAGTCCCTGTAGGCATTTTCCTTAGAGGACCTGTTGTTATGGTCCCTGTAGGTATGTTACATGAAAGGACCTGCTGTTATGGTCCTTGTATATATGTATCTGGATATGTAACTGGACGAGACCTTCTGTTTTTCGTAACCTGAGCGAACCTGCTGTTACAGTCCCTGTAGGGATATGTCTTAGAGGGTTTGCTGGTGTGGTACCTGTAGGTATTTTCCTGGATAGAACTTGCTGTTATTTTCCCAGTTGATATGTAAAGGGATAGGACCTGCTGTTATGGTACCTGTAGGTATTTTACTGTATAGGACTTGCTGTTATGGTCCCAGTAGGTATTTACCTGAGCGGACCTGCAGTAATGGTCCCTGTAGGTATGTAACTTGATATGACCTGCTGTTATGGTTCCTGTGATTATATAAGCTGAGCGGACCTGCACCTTTTATCTCTGTAGGTATGGAACCTGACGGACATTCTGTTATTGTCGCTGAAGGTATGTAACCTGGCCGGACCTCCCGTTTTGGTCCCAGTAGGTGTGTAACTTGATTGGACCTGCTGTTATAGTCCCTGTAGGTATGCAAATGGATAGGGCTTGCTGTTATTGTCCCCATAGGTATGCAACTGTATAAGACCTGCTCGTTGGTTCCTGTAAGTAAATACTTGATTGCACATGCTGGTATGGTCCCGGTAGGTATGTAACCTGAGGTGACATATGGTCTTAGTCCCTGTAGTTATGTGACTGGATAGGAATTGTTGTTATGGTAACTGTAATTATGTATATAACCTGAGCGGATATGCTGTTATGATCCCTGTATTTATATAACCTGAGCGGACCTGCTTTTATGGTCCCTGTAGGTATTTAACCAGAGCGGACGTTGTGTTATGGCCCCTCTAGGTATGAAACTGGATAGGACTTGTTGTTGTGGTGGAGGTATTGAACTGAATAGGACCTGCTGTTGTGGTCCCTGAAGGTACATAACAGGATAGGACTTGCTGTTATTGTCCCTGTAGGCTTGTTAGCTGAGCAGACCGTCTGTTTTGATCCCCGTAGGTTTCAAACTGGATAGGACCTGGTGTTAAGTATATTCTGAGCGGACTTGTTGGTTTGGTCCTAAGCGGACGTTGTGTTATGGCCTCTGTAGGTTTGAAACTGGATAAGACTTCGTGTTGCAGTGCAGGTATTGAACTGAATAGGATTTGCTGTTGTGGTCCCTGAAGGTACATAACAGGATAGGACTTGCTGTTATTGTCACTTTAGGAACGTAGGTTAATAGGACCTGCTGATGTGGTCTCTCTAGGTATGTTAATGAATAGGACAGGCTGTTATGGTCCCTGTAGGCATGTTACCTGAGCGGACCGTCTGTTTGAATCCCCGTAGGTTTTAAACTGAATAGGGCCTGCTGTTAAGTATATTCTGAGCGGACTTGCCGGTTTGGTCCCTGGAGATATGTATCCTTAGCGGACATGCTGTTGTGTAACTTGAGTGGATCTGCTGTTATGGTCACTGTGGGTATGTAACTGGATAGACTCTGCTATTATGGTTCATGTCATTATGTAAGATGACCGGCCTGCCCTGCTGTTATGGTCCTGTAGGTATGTAACATGTTCGGACCGTCTGTTACGGTTACTAGATAGGACCTGCTGTATGTATGTTACCTGGGCAGACCGGCTGTTATGGTCCCTGTATTGTGTAAATAAATAGGACTTGCTGTAATTGTCCATGTAGGTATGTTACTGGAAAGGACCTGCTCTTGCGGTCCCTGTGCGTATGTAACTGGATAGGAACTGCTGTTATGCTCCCTGCATGTATTTACGCCTACCGGAACTGCTATTACAGTTCTTCTAGTAATGTTACCTAAGCGGACCTGTTGCTATGGTCCCTGTAGCAGAGTTACTGGATCGGATATGCTGTTAACGTCTTTGTAGTTATAGAAGTGGATTGGACCTGCTGTTATGTTCCCTGTAGGTTTGTATCTGGATAGGAATTGCTTTTATGTTCCCTGTAGGTATATAACGGGATAGGAATTGCTGTTATATGTTAGAGGATAGAACTTGATGTTATGGTCCTTGTAGGTTGATAATACGATAGGACTTGCTGTTGTGTGCCATGTAAGTAGATTACTTGAGCAAACCTGCTGTTACTGTCCCTGCAGGTATGTAACTGGGCCAAATGTTATGCTCCCTGCTAGTATCTCACCTGAGTGGACCTGGAGCATGGTCCCTGTATAACTGTAGCGGCATAGGTCTGGCTGGCATGGTGTCTGTAGGTATTTTACTGGATAGGACATGCTGTAATGGTCCCTGTAGGTATGTCACCTATTCGTACCGCCTGTTATGGTCCCTTTAGGTATTTTACTGGATAGGACCTGCTGTAATTGTTCCTGTAGGTATGTATCGTGAGTGGACTCGCTGTTATGGTTCTTATAGGTATGTAGCTGGATAGGACTTGCTGTAATTGTCATTGTAGATATGAAACTAGATAGGAACTGCTGTTATGGTCCCTGTAGATATGTAACTGGATAGGACCTGCTGTTATAGTCCCTGTGTTTTTTTACCTGAACGGACCTGTGGGTCTGTAACTAGAAAGCACTTGCTGTCATAGTCGCTGGAGGTATGTAGCCTGAGCTGGCCAGCTGTTGTTGTTCCTGTAGGTATGTTACTGGATAGGACCTTTTGTTATAGTCCCTGTTTTGTTTGTTGATTTGAGGTTTAACGTCCCCGTCAACAATAAAAAGGTCATTTTGGATACTTGCTTCCAATTTTGTGGGACTTTTACAAATAGGGTTTAATTACAAGGACGGTCCGCCCCTCACCGCGCTTCCTGGACAGGCTAAGATACATTAAGCAGTCTACCAGTACTAGTGTGCGAGCATCATGCAGCCCATATATTTCTTTAAACCCCTATGGGCGGGGGTAAGCTATCGTCCCTGTAATTATGTTAGCTGAGTGGACCTGCTGATTTGGTCCCAGCAGTAATGTAACCAGAGCGGACATGCTGTTATGGTTCGGGTAGGTATGTTTCCTGTAGGTATGTTACTTGATGGGACCCGATGTTATGGTTCCTTTCATTATGTAACCTGTTCGAACCGCCTGGTATGGCCCCTTTAGGAATCTGACTGTACAGGTTTGGTTTAGTTTGATTTGAGGTTTTACATCCCCGTCAACACTGTATAGGCCATTTTGGAGACGTTGCTTCGAATTTTGTGGGACTTTGACCCGACATTGAGAAGACATGACATCTCAAGCCCTGTCGCCCAATGAAACCAATAGGGTTTATAAGCATGGGCGGTCCGACTCAAACCGCTTTGCCTGGACAGGCTTAGATCCTCTAAGCGGTTTACCAGTACTCGTGCTTGGTCGGTTTCAGCTCTGCGAGGAAGCACCATGCAGGCAAACTATTTCTTCAAGCCTCGATGGGCGGGGGCGCCTGACTTTTCAGGACTTGCTCTTATTGAAGCTGAAGGTATGTATCCTGGGCGGACCTGCTGTTATGGTTTCTGTAAGTAGACTTGCTGTCATTGTTGCTGCAGGTATATAACATGAGCGGACCTGCTGTTTTGGTCCCTGTAGGTATGGAATCTGAGCGGACATGCTATTATTCTATCCGTACGGACAATACATTAACGCACCTGCTGTTATGGTCCTTTAGGTATGAAACTTGATAGGACCTGCTGTTATTGTCCCTGTAATGATGTAAGTTCAGCGGATCTGCTTTTGTCCCTGTGGGTAAGTAACTTGAGTAGACATGCTGTCATGGTCCCTAAAGGTATGTAACCTAAGCGGACCAGCTGTCATGGTCAATGTAGGTATGCTACCTGAGAGGACATGGGTTATAGTCCCTGCAGGTATGTTTTTAGATAGGACTTGCTGTTATGTTTCCTGTATGTATATAACTGGATAGGACTTGATGCTATTTCCCTGCAGGTATATAACTGAATAGGACTTGCTGTTATGTTCCCTGTAGGTATGGAACAGGGTAGAACTTGCTGTTATTCTCCCTGTAGGTATGTAAGTGGAAATGACCTGCTGTTATGGTCCCTATAGGAATGTAATTAAATATGACCGGCTGTTATGAACCCTGTAGGTATATAACCTGAGCGGACCGGAATTTATTGTCCCTGTTTGTATGTAACTGGACAGGACCTGCTGTTATTCTCCCTGTAGGTGTGTAACCTGAGCGGGACGGCTGTTACTTTCCCGTTAGGAATGTTATCTCAGCGGACTTGCTGTTATAGTCCCTGTATCAGTGTAACAGGCTAGTATCTGCTGTTATCGTCCCTGTAGGAAGGCATCTGGATTGTGCCTGCTCGTATGGTCCAATGTAAAAATGTAAAATCGATTTAAGCCCCCCCCCCCCCGCCCCCCCCCCCCCCCACGACCGTTCAGAGGCCGTTCTTCTGTGGCGGTTTATTTATGTTGTTGTTTGTTACTTACTGTGTGTATCACTTGTGTCTGTTTTTTTTTTTTGATTGCCATTTGGCCATTTTGTGGGAAAGTAACTGTCCTTATGGCCTTCCTTTGTTAAGGTTTCCATTATGGTCTGGTCGCTTCATGTTTGTGTTTCTTTTCCTTTGGTATTTTTGATGGGTGGAGTAAGTTAATTGTATCGATTCCTAATCTTTGTTTTACTTCTAATTTGCTGTTATTGTATCCGAAGTTATATAACTGGATAGGAACTGCTGTTATGGTCCCTGTAGGTAGGAAATCTGAGCGGACTTGTTGTTACCTGTTTTACGGTCCCTATAGGTATGTAATTGGATAGTACTGTTATTCTTCTTGTAGATATGTAAACTGAGCGGACCGCCTGTCATGTTTATACCCCCGCAAACGAAGTTTGAAGGGGGTATATAGGAGTCAGCTTGTCGTCTGTCGTCGTCGTCTGTCGTCGTCGGTCCGTTACAAAAAACTTTAACATTGCTCATAACTTCCTTATTCTTTGAACGATTTCTTTAATATTCACACACCACACACCTTGCCACTAGTACTTAAGATTGATATACACAAACCTGACCTTGACCTTTACGTTGACCTTCCTCAAGGTCAAATACTTGTAAAAATTTGTCGGTACAAAAAAACTTTAACATTGCACATAACTTCCTCATTCTTTGACCGATTTCTTTAATATTCACACACCACACACCTTGCTACTAGTACTTAAGATTGATATACACAAACCTGACCTTGACATTCACGTTGACTTACAAAAAACTTTAACATTGCTCATAACTTCCTTATTCTTTGACCGATTTCTTTAATATTCACACACCACACACCTTGCCACTAGTACTTAAGATTGATATACACAAACCTGACCTTGACCTTTACGTTGACCTTCCTCAAGGTCAAATACTTGTAAAAATTTGTCGGTACAAAAAAACTTTAACATTGCACATAACTTCCTCATTCTTTGACCGATTTCTTTAATATTCACACACCACACACCTTGCTACTAGTACTTAAGATTGATATACACAAACCTGACCTTGACCTTCACGTTGACCTTCCTCAAGGTCAAATACTTGTAAAAATTTGTGGGTACAAAAAAACTTTAACATTGCACATAACTTCCTCATTTTTTGACCGATTTCTTTAATATTCATACACCACACACCTTGCCACTAGTACTTAAGATTGATATACACAAACCTGACCTTGACCTTCACGTTGACCTTCATCAAGGTCAAATACTTGTAAAAATTTGCTATTATTTATGTTAAATCATTTGTGTTATCAGAAACTATTATTATGTCATTGTGTGGCTCAGACTATCAAAAAACTTATATCTCTGTGACTCTTACTTGGAGTTACTATCTGACAACGCATGCGGGGGTATAATTGGCGCCCGTTAGGCGGCAGCTCTAGTTTCTTTAGGAATGTTACTGGATGGTTCTGCAATAATTGTCCCTGTATGACTCCTGAGCGGACCTGCTGTTATAGTCCCTGTAGGTATTTAACATGAGCGGACTTGGGATATGGTCCCTGGTACGTTATTAGACAGGACTTGCTGTTATGTTTCATATAGGTTATAACTGGATAGGACTTGATGTTACGTCCCTGCAGGTATGTATCTGGATAGGACTTGCTGTTATGTTCCCTGTAGGTATGAAATAGGATAGGACTTGCTGTTATTGTCTGAAATGTAATTGGATAGTACTGTTATTCTCTTTGTAGATATGTAATCTGAGCGGACCGCCTGTTATGGTCCCTTTACGAATGTTACTGGATAGGACCTGCTGTAATTGTCCCCGAATGTATAACTCCTGAGCTGACCTTCTGTTATGGTCCCTGTAGGTATTCAACCTAAGTGCTGGGAGACGGTCCCTGTTATAAGATAGGACTTGGTGTTATGATTTGATGGTATGTGCTTGCAGGTATGTAACGGGATAGGACATGCTGTTATGGTTCCTGTATGTATATAACTGGATAGGAACTGCTGATTTGGTCCCTGTACATATATAACCTGAGTACGTAACTGGACAGTACATGCTGTCATGGTCCTGGTAGGTATGTAGTCTGCACTTTCTAGCTGTAATGAACCCTTTAAGTATGTTATTGGGTAGGACATGTTTTTATAGACCCTGCAGGTATTTTACTGAATAGGACTTGCTGTTACGAGGACTGTTCAAATATGCATGCAACTAAGCACATAAAAATGATTCCGTGATAGATTTCGATGAAAAATTTATTTTGTCCCCTCAAAGTATTCCCCTTTAACAGATATACCAACTTTCAGTCTTCTGATCCAATCATTGAATGCATTTTCGAGGTATACTATGAAGCCACTGGAATATTGCAGAACCGAGGTGTTTGCGCTGTACAAATTTTCGACCAGAAAGGTATTTTTTTCAGCCGCGGGAACCAAAAAAAAAGTCACACTGGGCAAGGTCAGGGGAATACGGGGGGGGGGGGGGGGGGGGGGGGGGGTTGAGGGAGTTCAACAACGTTCTTTGAAATATTTCTTCAATTTTCGAAGAACTTTATTCTTGTAAAACTTCGCATTTACATATTTGCCTTTAGGCATAGCAACCTGAATAGCAGGGCCCTGATTTGAAAAGAATATGGCATGCATTTCCTTCTTGACGCTCATGGTCCGCTTTGCAATGCATAGTCTTTTGCAATACTTTGTTGCCCATATTTTGTTCTGAATCTTTCGTTTTGGCTCAAAAAATGAACCCATGTCTCGTCACCTGTGACGACATTAGCTCTAGACCGTGCATTGTACGTTGGAAACTTTTTAAGTAACTTCTTGGAGCACTGAACGCGTGTCTTTTTCTGCTCATCTGTCAACAGATGGGGAATCCATCTAGCACACAGCTTTTTAATTTTCAAATCCCGTTTCATAATTGTATTAGCTGCTCCTAATGATAGGCCAACCATACTAGCTATTTGCCTAGTGGTGTATCGTGCATCGGTAGCAACTATTTCTTTCACTCTAGCAACCGTCTTGGCAGATGTTGCTCTTTTCGGCCGACGATCATGTGGTACATCTTCTGTTGAGCCTAACCCACAGCTGAATTTCTTACACCAACGAAAAACTGTCGGAAAAGACATTTCATTATGCCCATAAACCGAACATATTTCATCAAAACTGTCTTTGCACCGTATACCAAGAATACAACGATTCTTAATATAGGACCGTATTTCAACGGCGTACTCTGACCTTCCTCCAACCATGTTTTTTATTAGTATACAAGAGTGGACTGTGTTTATCGAACGATATACATGGCTAAAGTGGACGGATTTTAACAGGTTTGGTATCAATGTATAGGTAAAATGTTTTTCTACGCTGTGATATGTATTTCCAGGTGATTTTCGCATTAGTGCATGAGGAAACGTTCTACTTGCATTCATATTTGAACAGTCCTCGTATGGTCCCTGAAGGTATGTATCCTGAGCGGGCCAGCTGTTATGTTCACTCTAGTTATGTAACTGGATAGGACCTGCTGATACGGTCCCTGTAGGTATGTTGCTGGATAGGACTTGCTGTTGTTGTCCCCGTAGGTATGGAACTGGAATTGACCTGTTGTTATGGTCCCTGTAGGTATTTTACTGAATAGGACTTGCTTTTATGATCCCTGTAGGTGTGACCTGGGCGGACCTGCTGTAATGGTACCCTTATGTATGTAACTGGACAAGACCTGCTGTTATTGTCCCTGTAATAATATTAGCTGAGCGGACCTGTCCCATTTTTGTCCCTGTATGTATGTAACCGGAGCGGACATGGTGTTAAGATCACTGTATGTATGTAACCCGAGTAGACCTGCCTTTAGGGTCCAGGTGTGTAACTGGATTGGACCTGCTGTTACAGTCCCTGTAGGTATGAAACTGGATAATACCTGTTTTTATGGTCCCTGTAGGTATGTTACTGGATAGGACTTGTTGTTATTGTTCCCTTTGCTGTTATCGTCCTGTAGGTATGTAACCCGAGAGGATCTGCTGTTATGTTCCCCGTAGGTATTTAACTGGATAGGACCTGCTGTTAATTATATAAGCTGGGCGGACTTGCTAGTTTGGTACCTGTAGGTATGTAACCTGAACGGCAATGCTGTTATGGCCCCTGTAGAATGTCACCTTGGCGTATCTGCTGTTATGGTCCCTGTAGGTATGTGACCTGTTATGACCGCCTGTTAAGGTCCCTTGAGGAATGAAATTGGATAGGACTTACTGCTATTAACCATGTAAGTATTTAAATGAATAGGACTGAGCGGACCTTCTGTAATGCTCCCTGTAGGTATGTAACTGGATAGGACCGGCTGTTGTGGTCCCTGTAGGTATGTAAACTTAGCGGACTGTGTTATGGTCCCTGTACGGAGGTAACTGGATAGGACCTTCTGTTATGCTCCCTGTTTTTTATGTAACCTGAGCCGACAAGCTGTTAGAGACCCTGTAGAAATGTTACCTTAGCGGGCCTGCTATTATGGTCCCTGAAGTAGGGTAACTGGATAGGACCTTTTGTTATTCTTCCTATAAGTATGTTACTGGATTGGACCTGCTGTTATGGTCCCTGTAAGTGTGCAACTGGATAGGAATTGCTGCCATTGTCCATGTAGGTATGTAACAGGATAGGACTTGCTGTTATGGTTCCTGTAAGTATGTAACTGGATAGGAATTGCTGTTATTTTCCCTGTAGATATCTTATTGGATAGGAACTACTGTTTTTTTTTCCCTCCAGATATGTAACTTGAGCGGACCTGCTGTCAAAGTCCCTGTTGGGATGTTACCTCAGTGGACCCGCTGTTATTGTCCCTGAAGGAATGTAACCTGAGTGGACCTGCTGTTATGGTCCATGTGTGTATGTAACTTGATAGGACTTGGCTGCTATGGTCCCTGTGCGTATGTAACCTCGGCGGTCATGCTGTTATAGCCCCTGTATATATGTAGCTTGAGAGGACCGGCTGTTATGTGTCCCTGTAGGTATATGTTAATGGATAGGACCTGTTGTAATTGTCCCTGTAGGTATGTAACCTTGATGGACCTGTTGTTATGGTTCTCGTAGGCGTGTAACTGGATAGGACTTGCTGTAATGGTCCCTGTACGAATGTAACTGGGTAGAACCTGCTATTATGGTTCCTGTAGGTATTTAACTGAATACGATTTGCTGTTATGGTCCCTGTTGGTATGTAACTTGAGCAGATCTGCTGTTTAGGTCCCTTCAGGTATGTAACTGGACAGGGCCTGCTGTTATTGTAATTGTATAAGATGATGGAACTTGATGCTTAGGTCCGTGTTGGTATGTAACCAAAGCGGATATGCTGTTATGGTCCCTGTAGGTTTATAACTTGAGCGGACCGTCTGTTAAAGTCGCTGTAGGTATGTAACTGGATATGTCCTGCTGTTATGGTCCCTGTCATTGTGTTAGCTGAGCTGACCTTCTGTTATTGTCCCGGTAGAAAGATAAACTGTTCGGACCGCCTGTTCTTGTCCTTTAGGAATATTACTGGATACGACCTGCTATAATTGTCCTTTTAGGTATGTAACCCGGACGGACGTGCTGTTATAGTCCGTGTATGTAGAATAGCTGCTATTGTCCCTGCATGTACATGAGCGGACCTGCTGTTATAGTCCCTGTAGGGACGTTACCTTAATGTTCTTGTGGCGTTGTGTGCAGCGTCGCATGACTCAGCGCGTTTCACTGTCGAATCATCATCCTTGTGTCAACTTGGCTTTAATTGTGATTTCTTTGTTAACAGAGTTGATTCAACGATGAGATAGAAAACCATCACGCGAACCAAACAAATACTTTGTTGAACCACAGTGAAAGTGAGGGTGAGGGCTGGGATCCCGTAAAGTTAACTTAAACCCACTAGTAGTTTTAATGACCGTCCCAATATGCTCTGTAGAAGGTTTATCCAGTGGAAGCAAGGAATACACCACAAAACTGGAAAATATGAAGTGTACATGTACACCCATTATTCCTCTTCGATCCCAGACACTGCCACGTAGTCAGCCAAATGCTGCAGTAGTTCTGAAAATCCTGGCACTGACTTCATCATCAATGTGCAGGGCTCTTGACATTTTGCTCCCGAGGTTGGTGAACTTGTCTACCAATTGCAATATTTGACCTTCACTGTGATGGTGGGCTCCTTGTAAGGTTTGCTAGGTGCTGGCTGATAGACTGCTTCAGTATTTTTGATTGTGAGATCATAGCTGTCACAGGAGTCGGATACTTGATCTATACATTTTTCATCTTCTCTTCTGTTGGAGCACCTTTTGCTATGTCATCAGCAAAGAGGAACTCATCTAGCACCTCTTTCTGCACCTTGGCTTTGGCTTACAACCACCTTCTGAGATTGAAAAACTTCCCATCAAAGCGATACCTAATAGATATGTCATTGTCAACATCCTAGAAAGCATCTCTCTGCATGGCAGAAAACATCATGCTGAACAGTGTTGGGGCTAAGACACAGCATTGCTGGACTCCGTTTGTCACAAGGAATGGATCTGAAAAAAAAATCACCAGCATTTTGGATCCGTGCAAGCAACCCGTCGTTGAACTGTCTCAACATTGCTATGATTTGGTTGGACATCCAAACGTCACCATGATCTTCCAAAGGCCCTCACGAATGACTGTGTCAAGTGCTTTGGTGAGGTCAACAAAGGTCATGCATAGATCCATGTTCTGTTCTTGGCATTTCTCTTGCAGCTTCCTTGCTGTAAAATCATGTCAATTGTTCCTCTGTCCTTCTTAAACCCAAATTGGCTTTCTGTTAGGAGCACTGATTGTTCAAGGTGTTCATTCACTCGGTTAAGTAGGACTCTCACAAGGCCTGTCCCAGCAGTTGACAATAAAGAGATGCCACCGTGATTGTCACAGATCTGAGGGTTCCTTTTCCGTTTGAATAGGTGGATAATTGACACATCCTTGAGTTCTTGAGGGGTGGTTTCTTGTCTCCACATAGTGTGAAATAACTATACAAACTTCTTTGCAACTGGAGTGCTTCCTGCTTTGTAAATCACAGCAGGTATGGCACCTGGGGCCTTGCAAGATCGCAGACTTTTATTGCTTTCACTGTTTCCGTAACGATTTGGAACTTGTCAAGCAGCATATTACATTCAACCTGTGGTAGCCTGTTGATAGCCTCATCAGTGATATAGGATAGCCGATTAAGAACACTATCAAAGTGCTCAGCCCATTTTTTCAAGATGACGTCTTTGTCAGTCGTAAGACTAGTTACATCTGCACTAAGGAGAGAAGTGGGTCCTGAGCTCAGGGGACTATAAACTGTCTTTAGTGCATCAAAGAACTTCTTCATATCCTTTCTGTGTGCAAAGGACTGGGTTTCATCAGCCCCGTTGCTTAGAAAGCAGCCTGTTCCAAGGCGGTTCTTCTGTCGTGGTTTATTATTGTTATGGCTTTGAGTGTATGTATCGCTTATATTATTTTGCTTTGGAAAGCCAATTGGCCATTTTGTGGGAGTGTAACCGTTTGGCTTTCCGCTGGTGGGGTTTCCGTTGGGGTCTGGTTGTTTCGTGTTTGTGTTTCTTTCCCTTGGTGTCTCTGATGGGAGCTGTGGGTTAATTGTATCGATTCCTGATCATTACCTTCACTTCTATTTTGCATGTCTCTGAGTCTTCATTGGATTGGGTTGCATATATCCTGTAAGTATGTGACTGGGTGGCTGTTATAGTACCTATACGCTTGTAACATGAGCGGACCTGCTGTTTTGGTCCCTATGAGTTTGTAACTCAATATAACTTACTGTCATGGTCATTGTCGGTATTTAGCGTGAGCGGTCCTGCTATTATGGTCCCTGTAGGTATGTAACTCGATACAAACTCGAGGTAGGAATGTATCTCGATACACACTTAGAGGACGCTGAAAGAATGTAAATTTAGGGGACCTGCTGTTATGGTTGCTGTATAAAGGTCAATTAAGCTGATCTGTTGTTATATTCTTTGAGCATATGTTAAAAATGAGTGAATCTGTTGTTGTTGTCCGGATAGATATGCTGACTCGATTGAGTTGTTGTTTTAATCCCTATAACTATTGCTGTTGAGGTTCATGTAGGTAGGTATGTAAACTAAGCGGACCTTGCAGGAATGTTATCTCAGCGGGTCAGATATTATGATCTTCATAGACATGTAAACTACATAGGTTTGCTGTCATGGTCACGGTAGGTGTATACACTAAGCAGTAATACTATTTTTTGCCAAGATTCATGTGCACATGGCTGTTTGAAGCCATTGTCAAATGGATCAAAAGCTGTGCTCAAACAACAAAAACAATGCGCAAATCGCGTGCTGTTTGAAAATGTATTTTAAACTTTTGATATCACCAGACGGGCCTTGCTTTGTTTACGTAACTTTAAGCGACGTAACGTTATCGCCCTGAACGTAGCGTTTTAGCGGTCTATGATGATGTAAGATGGTTAAAGCGCAACATCGTCATTGTTAACAACATTCTGAACTGGCCGCCATATTGGTATACCGGTCGCATTTGACGAATGTATATGGAATTTTGGGGCATTTTTGTCCCCATTTGTCGTTGGAGTCGTACGTTATGCAAGAACAACAATAATCAGTGGTTATTTGATAGCATTAATATTTGCCGGATCCCTCGTAAGATAGTTGAACACTCGACCTGGCGGCCTCAAAAAGCTTCCTCCGGACCCGGCAAATGTAAAAGAGCAAGAAGAAAGAAATTTAAGAAAAATTTAGTATGAAGCACGGTGAAAGCACGTGCAAAGAGGGTCGTTTTATTGGAAACCGCATGACAGATTCCGTTTCGTTCTTAAGTTATGCTGATTTATACATGATACAGACCTATTTTCCTCTAAGAGTAACCTCCCTTGAATTTTCTTTGATTTTAACCCCAATGCAATATTCTGTGATGTCTTAGCGGCTTTAAACTTTTTTTCAAAATAATTATAAACTAATAGATTATGGTCCCTCTAGATAAGCAACTGGATAGGACTTGCTGTTATGGTAATATAGGTATGTAACTGGGTATGACTTGAGCGAACTCGTTATGGTCCCTGTACGTACATATCTGGATAGGACCTGCTGTTATTCTCCCTGTAGGTATCTAAGCTAAGTCGACCGGCTGTTACAGTCCCTGTATAACTGTTACATTAGCGGAGCTGTTGTAATGGTCCCTGTACATGTAGGTATGTAACTGGATTGGACCTGCTGTTATGGTCCCTGTAGGTATGTAACTTGAATGGAATTGCTCTTAGGTGGTTGTAGGTATGTAACTGGATAGGAATTGCTGTTTTGGTCCATAAAGGTTTGTAAAAGGATATGAGTTGCTTTTATATGGCCTATATCTATATGTAGGTAACCTGAACGCACCCGCTGTTACAGTCCCTGTAGGTATGTAACTGAATAGGACCTGCTATTATTCTCCACGCAGGTATGTAACCTGAGCTTTTTGGAGCTGTGGGTTAATTTTATCGATTCCTGATCATTGCCTTCACTTCTATTTTATGTAACCTGAGCGGGCTTGCTGTTACAGTCCCTGTAGGCGGACCAGCTTTTATGTTCAATGCAGGTAACTTGACTGGACCTGCTGTTGTGGTCCCTGTAGATATGTTACTTGATATTACTTGCTGTTATGGTCCCTGTTTTATGTAACCTGTGCGGATCTGCTGTTATGGAAACTGTATGTGTGGAGCTGGATAGAACCGACTGTTATGCTCCCTGTAGGTTTGTAACTGGCTAGGACCTGCTTTTATGGTCCCTGTCGATATGTAACCTGTTAGGACAATCTATTATGGCTCCTTTATATATGTTACCCGATAGGCCATGCTGTAATTATCCCTGTGGATATGTAAACTTGGCGGACCTGCTGTTATGGTCCCTGTAGGTATGTAACTGGATAGTATCTCCTGTTAATGTCCCTGTAGCTACGTACCTGGATAGGACCTGCTGTTATGGTACCTGTACGTTTTTAACCTTAGCAGACCTGCTGTTATAATCCTTGTAGGTCTTTAACTGGATAGGACTTGGTGTCATGGTCCCCGTAGGTGTGTAGCATCAGCGGTCTTGCTGTTAAGCTCCCTGTACGCATGGAACTGGATAGGATCTGCTGTTATGTTCCCTGTAATTATGTAAGCCGAGCTAACCTGCTATTTTGGTCCCTGCAGGTATGTTACCTGAGCGGACGTGGAGTTATGGCCCCTGCAGGTATGTTTCCTGAGCAGACCTGCTGTAATGCTCACTGTAGGTATGTAACCAGATAGGACCTGCTGTTACGGTTTCTGTCATTATGGAAGCTGAACGGACCTGTTTTTATGTCCCATGTAGCTATGTGACATGTTAGGACCGCCTGTTATAGTCCCTTTAGGAATGTTAATAGGACATGCTGTAATTGTCCCTGTTGTTATGTTACCTTGTTGGACCTGCTGTCATTGACCCTGTCGGTATGCGAGTAGGTATGTAACTGGCTATGACTTTAGCGGGCCTTTTATGGTCCATGTACATATATGACTGGATAGGTTCTGCTGTTATTCCCCCTGTAGGTATGCAACCTAAGCCGAACGGCTTTTACGGTCTGTGTAGGAATGATACCTTATCGGTACGGGCCTCCGTGGCCTAATGGATAAGAGCGCTGACTCTAAGTCATTAGGTCTCTCACCGCCGTGGGTTCGAGCCTCGCTCGGGTCACGTGTGAGACGCCAAGTTCTGCAACGGAAGGTCAGGTGGTTTTTCTCCGGGTACTCCGGTTTTCGCCCACCTATGATTAACGATCGGCTCGATATGAGTGAAATAATCTTGAAAGGGCCGTAAAACCCAAACCTTAAATAAAAAAAAAAAAAAAATACCTTATCGGAGCTGCTGTAATGGTCAATGTAGGTATATAACTGGATTGGACCTGCTGTTATGGTGCCTGTAGGTTATAATTGGCATGGAATGCTCTTACGGTCGCTGTAGGTATGTAAATGGATAACGCAGTGGTTAACGCATTCGACTCATGATCGAGAAGTTGTGCGGTTGAATCCGGTACCCGTTATCGAGGTGTGTTCTTGGGCAAGACACCTTATGACACTGCCTCACTCCACCCAGGTGTAAATGGGTAGCAGTGGTGTAATAATCACTGCCTCTCTCGCGCGCGCGTGAAAACATCCGGAATGAGTGTTCGAGAGCGATTAAAAAGCTTGAGGCTTCCATCGCAATCGAACTAAAATAAATTAGTATAAACTAAATGGAATTGCTGATTTGGTCCATGTTTGTTATTAAAAGAATATGCCTTGCTGTTATTTGCCCTATAGAAGGGTAACATGAGCTGACCCGCCATAACGGTCCCTGTAGGTATATAACTGAATAGGACCTACTGTTAGTCTCCATGTAGGTATGTAAACTGAGCTGGCCTGCTGTTATAGTCACTGTAGGCTGACCTGCTGTAATGTTCCCTGTAGTTATGTAACCTGAGCGGACTTGCTGTTATGGTCCCCATGAGTATGTAACTGAATAGAACTTGCTGTCGAGTCCACTATCGGTATGTAGACTGTATGTAACTGGATAGGACCTGCTGTTATAGTCCCTGTCGATATATGAAATAGAAGTGAAGGCGATGATCAGGAATCGATACAATTAACCCATGGCTCCAATCAGAGACACCACGGGAAAGAAACACAAACATGAAACAACTAGACCCAAATGGAAACATCACTAGGGAAAACCACAAAATGACCAATTGGCTATCCAACGCATAATAATATAAGCAATACACACACTCAAAGACAAGCCATAACAAAAATAAACCACGACAGAAGAACCGCCTTGGAACGGTCACTAGGGGGCTTAGTGACGTTGCTTCAAATTTTGTTGGACTTTTACCCGACACTGAGACACTGCCGCCCAATGACACCAATAGGGTTTATAAGTATGGATGGGCCGACACGCACCGCTTTGCCTTGTCAGGTTTAGATCCTTAAAGCGGTTTACCAGTACGCGTGCGCGGGTCGGTTTGAGCTCTGAATTGAAGCAGTCCATCTATTTCTTCACGCTCCGATGGGTGGGGGCCACCTATGGCCCAGTAATCGAATCAGCAGGTATGCCTGTGGCTGCGGCTTCGAACCAGCAGGCGCGTCTCGGGTTTAGGCTCCCAATCAGTAGTTCTGTCTGAGGCAGTCGCTCCGAGCAAGCAGGCATGTTCGAGGCAGTGATGTTGAGCAAACAGACATATCCAATGCCTTCGCGACGAGCAATAAAGTATTTGTGTTGCAGTGGCAATAAGTGATTAGATATGACAATTGCAGTGGCATCGAGCAACCAAGTACGTATGAGGCAGCGGCACTGACCTATCAGTGATGACTGAGGCGTGGCACTGAACTAACGAACATGTCTGAGCCATTTTGGCAACGACACTGCAGGCATGTCAGAGTCAGTGGCACTGAACTAACGAACATGTCTGAGCCATTTTGGCAACGACACTGCAGGCATGTCAGAGTCAGTGGCACTGAACTAACGAACATGTCTGAGCCATTTTGGCAACGACACTGCAGCATGTCAGAGTCAGTGGCACTGAACTAACGAACATGTCTGAGCCATTTTGGCAAAGACACTGCAGGCATGTCTGAGTCAGTGGAACCGTGCCAGCAGGCATGCCTTAGGTAGTGGCATCTAATGAGCGAACATGCACGTCTGTGGCTTAGGCGCCGAATCAGTAGTTATGTATCAGACAGTTGCTCCGAGGCAGCAGGCCTGTTTGAGTCAGTCAGTTTGAGCAAGCAGGTATATCCGATGCTTTGGCACCGAGCCATTAAGTATTTTTGGTTGCAGTGGCCCTACGCCTATTGAAATGTCAGTGGCAGTGACATCGAACAACCAGGTACGCTTGAGGCAGAAGCACTGATCCATAAACTATGACTGAGGCAGTGGCACCGAGCCAGCGGGAATGTCGGAGCCATTTGCAATCATCCTGCAGGTATGTCTGAGGTAGTTGAACCGAGCCAGCAGACATGCCTGAGGAAGTGGCACCAAGGTAGCAGGCACGACTTTAGCTTAGGCAACGAATCATCAGTTATGTCTGAGACAGTGGAATGACCGAGCGTGCATGTCTTAGCCAGTGTGATGCAGCAGTATCAAACCAGCAGGGACGTCTGTGGCTTTGGCACCGAATCAGCCTTTTCGTCTGAGGCAGTGGGCGCGAGTGAGCAGGCCTGTCCGAGACACTGACTTATAGCCACCAGACATGACTGATGCCTTTCCAGCGATCCATAAAATATTGTGTGGCAATGACACTGAGTCATTAGGCATGATATTCACAGTGGCATCGAACATGTTAGTGGCATTCACAGTGGCATCGAATGGTACATTTTAGGCAGTGGCACTGGTTCGTTAGTTTAGCATCAGGCAGTGGCACTGAGTCAGGGAGAATGTCTCAGCCAGTGACGAAGACCCTGCAGGTATCTCTGAGGCAATGAAACCGAGCCAACAGAGATGTGGAACCGAGCCAGGGGCAAGCCTGAGGTTTGGGCTCTGAATCAGCGGTCTTGTTTCAGGCTGAGGCACCGAGCCAGCAGGCAAGTGTATGTCTTAGGCACCGAATCAGCGGTTATATATGAGGCAGCGGGACAGAGCCAGCAGGCGCATCTGTGGTTGAGGTTCGGAGTTACATGTTATGACTGAGGCAGCGGTTCCGAGCCAAACAGGCGCGTGTCTTAGACGCCGGATACGCAGACATGTCTGAAGCAGTGGCCCCAGCCAGCAGGCTCGTCTTTGGCTAAGCACCGAATCAGCAGACTTGTCTGATGCCCTGCCACCGATTCATAACATGTTTGTGTGACAGTCATTGACAGTCACAGTGGCATCGAGCAACCAGGTACGTTTGAAGCAGTGGCACAAAACCATCAGTCGAAGACACTGAGCCAGCGTGCTTGTGTCAGCCAGTGCAGGTATCTCTGAGGCAGTGGAACCGAGCCTGAAAAAAACACCGCGCAAACAGGTACTTTGTGGTTTGAGCACCGAATCAGCAGTTATGTCTGAGGCAGCAGCAACGAGCCAATAGGCACGTCTATGGCATAGGCACCGAATCAACAGTTATATCTGAGGCAGCGGGGCCAAGCCAGCAGGCAGACCTATGTCTTAGACACCGAATCAGTAGTTATGTCTCAGGAAGTGGGACCGAGCACGCAGGCGCGTCTGTAGTTTAGGAAAGGAATCAGCAGTTATGTCTGAGGCAGCGGGACAGAGGCATCAGGAGCGTCTGTGGTTTAGGCAAGGAATCAGCAGTTATGAATGAGGCAGCGGGACCGAGGAAGCTGGCGCGTCTGTGGCGTAGGCACCGTATCAGCAGTTATGTCTGAGACAGTGGTGCCGAGTCAGCAGGCATGTCCGAGATAGAGACTTTGATGCAGAAGACATGCCTGGTGCCTTGGCACCGAGCCTTAAAGTATTCATGTGGCACTAAGTCAAAAGGCGTGACAGACACAGTCACATCGAACAACTTCTGAGGCATTGGAACGGGTCTATCAGTTATGTCTGAGGAAGTGGCACTGAGCAAGTGTGCATGTCTGAGCGAGTGGCAACGACCCTGCAGGTATGTCTGAGGCAGTGGAACTAATCCAGCAGGCATGCCTGGGGCAGTGTCACCGAGACAGCAGTTATGTCTGAGGCAGTGACACCGAGCCACCAGGCCTGTCAGAGGCAGTAACTTTTTTCCAGCAGACATGTCTGATGCCCTGCCACCGATCTATTAAGTATCTGTGTGGCAGTGATTCATGACAATGGCTGAGGCATCAGGCGGCCAGGTACGTCTGAGGCAGTGGCACATATACAACAGTTTAGTCGAAGGCAGTGGCAAGGAGCCAGCGAGAATAATAGCACAAACCATTTATTATTTATGTGACATGACAAAAGCAATGGCATCGAGCAGCCAGGTACCTCTGAGGCATTGAGATATACAGTAGTTATATCTGAGGCAACGGAACCGAGCCAGCAGACATGTCTATTGCTTAGGCACTAGAAGAAGCGGGTCCGAACCAGTAAGCGCGTCTATGGTTTAGGCAAGGAATTAGCAGTTATGACTGAGACGACGGTACAGAGGCAGTAGGCGCGTATGTGGTTTAGGCACCGAATCAACAGTAATAGCACAAACCATTTATTATTTATGTGACATGACATAAGCAATGGCATCGAGCAGCCAGGTACCTCTGAGGCATTGGCACGGATCCATCAGTTATATCTGAAGCTATCGCACTGAGCCAGCGCGCATGCCTGAGTCAGTAGCAACGAACCTGCAGGTATGTCTAAGGCCATGGAACCGTGCCGACAGGCATATCTGTGGCAGTGGCACTTAACTAGCATGTATATTTTTAGCTTAGGTAGCGAATCAGTAGCTGTGCCAAAGGCAGCGGCATCGACAGAGCAGGCGCGTCTGTGGTTTAGGCTCTGGATAAGCAGTCAGTCTGAGGCAGCGGCACCGAATTATAGACGCACCTAAGCCTCAGGTGGGTCAACTAGACAAGGCATTAGGCATGTTTGCTTGCTCAAAGTCGCTGCCTCAAACATGCCTGCTGGCTCGGAGCCACTGCCACAGACAAAACAGCTGATTCGGTGCCTAGCCAACAAACGTGCCTGCTGGGCAAGAGGTTATACATGTCTGCTTGCTCAACGTCACTGCCTCGGAAATGCCTGCCTCAGACAAAACACCTGATTTTGAAATTAAACCACAGATGCGCCTGCTAGACATGCCAGCTAGCAAGGTGCAACTGCTTCAGATATTCCTTTGGAAGTGGAACAGAGCCAGCAGGCAGGTATGTGGCATCGAATCAGCAGTTATGTCGGAGGCAGCGGCACCGAGCCAGCATGCACATCTATGGCTTAGGCACCGAATCAGCAGTTATATATGAGGCAGCGGAGCCGAGCCAGAAGGATTGTCTATTGTTTTGGCACTGGATGAAGTGAGACCGAGCCAGCAGGTGCGTCTATGGTTAAGGCAAGGAATTAGCAGATATGACTGGGACCACGATGCAGAGGCAGCAGGCGCGTCTGTATCAACAGTATTGGCACCAAAACATTGATTATTTTTGTGGCATGACAAACGCAATGGCATCGAGCAGCAAATTACCTCTGAGGAATATATACTGATCCATCAGCTATATCTAAAAATGTCGCACTGAGCAAGCTCGCATGCCTGAGCCAGTACCAACGAGCCTGCAGGCATATCTAAGGCAATGGAACCGTGCCGACAGGCATGTCTGTGGCAGTGGCATCTAATTAGTATGCAACTCTTTAGGTCAAGCACCGAATCAGCAGATATGCCAAAGGCAGCGGCACCGACCGAGCAGGCGCGTCTGCGGTTTAGGCACTGAATAACCAGTTCTGTCTGAGGCAGCGGCACCGAATTGGAGACGCACCTAAGCCTCAGATGGGTCGACTAGACAAGGCATTAGACATGTTTGTTTGCTCAAAGTTACTGCCTCAAACATGCCTGCTGGCTCGGAGCCACTGTCACAGACAAAACAGTTGATTCGGTGCCTGAGCCACAGACACGCCTGCTGGGCAAGACATTATACATGTCTGCTTGCTCAACGCCACTGCCGCGGGAATACCTGCCTCAGACAAAAGAGCTGATTTGGAACTTAAACCACAGATGCGCCTGCTGGATCGGTGCCGCTGCCGCAAGCATGTCTGTTGATTTGGTGCCTAAGCCATAGGCAGGCCTGCTAGCTGGGCGACACTGCTTCAGACATTCCTTTGGAAGTGGCAAAGAGCCAGCAGGCAGGTCTGTGGCTTAGGTGCCGAATCAGCATTTATGTCGGAGGCAGCGGCACCGAGCCAGCATGCACGTCTATAACTTATACGCCGAATCAGCAGTTATATCTGAGGCAGCGGAACCGAGCCAGCAGGCATGTCTGTTGCTTAGGCACTGGAGGAAGCGGGAACGAGCCGGCAGGCACGTCTATGGTTTAGGCAAGGATTTAGCAGTTATGTCTGATTATTTATGTGACATGACAAACGCAATGGCATCGAGCAGCCAGGTACCTCTGAGGCATTGGCACTGATCCATCAGTTATATCTAAAGCTGTCGTACTGAGCCACCGCGCATGCCTGAGCCAGTAGCAACGAGCCTGCAGGTATGTCTAAGGCAATGGAACCGTGCCCACAGGCATGTCTGTGGCAGTGGCACCTAACTAGCATGCATCTCTTCATATCAGGCACCGAATCAGCATGTGGTGTCAAAGGCAGCGGCACCGACCGAGTTGGCGCGTCTGTGGCTTAGGCTCTGAATAACCAGTTCTGTCTGAGGCAGCGGCACCGAATTATAGACGCGCCTAAGCCTCAGATGGGCCGACTGGACATGGCATTAGACAGGTTTGCTTGCTCAAAGTCACTGCCTTAGACATACCTGTTGGCTCGAAGCCACTGCCACAGACCAAACAGCTGATTCGGTACCTAAGCCACAGACACGCCTGCTGGGCAAAACGTTATACATGTCTGCTTGCTCAACGTCATTGCCTCGGAAATGCCTGCCTGAGACAAAACACCTGATTTGAAACTTTAACCACAAATGCGCCTGCTTGATCGTTGCCGCTGCCGCAGGCATATCTGTTGATTTGGTGCCTTAGCCATAGACATGCCTGCTAGCTAGGCTCCACTGTATCAAACATTCCTTTAGAAGTGGCTGAGAGCCAGCAGGCAGGTCTGTGGCTTAGGCACCGAATCAGCAGTTATGACGGAGGCAGGGGCACCGAGCCAGCATGCACGTCTATGGCTTAGGCACCGAATCAGCAGTTATATCTGAGGCAGCGGAACCGAGCCAGCAGGCATGTCTATTGCTTAGGCACTGGAGGAAGCGTGACCGAGCCCGCAGGCGCGTCTATGGTTTAGGCAAGGAATTAGCAGTTATGTCTGAGACAACGGTTCAGAGGCAGCAGGCGCGTATTTGGTTCAGGCACCGAATCAGCAGTAATTGCACCAAACCATTAATTATTAATGTTACATGACAACCGCAATGGCATCGAGCAGCCAGTTACGTCTGATGCACTGGTACTGATCCATAAGTTATATCTGAAGCTGTCCCCATGAGCCAGCGCGCATGTTTGAGCGAGTATCTACGCGCCTGCAGGTATGTCCAAGGCAATGGAACCGTGCCGACACGCATGTCTGTGGCAGTGGCACCTAATTAGCATGCATCTCTTTAGCTTAGGCACCGGATCAGTAGCTGTTTCAAGGCAGCGGCCAGACCGACCAGGCGCGTCTGTGGTTAAGGCTCCGAATAAGCAGTTCTGTCTGAGGCAGCGGCACCGAATTATAAACGCCCCTAAGCCTCAAATGGGCCGCCTGGACAAGGCATTAGACATGTTTGCTTGATCAAAGTCACTGCCTCAAACATGCCTGCTGGCTCGGAGCCACTATTACACACAAAACATCTGATTCGGTGCCTAAGCCACAGACACGCTGGGCAAGACGTTATACATATCTGCCTGCTCAACGTCACTGCCTCGGAAATGCCAGCCTCAGACAGACAAACAGCTTATTTGGAACTTAAACCACAGATGCGCCGGCTGGATCGGTGCCGCTGCCGCAGGCATATCTGTTGATTTGGTGCCTAAGCCATAGACATGTAATCTAGCTGGGCGCAATTGCTTCAGCCATTCCTTTGGATGTGGCGCAGAGCCAGCAGGCAGGTCTGTGGCTTAGGCACCGAATCAGCAGTTATGTCGGAGGCAGCGGCACCGAGCCAGCATGCACATCTATGGCTAAGGCACCGAATCAGCAGTTATTTATGAGGCACCGGAGCAGAGCCAGAAGGATTAATTATTGTTTAGGCACTGGAGGAATCCGGACCGAGCCAGCAGGCGCGTCTATGGTTTAGGCAAGGAATTAGCAGTTATGACTGAGACAACGGTACAGAGGCAGCAGGCGTGTCTGCATAAGCAGTAATGGCACCAAACCATTGATTATTTATGTGACATGACAAACGCAATGACATCGAGCAGCCAGGTACCTCTGAGGGATTGGTACTGATCCATCAACTATATCTGAAGCTGTCGCACTGAGCAAGCTCGCATGCCTGAGCCAGTAGCAACGAGCGTGCATGTATATCTAAGGCAATGGAACCGCGCCGACAGGCTTGTCTGTGGCAGTGGCACCATATTAGCATGCATCTCTTTAGCTTCGGCACCGAATCAGCAGCTGTGCCAGAGGCAGCCCCACCGACCGAGCAGGCGCGTCTGTGGTTTAGGCTTTGAATAACTTGTTCTGTCTGAGGCAGCGGCACCGAATTACAGACGCACATAAGCCTCAGATGGGCCGACTAGACAAGGCATTAGACATGTTTGCTTGCTCGAAGTCTCTGCCTAAAAACATGCCTGCAGGCTCGGAGCCACTGCCACAGACAAAACAGCTGATTCGGTGCCTAAGCCACAGACACGCCTGCTGGGCAAGACTTTATACATGTGTGCTTGCTCAACGTCACTGCCTCGGGAATACCTGCCTCAGACAAAAGAGCTGATTTGGAACTTAAACCACAGATGCGCCTGCTGGATCAGTGCTGCTGTCGAAGGCATATCTGTTGATTTGGTGCCTAAGCCATAGACATGCCTGCTAGCTATGCGCCACTGCTTCACACATTCTTTTGGAGGTGGCACAGAGCCAGCAGGCAGGTCTGTGGCTTAAGCGCCGAATCAGCATTTAAGTCGGAGGCAGCGGTACCGATCCAGCATGCACGTCTATGGCTTAGGCGCCGAATCAGCAGTTATATCTGAGGCAGGGAAACCAAGCCAGCAGGCATGTCTATGGCTTAGGCACTGGAGGAAATGGGACAGAGCCAGTAGGCGCGTCTATGGTTTAGGCAAGGAATCAGCAGTTATGACTGAGACAACGGTACAGAGGCAGCAGGCGCGTCTGTGGTTTAGGCACCGAATCAGCAGTAATGGCTCCAAACCAAAGATTATTTATGTGCCATGACAAACGCGATGGCATCTAGCAGCCGGGTACCTCTGGGCGTTGGCACGCATCCACCAGTTATATCTGAACTCTCACGCTGAGCCATCGCGCATGCCTGAGACAGTAGCAACGAGCCAGAAATGGAACCGTGCCGACAGACATGTCTGTGGCAGTGGCACCTAACTAGCATGCATCTCTTTAGCTTAGGCACCGAATCAGCAGCTATGCCAAAGGCAGCGGCACCGACCAAGCAGGCGCGTATGTGGTTTAGGCTCTGAATAACCAGTTCTGTCTGAGGCAGCGGCTCCGGATTATAGACGCGCCTAAAGCTCAAATGGGCCGACTGGACAAGGCATTAGACATGTTTGCTTGTTCAAAGTCACTGCCACAAACATGCCTGCTGGCTCGGAGCCACTTCCATAGACAAAAAAGCTGATTCGGTGCCTAAGCCACATGCACGCCTGCTGAGCAAGACGTTATACATGTCTGCTTGCTCAACGTCACTGCCTCGGAAATGACTGCCTAAGACAAAACACCTGATTTGAAACTTTAACCACAGATGCGCCTGCTGGATCGGTGCCGCTGCCGCAGGCATATCTGTTAATTTGGTGCCTAAGCCATTGACATGCCTGCTAGCTAGGCGCCACTGCTTCAAACATTTCTTTGGAAGTAGCACAGAGCCAGCAGGCAGGTCTGTGGCTTAGACACTGAATCGGCAGTTATGTCGGAGGCAGCGGCACCGATCCAACATGCACGTCTATGGCTTAGGCTCCGAATCTGCAGTTATATCTGAGGCAGCGGAACCGAGCCAGCAGGCATGTCTATTGCTTTGGCACTGGAGGAAGCGGGACCGAGCCGGTAGGCGCGTCGATGGTTAAGGCAAGGGATTAGCAGTTATGTCTGAGACAACGGTACAGAGGCAGCAGGCGCGTCTGTGGTTTAGGCACCGAATCAGCAGTAATGGCACCAAACAATTGATTATTTATGTGACTTGTCAAACGCAATGGCATCGAGCAGCCAGGTACCTCTGAGGCATTGGTACTGATCCATCAGTTATATCTGAAGCTGTCGCACTGAGCCGGGGCGCATGCCTGAGCAAGAAGCAACGAGCCTGCAGGTATTCTAAGGCAATGGAACCGTGCCGACAGGCATGTCTGTGGCAGTGGCACCTAACTAGCATGCAACTTTTTAGCTTAGGCACCGGATCAGCAGCTGTGCCAAAGGCAGCGGCACCGACCGAGCAGGCGCGTCTGTGGTTTAGGCTCTGAATAAGCAGTTAAGTCTGTGGCAGCGGCACCGAATTATAGACGCCCCTAAGCCTCAAATGGGCCGCCTGGACAAGGCATTAGACATGTTTGCATACTCAAAGTCACTGCCTCAAACATGCCTGCTGGCTCGGAGCCACTATCACAGACAAAACATCTGATTCGGTGCCTAAGCCACAGACACGCCTGCTGGGCAAGACGTCATATATATCTGCTTGCTCAACGTCACTGCCTCGGAAATGCCTGCCTCAGACAGACAAAACAGCTTATTTGGAACTAAAACCACAGATACGCCTGCTGGATCGGTACCACTGCCGCAGGCATATCTGTTGATTTAGTGCCTAAGCCATAGACATGCCATCTTGCTAGGCGCAACTGCTTCAGCCATTCCTTTGGATGTGGCACAGAGCCAACAGGCAGGTCTGTGGCTTAGGCACCGAATCAGCAGTTATGTCGGAGGCAGGGGCACCGAACCAGCATGCACATCTATGGCTAGGCACCGAATCAGCAGTTGTATATGAGGCAGCGGAGCCGAGCCAGCAGGCATGTCTATTGCTTAGGCACTGGAGGAAGCGGGACCGAGCCGGAAGGCGCGTCGATGGTTTAGGCAAGGAATTAGCAGTTATGTCTGAGACAACGGTACAGAGGCAGCAGGCGCGTCTGTGGTTTAGGCACCGAATCAGCAGTAATGGCACCAAACAATTGATTATTTATGTGACTTGTCAAACGCAATGGCATCGAGCAGCCAGGTACCTCTGAGGCATTGGTACTGATCCAGCAATTATATCTGAAACTGTCGCACTGAGCCGGGGCGCATGCCTGAGCAAGAAGCAACGAGCCTGCAGGTATTCTAAGGCAATGGAACCGTGCCAACAGGCATGTCTGTGGCAGTGGCACCTAACTAGCATGCAACTTTTTAGCTTAGGCACCGGATCAGCAGCTGTGCCAAAGGCAGCGGCACCGACCGAGCAGGCGCGTATGTTGTTTAGGCTCTGAATAACCAGTTCTGTCTGAGGCAGCGGCTCCGAATTATAGACGCGCCTAAGCCTCAACTGGGCCGACTGGAAAAGGCATTCGACATGTTTGCTTGCTCAAAGTCACTGCCACAAACATGCCTGCAGGCTCGGAGCCACTTCCACAGACAAAACAGCTGATTCGGTGCCTAAGCCACAGGCATGCGTGCTGGGCAAGACGTTATACATGTCTGCTTACTCAACGTCACTGCCTCGGAAATGACTGCCTCAGACAAAACACCTGATTGGGATAGTTTAACCACAGATGCGCCTGCTGAATCGGTGCCGCTGCCGCTGCCAAGGGCATATCTGTTGATTTGGTGCCTAAGCCATTGACATGCCTGCTAGCTAGGCGCCACTGCTTCAAACATTCCTTTGGAAGTAGCGCAGAGCCAGCAGGCTGGTCTGTGTCGTAAGCACCGAATCAGCAGTTATGTCGGAGACAGCGGCACCGATCCAGCATGCACGTCTATGGCTAAGGCACCGAATCTGCAGTTACATCTGAGGCAGCGGAACCGAGCCAGCAGGCATGTCTATTGCTTTGGCACTGGAGGAAGCGGGACCGAGCCGGAAGGCGCGTCGATGGTTTAGGCAAGGAATTAGCAGTTATGTCTGAGACAACGGTACAGAGGCAGCAGGCGCGTCTGTGGTTTAGGCACCGAATCAGCAGTAATAGCATCAAACAATTGATTATTTATGTGACATGACAAACGCAATGGCATCGAACAGCAAGGTACCTCTGAGGCATTGGTACTGATCCAGCAATTATATCTGAAGCTGTCGCACTGAGCCAGGGCGCATGCCTGAGCCAGTAGCAACGAGCCTGCAGGTATGTCTAAGGCAATGGAACCGTGCCGACAGGCATGTCTGTAGCAGTGGCACCTAACTAGCATGCAACTCTTTAGCTTAGGCACCGGATCAGCAGCTGTGCCAAAGGCAGCGGCACCGACCGAGCAGGCGTGTCTGTGCTTTAGGCTCTGAATAAGCAGTTCTGTCTGAGGCAGCGGCACCGAATTATAGACGCGCCTATGCCTCAGATGAGCCGACTGGACAAGGCATTAGACATGTTTGCTTGCTCAAAGTCACTGCCTCAAACATGCCTGCCGGTTCGGAGCCACTGCCACAGACAAAACAGCTGATTCGGTGCCCAAGCCACAGACACGACTGCTTGGCAAGACGTTATACATATCTGCTTGCTCAACGTTGCTGCCTCGGAAATGCTTAGGCACCGAATCGGCAGCTGTGCCAAAGGCAGCGGCACCGACCGAACAGGTGCGTCTGTGGTTTAGGCTCTGAATAACCAGTTCTGTCTGAGACAGCGGCACGGAATTATAGACGCGCCTATGCCTCAGATCGGCCGACTGGACAAGCATTAGATATGTTTGCTTGCCCAAAGTCACTGCCTAAAACATACTCGTTGTCTCGGAAACACTGCCACAGACCAAACAACTGGTTCGGTGCCTAAGCCACAGATACGTCTGCTGGACAAGATGCTATACATGTCTGCTTGCTCAACGTCACTGCCTCGGAAATGCCTGCCTCATACAAAACAGCTGATTTGGAACTTAAACCACAGCTGTGCCTGATGGATCGTTGCCGCTGCCGCAGGCATATCTGTTGATTTGGTGCCTAAGCCATAGACATGCCTGCTAGCTAGGCGCGACTGCTTCAGAAATCCCTTTGAAGGTGGCACAAAGCCAGCAGGCAGGTCTATGGCTTAGGTACCGAATCAGCAGTTATGTCGGAGGCAGCGGCACCGAGTCAGCACGCACGTCTATGGCTTAGGCACCGAATCAGCAGTTTTAACTGAGGCAGCGGAACCGAACCAGCAGGCTTGTCTATTTTTTAGGCACTGAAGAAAGCGGGACCGAGCCAGGAGGCGCATCTTTTGTTTATGCAAGGAATTAGCAGTTATGACTGAGACAACGGTATAGAGGCAGCAGGCGCGTCTGTGGTTTAGTGACCGAAACAGCAGTAATGGCACCAAACCATTGATTATATATGTGACATGACAAACGCAATGGCATCGAGCAGCAAGGTACCTCTGAGGCATTGGTACTGATCCATCAGTTATATCTGAAGCTGTCGCACGGAGCCAGCGCGCATGCCTGCATGAGCCAGTAGCAACGAGCCTGCAGGTATGTATAAGGCAACGGAACCGTGCCGACAGGCATGTCTGTGCCAGAGGCACCTAACTAGCATGCATCTCGTTAGCTTAGGCACCGGATCAAAGACAGCGGCACCGACCGAGCAGGCGCGTCTGTGGTTTAGGCTTTGAATAACCAGTTCTGTCTGAGGCAGCGGCACCGAATTATAGACGCGCCTAAGCCTCAGATGGGCCGACTGGACAAGGCATTAGACATGTTTCTTGCTCAAAGTCACTGCCTCAAACATGCCTGCTGGCACGGAGCCACTGCCACAGGCAAAACAGCTGATTCGATGCCTAAGGCACAGACACGCCTGCTGGGCAAGATGTTATACATGTCTGCTTTCTCAACGTGACTGCCTCGGAAATGCCTGCCTCAGCAAAAACAGCTGATTTGGAACTTTAACCACAGATACGCCTATTGGATTGGTGCCGCTGCCACAGGCATATCTGTTGATTTGGTGCCTTAGTCATAAACATGCCTGCTAGCTAGGCGCCACTGCTTCAGACATTTCTTTGGAAGTGGCACAGAGCCAGCAGGCAGGTCTGTGGCTTAGGCACCGAATCAGCAGTTATGTTAAGGCTATTAAGGCGTAACTATACCAAATTTAGTGACACAGAGGCCTTTCTGGCATTTAATATTCATCAGTGTGTCTAAACCCCAAAGTTTTGTAACCGAAACGGATGACGGACAAGAACCGTCAAACACAGCACATCTCCCTCAGAGCACACACCGACGTAGCTCATGAGACATGTCAACTGGAGGCATCAGGCAAGAGGCGCACACCCGAGGACGTAAAGGCGGTGCCGATGCCTCCGACATAAATGCTGATTCGGAGGCAGCGGCACCGTGCCAGCATGCACGTCTATGGTGTAGGCCTGAAAAAGCAGTTATATCTGAGGCAGCGGAACCTAGCCAGCAGGAATGTCTATTGTTTAGGCACTGGAGGAAGCGGGACCGAGCCAGCAGGCGCGTCTATGGTTTAGACAAGGAATTAGCAGTTATGACTGAGACACCGGTACAGAGGCAGCATGCGCGTCTGTGGTTTAGGCACCGAATCAGTAGTAATGGCACCCAAACATTGATTATTAATGTGACATAACAAAGGCAATGGCATCGAGCAGCCAGGTACCTCTGAGGCAATGGCACTGATCCATCAGTTATATCTGAAGCTGTCGCCCTGAGCCAGCGCGCATGCCTGAGCCAGTAGCAACGAGCCTGCAGGTATGTCTAAGGCAATAGAACCGTCCCGACAGTCATGTCTGTGGCAGTGGCACCTTACTAGCATGCATCTCTTTCGCTTAGACACCGTTTCAGCAGCTGTGCCAAAGGCAGCTGCACCGAACGAACAGGCGTGTCTGTGCTTAAGGCTCTGAATAAGCAGTTCTGTCTGAGGCAGCCGAACCGAATTATAGACGCGCCTAAGCGTCAGATGGGCCGACTGGACAAGGCATTAGACAATTTGGCTTGCTCCTAAACACTGCCTCAAACATGCCTGCTGGCTCGGAGCCACTGTCACAGACAAAACAGCTGACTCTGTGCCTAAGCCACAGACCCGCCTGCTGGGCACGGCGTTTACATGTCTGCTTGCTCAACGTCACTGCCTCGAAATGCCTGCCTCAGACAAAAGAGCTGATTTTAACTTAAACAACAGATGCGCATGCTGGATCGGTGCCGTTGCCGCAGGCATATCTGTTGATTTGGTGCCTAAGCGATAGACATGCCTGCTAGCTAGGCATCACTGCTTCAAACATTCCTTTGGAAGTGGCACAGAGCCAGCAGGCAGGTCTGTGGCTTAGGCACCGAATCAGCAGTTATGTCGGAGGCAGCGGCACAGAGCCAACATGTATGTCTATGGCTGAGGCATCGAATCAGCAGTTATATGTGAGGCAGCGGAACCGAGCCAGCAGGCATGTCTTTTGCTTAGGCACTGGAGGAAGCGGGACCGAGCCAGCAGGCGCGTCTATGGTTTAGGCAAGGAATTAGCAGATATGACTGAGACAAACTGATCCATCAGTTATATCTGAAGCTGTCACGCTGAGCCAGCGCGCATTCATGAGCCAGTAGCAACGAGCCTGCATGTATGTCTAAGGCAATGGAACCGTGCCAAAAGGCATGTCTGTGGCAGTGGCACCTAATTAGCATGCATCTCTTTAGCTTAGGCACCGGATCAGCAGCTGTCCCAAAGGCAGCGGCACCGACCGAGCAGGCGCGTATGTGGTTTAGGCTCTGAATAAGCAGTTTTGTCTCAGGCAGCGGCACCGAATTATAGACGCCCTAAGCCTCAAATGGGCCGACTTGACATGACATTAGACATGTTTGCTTGCTCAAAGTAACTGCCTCAAACATGCCTGCTGGCTCGCAGCCACTGCAACAGACAAAACATCTGATTCGGTGCCCAACAACTGATTTGGAACTTAAACCACAAATGCGCCTGCTGGATCGGTGCCGCTGCCGCAGGCATATCTGTTGATTTGGTGTCTTATATATAGACATGCCTGCTAGCTAGGCGCCACTGCTTCAGAACTTCCTTTAGAAGTGGCACAGAGCCAGCAGGCAGGTCTGTGGCTTTGACACCGAATCAGCAGTTATGTCGGAGGCAGCGGCACCGAGCCAGCATGCACGTCTATGGCTTAGGCACCGAATCAGCAGTTATATCTGAGGCAGCGGAACCTAGCCAGCAGGCATGTCTATTGTTTAGGCACTGGAGGAAGCGGGACCGAGCCAGCAGGTGCGTCTATGGTTTAGACAAGGAATTAGCAGTTATGACTGAGACACCGGTACAGAGGCAGCATGCGCGTTTGTGGTTTAGGCACCGAATCAGTAGTAATGGCACCAAACCATTGATTATTTATGTGACATAACAAACGCAATGGCATCGAGCAGCCAGGTACCTCTGAGGCAATGGCACTGATCCATCAGTTATATCTGAAGCTGTCGCCCTGAGCCAGCGCGCATGCCTGAGCCAGTAGCAACGAGCCTGCAGGTATGTCTAAGGCAATGGAACCGTCACGACAGTCATGTCTGTGGCAGTGGCTGCTAACTAGCATGCATCTATTTAGTTTAGACACCGAATCAGCAGCTGTGCCAAAGACAGCTGCACCGAAGGAACAGGCGTGTCTGTGGTTTAGGCTCTGAATAAGCATTTCTGTCTGAGGCAGCCGCACCGAGTTATAGACGCGCCTAAGCGTCATATTGGCCGACTGGACAAGGCATTAGACATATTGGCTTGCTCAAAATCACTGCCTCAAACATGCCTGCTGGCTCGGAGCCACTGTCACAGACAAAACAGCTGACTCGGTGACTAAGCCACAGACACGCCTGCTGGGAAAGGCGTTTACATGTCTGCTTGCTCAACGTCACTGCCTCGAAATGCCTGCCTCAGACAAAAGAGCTGATTTGAAACTTAAACCACAGATGCGCATGCTGGATCGGTGCCGTTGCCGCAGGCATATCTGTTGATTTGGTGCCTAAGCGATAGGCATGCCTGCTAGCTAGGCGCCACTGCTTCAAACTTTCCTTTGGAAGTGGCACAGAGCCAGCAGGCCGGTCTGTGGCTTAGGCACCAAATCAGCAGTTATGTCGGCGGCAGCGGCACCGAGCCAACATGCACGTCTATGGCTTAGGCACCGAATCAGCAGTTATATGTGGGGCAGCGGAACCGAGCCAGCAAGCATGTCTTTTGCTTAGGCACTGGAGGAAGCGGGACCGAGCCAGCAGGCGCGTCTATGGTTTAGGCAAGGAATTAGCAGATATGATTGAGACAAACTGATCCATCAGTTATATCTGAAGCTGTCACGCTGAGCCAGTGCGCATTCATGAGCCAGTAGCAACGAGCCTGCATGTATGTCTAAGTCAATGGAACCGTGCCGAAAGGCATGTCTGTGGCAGTGGCACCTAATTAGCATGCATCTCTTTAGCTTAGGCTCCGGATCAGCAGCGTTGCCAAAGGCAGCGGCACCGACCGAGCAGGCGCGTGTGTGGTTTAGGCTCTGAATAAGCAGTTTTGTCTCAGGCAGCGGCACCGAATTATAGACGCCCTAAGCCTCAAATGGGCCGACTTGACATGACATTAGACATGTTTGCTTGCTCAAAGTAACTGCCTCAAACATGCCCGCTGGCTCGCAGCCACTGCAACAGATAAAACATCTGATTCGGTGCCCAACACCTGATTTGGAACTTAAACCACAAATGCACCTGCTGGATCGGTGCCGCTGCCGCAGGCATATCTGTTGATTTGGTGTCTTATCTATAGACATGCCTGCTAGCTAGGCGCCACTGCTTCAGACCTTCCTTTGGAAGTGGCACAGAGCCAGCAGGCAGGTCTGTGGCTTTGACACCGAATCAGCAGTTATGTCGGAGGCAGCGGCACCGAGCCAGCATGCACGTCTATGGCTTAGGCACCGAATCAGCAGTTATATCTGAGGCAGCGGAACCGAGCCAGCAGGCATGTCTATTGTTTAGGCACTGGAGAAAACGGGACCGAGCAAGCAGACGCGTCTATGGTTTAGGAAAGGAATTAGCAGTTATGACTGAGACAACGGTACAAGGGCAGCAGGCGCGTCTGTGGTTTAGGCACCGAATCAGCAGTAATGGCACCAAACCATTGATTATTTATGTGCCATGACAAACGCAATGGCATCGAGCAGCAAGGTTCGTCTGGGGCATTGGCACTAATCCATCAGTTATATCTGAAGCTGTCGCACTGAGCCAGTAGTTACGAGCCTGCAGGTATGTTTAAGGCATGGAACCGTGCCGCAAGGCATGTCTGTGGCAGGGGCACCTAACTAGCATGCATCTCTTTAGCTTAGGCACCGAATCAGCAGCTGTGCCAAATATAGAGGCAACGACCGAGCACGCGCGTCTGTGGTTTAGGCTCTGAATAAGCAGTTCTGTCTGAGGCAGCGGTACCGAATTATAGACGCGCCTAAGCCTCAGATGGGCCGATTGGACAAGGCATTAGACATGTTTGCTTGCTCAAAGTCACTGCCTCAAACATGCCTGCTGGCTCGGAGCCACTGTCACAGACAGAACAGCTGATTCGGTGCCTAAGCCACAGACACGCCTGCTAGGCAAGACGTTTTACATGTCTGCTTTCTCAACGTCACTGCCTCGGAAATGCCTGCCTCAGACAAAAGAGCTGTTTCGGAACTTAAACCACAGATGCGCCTGCTAGTTCGATGCCGCTGCTGCAGGCATATCTGTTGATTTGGTGCCTAAGCCATAAACATGCCTGCTAGCTAGGCGCCACTGCTTCAAACATTCCTTTGGAAGTGGCACCTACCCAACAGGCAGGTTTTGTGGCTTTGGCACCGAATCAGCAGTTATTTATGAGGCAGCGGAACCGAGCCAGCAGGCTTGTCTATTTTTTAGGCACTGGAGGAAGCGGGACCGAGCCAGCAGGCGCATCTTTGGTTTATGCAAGGAATTAGCAGTTTTGACTGAAACAACGGTATAGAGGCAGCAGGCCCGTCTGTGGTTTAGTAACCGAATCAGCAGAAATGGCACCAAACCATTGATTATTTATGTGACATGACAAACGCAATGGCATCGAGCAGCCAGGTACCTCTGATTCATTGGTACTGATCCATCAGTTATATCTGAAGCTGTCGCACGAGCCATCGCCCATGCCTGCATGAGCCAGTAGCAACGAGCCTGCGGGTATGTAAAAGGCAACGGAACCGTGCCGACAGGCTTGTCTGTGGCAGAGGCACCTAACTAGCATGTATCTCGTTAGCTTAGACACCGGATCAAAGACATCGGCACCGACCAAGCAGGCGCTTCTGTGGTTTAGGCTCTGAATTACCAGTTCTGTCTGAGGCAGCGGCACCGAATTATAGACGCGCCTAAGCCTCAGATGGGCCGACTGGACAAGGCATTAGACATGTTGGCTTGCTCAAAGTCACTGCCTCAAACATGCCTGCTGGCTCGGAGCCACTGTCACAGACAAAACAGCTGACTCGGTGCCTAAGCCACAGACACGCCTGCTAGGCCAGGCGTTTTACATGTCTGCTTGCTCAAAGTCACTGCCTCGAAATGCCTGGCTCAGACAAAAGAGCTGATTTGAAACTTTAACCACAGATGCGCATGCTGGATCGGTGCCGCTGCCGCTGCCGCAGGCATATGTGTTGATTTGGTGCCTAAGCCATTGACATGCCTGCTAGCTAGGTGCCACTGCTTCAAACTTTCATTTGGAAGTGGCACAGAGCCAGCAGGCAGGTCTGTGGCTTAGGCTCCGAATCAGCAGTTATGCCGGAGGCAGCGGCACCTAGCCAACATGCACATCTATGGCTTAGGCACCGAATCAGCAGTTATATGTAAGGCAGCGGAACCGAGCTAGCAGGCATGTCTTTTGCTTAGGCACTGGAGGAAGCGGGACCGGGCCAGCACGCGTGTCTATGGTTTAGGCAAGGAATTAGCAGATATGACTGAGACAAACTGATCCATCAGTTATATCTGAAGCTGTCACGCCGAGCCAGCGCGCATGCATGAGCCAGTAGCAACGAGCCTGCAGGTATGTCTAAGGCAATGGAATCGTGCCGACAGGCATGTCTATTGCAGTGGCACCTAATTAGCATGCATCTCTTTAGCTTAGGCACCAGATCAGCAGCTGTGCCAAAGGCAGCGGCACCTACCGAGCAGGCGAGTATGTGGTTTAGGCTCTGAATAAGCAGTTTTGTCTCAGGCAGCGGCACCGAATTAAAGTCGCCCTAAGCCTCAAATGGGCCGATTGGACATGAAATTAGACATGTTTGCTTGCTCAAAGTAACTGCTTCAAACATACCTGCTGGCTCGCAGCCACTGTCACAGACAAAACAGCTGATTCGGTGCCTTACACCTGATTTGGAACTTAAACCACAGATGCGCCTGCTGGATCGGTGCCGCTGCCGCAGGCATATCTGTTGAATTGGTGCCTTATCCATAGACATGCCTGCTAGCTAGGCGCAACTGCTTCAGACCTTCCTTTGGCAGTGGCACAAAGCCAGCGTGCAGATCTGTGTCTTAGACACCGAATCAGCAGTTATGTCGGAGGCAGCGGCACCGAGCCAGCATGCACGTCTATGGCTTAGGCACCGAATCAGCAGTTATATGTGAGGCAGCGGAACCGAGCCAGCAGGCATGTCTATTGTTTAGGCACTGGAGGAAACGGGACCGAGCAAGCAGGCGCGTCTATGGTTTAGGCAAGGAATTAGCAGTTATGACTGAGACAACGGTACAGAGGCAGCAGGCGCGTCTGTGGTTTAGGCACCGAATCAGCAGTAATGGCACCAACCCATTGATTATTTATGTGCCTTGACTAAAGCAATGGCATCGAGCAGCCAGGTACCTCTGGGGCATTGGCACTAATCCATCAGTTATATCTGAAGCTGTCGCACTGAGCCAGTAGTAACGAGCCTGCAGGTATGTCTAAGGCAATGGAACCGTGCCGAAAGGCATGTCTGTGGCAGGGGCACCTAACTAGCATGCATCTCTTTAGCTTAGGCACCGAATCAGCAGCTGTGCCAAGTGCAGAGGCAACGACCGAGCACGCGCGTCTATGGTTTAGGCTCTGAATAAGCAGTTTTGTCTGAGGCAGCGGTACCGAATTATAGACGCGCCTAAGCCTCAGATGGGCCGATTGGATAAGGCATTAGACATGTTTGCTTTGTCAAAGTCACTGCCTCAAACATGCCTGCTGGCTCGGAGCCACTGTCACAGACAGAACAGCTGATTCGGTGCCTAAGCCACAGACACGCCAGCTGGGCATGACGTTTTACATGTCTGCTTTCTCATCGTCACTGCCTCGGAAATACCTGCCTCAGACGAAAGAGCTGATTTGGAACTTATACCACAGATGCGCCTGCTAGATCGATGCCGCTGCTGCAGGCATATCTGTTGATTTGGTGCCTAAGCCATAAACATGCCTGCTAGCTAGGCGCCACTGCTTCAAACATTCCTTTGCAAGTGGCACCTACCCAGCAGGCAGGTTTGTGGCTTAGGCACCGAATCAGCAGTTATGTCGGAGGCAGCGGCACCGAGCCAACATGCAAGTCTATGGCTTAGGCACCGAATCAGCAGTTATATCTTAGGCAGCGGAACCGAGCCAGCAGGCATGTCTATTGCTTAGGTACTGGAGGAAGCGGGACTGAGCCAGGCAAGGAAGTAGCAGATATTACTGAGACAAACTGATACATCAGTTATATCTGAAGCTGTCACGCTGAGCCAGCGCGCATGCACTGCCACAGACAAAACAGCTGATTCGATGCCTAAGCCACAGACACGCCTGCTGGGCAAGATGTTATACATGTCTGCTCGCTCAACGTTAATGCCTCGGAAATGCCTTCCTCATACAAAACAGCTTATTTGGAACTTCAACCACAGATGCGCCGGCTGCATCGTCACTGCTGCCGCAGGCATATCTGTTGATTTGGTGCCTAAGCCATATACATGCCTGCTAGCTAGGCATACTGCTTCAGACAATCCTTTGGAAGTGGCACCGATCCAGGAGGCACGTCTATGGCTTAGGCACCGAATCAGCAGTTATATCTGAGGCAGCGGAACCGAGCCAGCAGGAATGTCTATTGCTTAGGCACTGGAGGAAGCGGGCCGAGCCAGCAGGCGCGTCTATGGTTTAGGCAGGGAATTAGCAGTTATGACTGAGACAACAGTATAGAGGCAGCAGGCGCGTCTGTGGTTTAGGCACCGAATCAGCAGTAATGGCACCAAACCACTGATTATTTATGTGACATGACAAACGCTATGGCATCGAGCAGCCAGGTACCTCTGAGGCATTGGCATTGAGCCATCAATTATATCTGAAGCTGTCGCACTGAGCCAGTGCGTATGCCTGCATGAGCCAGTAGCATAGAGCCTGCAGGTATGTCTAAGGCAATGGAACTGTGCCGACAAGCATATCTGTGTCAGTGACACCTTACTAGCATGCATCTCGTTAGCTAAGGCACCGGATCAGCAGCTGTGCCAAAGGCAGCGGCACCGACCAAGAAGGCGCGTCTGCGGTTTCGGCTCTGAATAACCAGTCCTGTCTGAGGCAGCGGCACCGAATTATTGACGCGCCTAAGCCTCAGATAGCATTAGACATGTGTGCTTGCTCAAAGTCACTGCCTCAAACATGCCTGCCGGCTCGGAGCCACTGCCATAGACAAAACAACTGATTCGGAACTTAAATAACAGATGCGCGTGCTGGATCGGTGCCGCTGCCGCTGCCGCAGGCATATCTGTTGATTTGGTGCCTAAGCCATAGACATGCCTGCTAGCTAGGTGCCATTGCTTCAGACATTCCTTTGGAAGTGGCGCAGAGCAAGCAGGCAGGTCTGTGGCTTAGGCACCAAATCAGCTGTTATGTCGGAGGCAGCGGCACCGAGCCAGCATGCACGTCTATGGCTTAGGCACCGAATCACCAGTTATATCTGAGGCAGCGGAACCGAGCCAATAGGTATGTTTATGGCTTAGGCACTGGAGGAAGCGGGACCGAGCCAGCAGGCGCGTCTATGGTTTAGACAATAAATTAGCAATTATGACTGTTACAACGGTACAGAGGCAGCAGGCTTGTCTGTGGTTTAGGCACCGAATCAGCAGTAATGGCACCAAACCATTAATTATTTATGTGACTATACAAATGCAATGGCATCGAGAAGCCAGGTTCCTCTTGGGCATTGGCACTGATCCAAGCTGTGGCAAAGGGCCAGGGCGCATGCCTGAGGCAGCAGCAACGAGCCCGCAGGTATGTCTAAGGCAAAAGAACCGTGCCTACAGGCATGTCTGTGACAGTGACACCTATCAAGCATGTATATCTTTAGCTTAGGCACCGAATCAGCAGCTGTGCTAAAGGCAGCGGCACCGACCGAGCAGGCGCGTCTGTGGTTTAGGCTCTGATTTAGGAGTTCTGTCTGAGGCAGCGGCACCGAAGCCTCAGCTGGGCCGACTGGACAAGGCATTAGACATGTGTGCTTGCTCAAAGTCACTGCCTCAAACATGCCTGTTGCTCGGAGCCACTGCCACAGACAAAACAGCTGATTCGGTGCCTAAGCCACAGACACGCCTGCTGGGCAAGACGTTATACATGTCTGCTTGCTCAACGTCACTGCCTCGGAAATGCCTGCCTCAGACAAAACAGCTGATTTGGAACTTAAACCACAGATGCACCTGCTGGATCGGTGCCGCCGCCACAGGGATATTTGTTGATTTGGTGCCTAAAGCATAGACATGCCTGCTAGCTAGGCGCCCCTGCTTCAGACATTCCTTTGGAAGTAGCACAGAGCCAGCAGGCAGGTCTGTGGCTTAGGCACCGAATCAGCAGTTATGTCGGAGGCAGCGGCACCGAGCCAGCATGCACGTCTATGGCTTAGGCACCGAATCAGCAGTTATATGTGAGGCAGCGGAACCGAGCCATCAGGCATGTCTATTGCTTAGGCACTTGAGGAAGCGGGACCGAGCCAGCAGGCGCGTCTATGGTTTAGGAAAAGAATTAGCAGTTATGACTGAGACAACGGTACAGAGGCAGCAGACGCGTCTGTGAATCAGGCGCCGAATCAGCAGTAATGTCACCAAACCATTGACTATTTATGTGGCATGACAAACGCAATGACATCGAGCAGCTGGTACCTCTGAGGCATTGGCACTGATCCATCAGTTATATCTGAAGCTGTCGAACTGAGCCAGCGCGCATGCCTGATCCAGCAGCAACGAGCCTGCAGGTATTCTAAGGCAATGGAACCGTGCCAACAGGCATGTCCGTGGCAGTGGCACCTCACTAGCATGCATCTCTTTAGCTTAGGCACCGAATCAGCAGATGTGCCAAAGGCAGCGGCACCGACCGAGCAGGCGCGTCTATGGTTTAGGCTCTGAATAAGCAGTTATGTCTGAGGCAGTGGCTCCAAGCCAGCAGGCATGCCCGAGGCAGCGACTTATGAGGCAGTGGCAATGATCCATCAGATATGTCTGAGGCAGTACAGGCATATCTGAGCCATTGGCAACGACAATGGAAGTATGCCTGAACCGAGCCAGCAGGCATGCCGTAGGCAGTTGCACCTTACCAGAAGGCACGTCCGTCGCGTAGGCACCGAATCCGCATTTATGTCTTTGGCTGTGGCACCGAGCCAGCAGGCCTGTTTGAGGCAGTGACTTCGAGCCAACATGCGTGTCTGGTGCTTTTGCACCGATCCATAAAGTATTTTGGTGGCAGTGGCACTAAGTCTATTTGCATGTCTGTCGCAGTGGCATCACGCAACTAGGTACGTCTGAAGCAGAAGCACTAAACCATCGTTTTTTTGTCCGAGGCAGTGGCACTGAAACAGCGGGAATTTCTGAGCCGTTGGCAAAGATCCTACAGGTATGCCTGCGGCAATTGAACCGAGCCAGCAGGCATGCCGGAGTCAGTGGCGGCGAGGCAGCCAGCACGACTGTGGCACCGAATCAGTAGTTATGTCTGAGACAGTGTAACCGAGCCAGTGGGCATGTCCTAACGAGTAGTTAAGACCCTGCAGTTATGCGTGTGGCAGCAGCATCAAGCAAGCGTGAACTTCGGTGGCGACTGCACCGAATCAGCAGTTATTTCGAAGGTGGTGGCAACGAGCTAGCAGGCTTGCCCGAGGTAGTGACTTTCATCCAGCAGAAATGTCTGATGCCTTGCCACCGATCCATAAAGTATTTAGGTGGCAGTGCAACCAGGTACGTTTGAGGCAGTGGCACATATCAGTCAGTTTAGAATCAGACAGTGGCACTGAGTCAGTGACAACGACCCTGCAGGTATCTCTGAGGCAGTGGAACCGAGCAAGCAGGCATGCATGTGGATGTGGTACCGAGCCGGCAGGCAGGACTGTGGCTTAGGCTCTGATTCTGCAGTTATGTCTCAGGCAGAGGCACATAGCCATCAGGCAAGCCTGTGGTTTAGGCACCGAATCAGCGGTTATATCTGAGGCAGCGGGACCGAGCCAGCAAGCGCATATTTGGTTTTGGCAAAGACTAAGCAGTTATTACTGAGGCAGCTGGTCCGAGCCGGCAGGCGTGTCTGTGACTTAAGCACCGAATCAGCAGTTCCAAGGCAATGACTGTGAGCCAGCAGACTTGTCTGATACCCTGCCACCGATCGTTAATTATTTGTGTGGCAGTGACACTAAGTCGTTCGGCATGACAGTCACAATGGCATCGAGCAAACAGCTACGTTTGAGGCCGTGGCATAGATGCATTAGTTTAGGCAGGAGCAGTGGGCTGGGCTTGTCTCAGCGAGGGTCAACGACCCTGCATGTATCTCGGAAGCAGTTGAACGGAGCCTGTAGGCATGCTTGAGTAGTGGCACCCAACCAGAAGACACATCTGTGGCTTAGGCACCCATTCAACAGCTATGTCTGAGGCAGCAGGCACGTCTATGGCTTAATCTGAGGCAGCGACACCGAGTCAGTAGGCACGTCTATGGCTTAGGCATCGAATCAGTAGTTATATCTAAGGAAGGGGGACCGATCCAGCCTGCGGGTCTGTGGTGTAGACAATGAATCAGCGGTTTTGACTGAGGCAGCGGGACAGAGGCAGCAGGCGCGTCTGTGATTTCGGTACTGAATCAGCAGTTATGTCAGAGGCAGCGGCACCGAGCAATCATGCACGTCCGTGGCTTCGGCATGGAACCAGCGATTATGTCTGAGGCAGCGAGACTGCGCCACCAGGTGTTTCTGTGATTTACGTAAGTTATCTCTTATACAGTGACGCCGAGTCAGCAGGCATGACCGAGGACAAGACTTCGAGGCAGGAGATATGTCAGAAGTCTTCGCATCGAGCCAGTGACAACTACCCTGCAGATAAAACAGAGCCAGCTGACCTAGTTGAGGCAGTGGCATCAAGCCAACAGGCATGTAAGTGGCTAGGGCACCCAATCAGCAGTTATGTCTGAGGCAGCTGGACCGAGTCAGCAGCTTGTCAGTCACAGTAGCATCGAGCAACCACGTACGCCTGTGGAAGAAGCACTGAGTCATAGGTTATGTCTGAGGCAGTGACACTTAGTCAGCGGTCCAGCGATCCTGCTGATATGTCTGAGGCAATGGAACCGAGCCAGCAGGCATGCCTGAGGCAGCAGCACCGATGCAGCAGGCATGACTTTGGCTTAGGCACTGAATCAGCAGTTAACTCTAAGGCTGTGGAACCGAGCCAGCGGGCATATCTTAGCCAGTGGCAACGACCATGCAGTAATGTGTGTGGCAGCGGCATCTAGCCAGCATGCACCGATTCAGCTGTTGTGTCGGAGGCAGTAGCACCGAGCTAGCGGGCATGTCCTAGGCAGTGACATTCCGCCTTCAGGCATTTTTGATGCTTTGCTACCGATCCATAAAGTACTTGTGTGGCAGTGGTTCTTAGTCATTTGCCATGACGGCCGCAGTGGCATCGAGCAACCAGGTACGTCTGGGGCAGTGGCACTGATCCATCAGTTTAGCATTAGTCAGTGGCACTGAGCCAGGGAGAATGTCTCAACAAGTGACAACAGCCCTGCTGGTATCTCTGAGGCAGTGGAACCGTGCCAACAGGCATGCATGTGGAAGTGGCACCGAGCCAGCAGGCACGTCTGTGGCTTAGGCACTAAATCAGCATTTATCTCCCAGGCAGAGGCACCGAGCCAGCAGGCAAATCTACATCTTAGGCACCGAATCAGCAGTTATATTTGAAGCAGCTTGGCCGAGTCAGCAGCCGCATCTGTGGTTTAGTCACGGAATTAGCAGTTATGACTGAGGTAGCGGGTTCGAGCGGCTTAGGCGCCGATTCAGCAGCCGTGTATGAGGCAGCAGCACCGAGCCGGCAGACACGTCTATGACTTAGGCACCGAATCAGCAGTTATGTCTGAGGCAGTGGTACACAGCCATCAAGCCTTCTGAGGCAGTGACTATGTGCCAGCTGATGTGTCTGATGCCCCGTCGCCTATCAATAAAGTATGTGACACTAAATAATTAGGCAGCATCGAGCAACAAGATACTTTTGAGGCTGTGACACAGATCCGTCAGTTTAGCCTGCGGCAGTGGCACTGGGACAGCAGGCTTGTCTCAGCGAGCGACAACGGCCCTGCAGCTATCTCTGAGGCAGTGGAATCGAGCATGCAGACATACCTATGGATGTGGCACCGAGCCAGCAGGTACGTTTGTGGCTTGGGCACCGAATCTGCAGTTATGTCTGACGTAGCGGCACCGAGCCAGCAGGTACGTCTATGGCTTAGGCAACGAATCAGCAGTTATATCTGAGACAGCGGCACCGAGCCAGCAGGCACATCTGTGGCTTAGGCACCGAATCATAGTTTCATCTGAGGCAGCGTGTCCAAGCCAGCAGGCACGCCTATGGTTTAGGAAAGGATTCGGGCATGCCTGAGCCAGCGGGCATGTCTGAGCAGGAGGCAACGACCCTTCCTCGCACATGACTGCTGACATGCCTTGCCTTGCCACCGATTCATAGAATATTTGTGTTACACTTACACTTAGTCATTAGGTATAGCAGTCGCAGTAGCACTGATCCTTCAAGCCAGTGGCAACGACCCTGCATTTATTTCTAAAACAGTAGGAACAGGCCAGCAGTCATGCATGTGGAGCTGTTACCGAGTCATTAGGCACGTCTGTGGCTTAGGCACTGAATCAGCAGTTATGTCTCAGGCAGGGGCTCCGAGCAAGCATGCAAGTCTATGGCTGAGGCAACGAATCAGCAGTTATATCTGAGGCAGCGGGTCCGAGCCAGCAGGCGCCTCTGTGGCTTAGGCACTGAATCACCAGTCATGTCTGAGCAGCGGCACCGAGCCAGCAGGAACGTCTATGGCTTAGGCACTGAATCAGTAGTTATGTCTGAGGCAGTGGCACGCGACCAGCAGGACTTCTGAGGTAGTGACTGTGAGCCAGCAGACATCTCTGATGCCCTGCCATCTATCCATAATGTATTTGTGTAACACTAATTCATTAGGCATGACAGCCACAGTGGCATCGAGCAACCAGATATGTTTGAGGAGCGGCACAGATCCATCGGTATAGCCTGAGGCAGCGGCACTGAGACAGCGATTGACACCGACCCTGCAGTAATCTGTGAGGCAGTGGAACCGAGCCTGCAGACATGCCTGTGGAAGTGGCTCCGAGCCAGCAGGCACGTCTGTGGTATAGCACCGCATCAGCAGTTATGTCTGAGGCAGCGACACTGAGCCAGCAGCCACGTCTATGGCTTAGGCACCGAATCTGTAGTTATATCTTAGCAAACGGGACCGAGCCAGCAGGCACGTCTATGGCTTAGACAATGAATCAGCAGTTATAATAGAGGCAGCGGAACAGATGCAGTACGCGCGTCTTTGGTTTAGGCACGGAATCAGCAGTTGTGCATGTGGAAGTGGCACCGAGCGAACAGGTACGTCTGTGGCTTAGGAACGGGATCAGCAGTTATGTCTGAAGCAGCGGGACCAAGCAAACAGGCGCGTCTGTGAATTTGGCAAGGAATCAGAAGTTAAGTCTGATGCAGTGGCACAAGTCAGCAGGCATATCCGAGGTAGTGACTGTTGAGACAGCATATATGTCTGATGCCTTGGCAACGATCCATACAGTATTTTGGTGGCAGTGGCACTAAGTCTATTCGCAAGTCAGTCGCAGTGGCATCAAGCAACCAGGTACTCCTGAGGCAGAAGCACTGATCCATCGGTTATGTCTGAGGCAGTGACATTGAGCCAACGGGAAAAGTCTGAGCCAATGGCAACGATCCTGCAGGTATGTCTGAGGCAGTGGAACCGAGCCAGTAGGCATGCCTGAGGCATTGGCACCGAGGCAGCAGGCACGACTGTGGCTTAGGCATCGAATCAGCAGTTATGTCTGAGGCAGTGGAACCGAGCCAGCGTCATGTCTTAGCAAATGTCAGCGACCCTGCAGTTATGCTTGAGGCATAAAAATCGAGCAGCAGGCACGTCTGTGGCTTAGGCCCCGAATCAGCTGTTATGTCTGAAGCAGTGGCACATAGCCAGCAGATATGTAGAATGCTCTGGCACCGACTTATAAAGTATTCCATGGCAGTCGCAGTTGCATCGAGCAACCAGGTACGTCTGGGCTAGACGAACTTATCCATCAGTTATGCCTGAGTTAGTGAGCCAGGGGTGAGGTCTGAATGTGTAATGTAGAACTTATCAGTTTTTATACGTCTTCAGCAGTTTCACCTCCTCGATGTGGCCCCCGCCCTTTGGGGCTTGAAGAAATAAATGGGCTGCATAATGCTTCCACGCAGAGCTGAATCCGACCGCACACGAGTACTGGTAAACCACTTAGAGGATCTAAGCCTGCCCAGGCAAAGTGGTGCGAGTCGGACCGTCCACGCTTATAAACCCTATTGGTTTCATTGGGCGGCAGGGCTTGAGATATCATTTCATCTCAATGTCGGGTAAAAGTCCCACAAAATTGGAAGCAACGTCTCCAAAATGACCTTTATAGTGTTGACGGGGACGTTAAACATCAAATTAAACGGGGACTCCGGTTATCATCCAATTCTAATATGAGTGAAATAATCTTGAAAGGGCCGTAAAGCCAAAACCAAACAAAGAAAAAACATCCGACACTATCTGAAATATGCATGGTTAGACACTGTGAAGTACAATTTTAGTCCACTCTTAACAAAATATCTATGACTGCAACTGCTGGCACCATATCAGCAGGAAGGCACCGTATTAGCAGCAAGGCACCATATCAGCAGGAAGGAATTGAGTCTTACTGTCTTCCAACAGTAAGTTCGCGTTTTAAGTACATTTTTGTAGTTTTTGGCATTTAGTATATTCCAAAGTACAGAGCTGACTTTTTGAGCATCTAAAATGAATTATGAATTATGATTTACTGTGCAAGTCCCGACATGACAAACACATGTACAAAACAAAAACAAAAATACAAAAATGACAGACCTGACCCTATTTGTTTTTCAAATAAAATAATCAAAAAGTTTCCCCTACCTACCGACCCTTTTCAGCATGTTAGTAGAAACACAGCTATTTTCTACGCCTAATAGACACTATACCAGAGTGTATTTTACAGCGTGATAGCTCAGTGGTTAGTGCAATTGCTTCTGATGCTAGAGGTCCCCCACCCCCTGTGCAGTGAGAACAATCCCCTATGCAAGTTATAGAACCCTACTACTGTGCAGGCTTTCATCCTGCAAAACTGGTGTGTATGTAATATACACACCTGCCTAGCATGTCCGCGTGGGCGTATGTCAGTATATAAAGAAAGAAAGAAAGAAAGAAAGAAAGAAAGAAAGAAAGAAAGAAAGAAAGAAAGAAAGAAAGAAAGAAAGAAAAGAAAAGTAAAAGAGGTCTGCTCACGACGGACTCTAGGAACGGCCATCCTAGCTCGTTGAACATGTCGCTACATCTCCGTTAACACAAAAATCAAATGATTACGGAGATGAAACAATGGTGAGGACTCGCTGGAATAACTAAAATGCTGGAGCTATAGACTCCGGTATCGCATAAGTAACGGTTGTGCACCGTCAAACGTCATCATTGCTACAGTATATAATTGCAACACGCAACACTATGACCTTGTCCGGAACAGTCCTTCGTGGGCGCACACTGTCCGTGTTGGGGACATTGCAGTTACACTTATAGAATATCAACATTTCAGCCTGAATCGCTCACCTGACGTCAATCATTGATATGAGGCATTGTTGATATAAGGCATCGTTAATATGAGGCATCGTTGATATAAGACAACGGTGATACGAGGCATCAGTGATATGAGGCATCAGTGATATGAGGCAGTGATGATATGGATGATGAGTACAGAATGATGTAAAGGGGTTTATATGTCCCCCACCCCTGTTACTACATTTTATTCGGCGGTGAGCAGCTATAGATGTAATCGCCACGGTATAACACAGAGGCAAAAACTGGTTGGTGAAACAGTAATTACTGTGAATATTCTGGTTAATATAAAGTTTATATAAAACATTATGGTGCCATAAACACTCATCAGGTCCTTATCATCAACAGGAAGGGAGAAAGAACATTATGTTAAGTATGTGAGGGTGTGAATGAGTGTGTGTACTTCATGTGTAATTCAAGTGTGATTCAAGTGTATTCCACTTGTATTAAGACAGAAATTTAATTGTGCCCAGACTAATTTTCATTGGGCCCAGACTAATTTTCATTCTGTCTTAACCTAAGTGGAATAGATTGCGAGTCAACTGTCCCTTTAAGTTTGTCTTTGTAAAATTATGTAACCAGTGTTGTTTATAAATATTAGACTTATTCCATATAAATATTGTAAAGGATTCTAAGTATCTTAGAATTTCCTTTGCGTTAATGCCCCACAAGTGGACATAGATTCGAGGTTCCCTCGTGTTGTCCCGTCACATATACGTTTTGCCAGCCCCCGACATATGAAACAAGTGTCTTTGGTGGGGAACAGTGTATTGAACATAGCTTCAGAAACTGTCCGTGCTGGGAACAGTCTATTAAACATACCTACAGAAGTGTACGTGCTGGGAACAGTCTATAAATCATAGCTCCAGAAAGTTTCCGTGATGGGAACAGTCTAATTGACATAGGTTCAGACAGTGTCCTTGGTGGGAACAGTCTATTAAACATACCTACAGGAGTGTCCGTCCGTCTATTGAACATACCTTCAGAAGTGTCCGTGCTGGGAAGAGACTAATATTCATAGCTACAGAAAGTATCCTTGTCGGGAACAGTCTATTAAACATAATTACAGAAAGTGTCCTTGGTGCCAACAGTCTATTAAACATGGCTACAGAAAGTGTCCTTGGTGGGGACATTCTATTAAACATAGCTACAGAAAGTGTCCTTGGTGGGAACAGTTTATTAAACATACGTATAGGAAGAGTCCTTGTTGGAAACAGTCTATTAAACATATATACAGAAGTGTCTGTGCTGGAAACAGCCTATTAAACATAGCTACAAAAGGTGTCCATGCTGGGAACAGTCTATTAAACATAGCTACATGAAGTGTCCTTGGTGGGAACAGTCTGTTAAAAACGGCTACAGAAAGTGTCCTTGGTGGGGACATTCTATTAAACATAGCTACAGAAAGTGTCCTTGGTGGGAACAGTTTATTAAACATACGTATAGAAAGAGTCCTTGTTGGAAACAGTCTATTAAACATATATACAGAAGTGTCCGTGCTGGAAACAGCCTATTAAACATAGATACAAAAAGTGTCCATGCTGGGAACAGTCTATTAAACATAGCTACATGAAGTGTCCTTGGTGGGAACAGTGTGTTAAAAATGGCTACAGAAAGTGTCCTTGGTGGGAACAGTTTATTAAACATACGTATAGAAAGAGTCCTTGTTGGAAACAGTCTATTAAACATATATACAGAAGTGTCCGTGCTGGAAACAGTCTATTAAACATAGCTACAAAAAGTGTCCATGCTGGGAACAGTCTATTAAACATAGCTACATGAAGTGTCCTTGGTGGGAACAGTCTGTTAAAAATGGCTACAGAAAGTGTCCTTGGTGGGAACAGTTTATTAAACATACGTATAGAAAGAGTCCTTGTTGGAAACAGTCTATTAAACATATATACAGAAGTGTCCGTGCTGGAAACAGCCTATTAATCATAGCTACAAAAAGTGTCCATGCTGGGAACAGTCTATTAAACATAGCTACATGAAGTGTCATTGGTGGGAACAGTGTATTAAAAATGGCTACAGAAATGTCCTTGATGGGAACATTCTATTAAACATAGCTACAAAAAGTGTCCATGCTGGGAACAGTCTATTAAACATAGCTACATGAAGTGTCCTTGGTGGGAACAGTCTGTTAAAAACGGCTACAGAAAGTGTCCTTGGTGGGGACATTCTATTAAACAAAGCTACAGAAAGTGTCCTTTGTGGGAACAGTTTTTTAAACATACGTAAAGAAAGAGTCCTTGTTGGAAACAGTCTATTAAACATATATACAGAAGTGTCCGTGTTGGAAACAGCCTATTAATCATAGCTACAAAAAGTGTCCATGCTGGGAACAGTCTATTAAACATAGCTACATGAAGTGTCCTTGGTGGGAACAGTGTGTTAAAAATGGCTACAGAAATGTCCTTGGTGGGAACATTCTATTAAACATAGCTACAAAAAGTGTCCATGCTGGGAACAGTGTATTAAACATAGCTACATGAAGTGTCCTGGTTGGGAACAGTCTGTTAAAAACGGCTACGGAAAGTGTCCTTGGTGGGGACATTCTATTAAACAAAGCTACAGAAAGTGTCCTTGGTGGGAACAGTTTTTTTACCATACGTATAGAAAGAGTCCTTATTGGAAACAGTCTATTAAACATATATACAGAAGTGTCCGTGCTGAAAAGTGTCCATGCTGAGAACAGTCTATTAAACATAGCTACATGAAGTGTCCTTGGTGGGAACAGTCTGTTAAAAATGGCTACAGAAAGTGTCCTTGGTGGGAACATTCTATTAAACATAGCTACAGAAAGTGTCCTTGGTGAGAATAGTCTATTAAACATAGCAACAGTAAGTGTCCATGCTTGGAACAGTCTATTAAACATAGCTACAGATCTAGAAAGTGTGCTTGGTGGGAACTTCTTATTAAACTTACGTATAGAAAGTGTCCTTGTTGGAAACAGTCTATTAAACATTCCAACAGAAGTATCCGTGCTTCAAACAATCTATTAAAATACCTTCAGAAAGTGTCCTTGGTGTGAATAGTCTATTAACCATATCTACAGAAATGTCCGTGCTGGGAACAATCTATTAAACATACCTACAGAAAGTGTCCTTGATGGGAACAGTCTATTAAACATAGCTACAGAAAGTGTCCGTGCTGGGAACAGAGTATGAAGCGTACTACAGAAAGTGTCTGTGGTGGGAACAGTCTTTTAAATATACCTACAGAAAGTGTCCATGCTGGGACCAGTCTTTTAATGATAGCTTTAGAAAGTGTCCGTGCTGGAAAATGTCTACTAACCATAACTACGAAAAGTGTCTTTGGTGGGAACAGTCTATTTAACATACCTATATAATTGTCCGGGCTGGGAACAGTCTATAAACATACCTACAGAAGTGTCTGTGCTTGGAACAGTCTATAAAACATACCTACAGAAAGTGTCCTTGGTGGGAACAGTCTATTAAACATTCCTATATAAATTGTCCTTGCTGGGAACAATCTATTAAAGGAGTCCATGTATAGAATCCACCAATCGCTAAAAACAATTGCAGGAAATTGTTCAAATGTCTAGTTTGCTTTAAATCATGTGTATTAAATAGGCTAAAGGGATGCCCTTTGAGAACCATGAATGCATTCAAATACGAAAAGAGCAGAATCCATTTGTTGTTTGGGCCAGACAAGCTTGTTTCGGCCATCAAGGCCTCATCAGTAGCCCTTAAAGAAATGCTGAAAACGAGTTTCAGCGGTTACGAGTATCAGCGTAAAACGTGGAAAATGACGTTGAAAGTTGACGTTACGTCAGAAGAAATTTCCAGTTTAATTTAACGTCATGTGGCAAATTTTGATTACGGATTATTTTGCTCCAGACAAGTTGAAAGTGCATGGATTTGTATGCGGTTTGTAGCCTGCTTCCACAATATAATTATTTTTGTCTTTTAGTCAGAATGTTTCTTTTGTAAGGACTAATTGATTCTTAATTAGCTGGGTTAAATGCTTCTTTAAATGGACATTTTACTGACTCCTTTGATATTCATTTTGGATCACGATACAATGAAAAACATCCCTTCGAATTCAACGTTGTTCTTCTTCTTTGTCCTGGTGCAAAATAAATAGATGACTGACGGATTTTTTTAAGGTAACCGGGCGCCAAGAGAACATAGGGGCTACCCCCAGTTCGCCAGCTGGGATTAGTTGTAGGTACTGCTCTGTTCCCTAGGCTGTCAATATGCTGATTCCTGTCTGCTTGACAGTTATCAGTTAGCCGATTGGGAGTTAGGTGACTTCTTTCGCGGAGGACCGCAACTTACTATTAGTATCAAAATAATTTCAACTATGAAAAGGTTTATTACCAGCAAATATTTTGTCACCAATACAAACTGGAATAGATTCATAAACTTTATGTTAGGCATATTTTTATGTATTTTTAATTGAAATCCTTTAATCAAAAATAAAGTGATTAACCAAACTATTGCAAAATATGCAGAGTGTTGATTTTTTTGTTTGTTTTGATTTGTTACGCCCCTTGAAAGTCTTATAAATAACTTAGTATGTGTCATTAAATGTAGTAAATGATTTCAGTAAATCTAGAGATGAAATCGCTGCTTCCTTGAATGAATTAGGTAATCGATGGTGTAAGCGAGAGTATGTTGAGCATAAAGCCCTTAAGGACTGGAAACTTAGCATTTTAAAACTAGTGAATAAACGCATTTCTTTCTATTCTCAAAATACTAACTTATTACCTCCTAAGCCCAAGACGCCTTTACGTCATCTTAAACTAGGTATTCAAGAATTTCATAAGAAGTTTGTTTTGGCCCCTGCAGACAAGGCCGCTAACAACGTCGTCGTTGTGTGACGGCTCCACTATGTTAACACGCTTAAGCAGGAGCTTGGTGGTACTAAGGCCTATGAACTTCAGCCTTTAGCTGAAGAGAGAGCTATAGTAGATAAACATGTTTGTCTTTCAGCCACCAAGTTTGCTGTGTGTGTTAACGAAGGCCAAGACAAGCTTCCTACGCTATACTGGTTACCAAAACTTCATAAAAAAAACCTTACAAAGCACGGTTTATTGCAAATTCTAGCTCTTGCACTACCACTGAACTTTCTAAATTATTAACTTCCTGTCTTACTGCTATTAAAAAGCATGTAATTAAATATTGTGATAAAGTCTTTGAAAGATCAGGAAGAAATCTGTTTCGGTCTATAAAAAATTCGAATTAGGTTTTGGGTAAATTGAAATCTAGACATTTTCGTGCTTCTAGTCTGTCTACCTACGATTTTTCCACTCTTTACACTACACTTCCTCATAATCTTATAAAAGAAAAGCTTAATGATTTAATTGAATGGGCTTTTCACAGAGAAGATTCTCTCTATCTTGCATGTAATGTCAGAAATGCATTTTTCACTTCTAAAGAGCATAAAAATTATACACTTTGGTCATGTCAGAAAGTGTGTGATGCCCTCACCTTTCTACTTGACAATATTTATATTTGATTCGGTTTATTTAGACAAATTGTTGGTATTCCGATGGGTACTAATTGCGCACCTCTTGTGGCTGATCTGTTCTTGTATTGTTATGAAAGAGACTTCATTTTGTCGTTTTCCATTGATAACCAATCTGAAATTATTGAAGCTTTTAGCTCTACTTCTAGATATTTAGATGATTTATTAAATATTGATAATACCTATTTTGATGGTTTGATCAGTCAGATTTACCCCCTAGAACTTCAGTTAAATAAAGCAAATTCTCTTGATACCGAGGCCCCGTTTTTGGATTTACATCTATCTATTGTAGATGGATTTGTTTCGTGCAAAATTTATGATAAACGCGATGACTTTGATTTTGAGATTGTAAATTTTCCTTTTTTTGATGGTGATGTTCCTCGTGCGCCATCCTATGGCGTTTATATTTCGCAATTAATTCGATTTGCTAGAGTGTGTAGTCATGTAACTGACTTCAACACTAGTAATAAATTATTAACGGCTAAACTCCTTAATCAGGGTTATCGGTACCATAAACTACGCAAAGCCTTTTCAAAATTTTATAGACGCTATTCTGATTTAATTTCAAAATTCAATATTGGACTTAAATCTCTTCTGCAACAAGGTCTATCGGAACTCGAATTTTATGGTGACTTAGTATATAAATTCAGAAAAATATATAACCGCAATGACTTCAGCACCCAATTTCGTAAAATCATTCTTCGATATAAAAAGATTGGGTACAACATGGATATTATACGACAGACTGCATGCTTGGTAGTTAACCCAATCACGGTTGGCAACTTTGCTTCCCTCTTTAATTGCCCGCCGGTGGGTCAGGCCTCAGATTCTATGACGGCTCCAACGTAAAGGCTTATTGAAAATTAGAGAAATAATGTTGGTTGGTGCCTGATGCTCTGTCTCTGGTCGGGCTCATCGGAGTCTAACTGTTGGTTTTCGTTTGCTCCAGCATTTCAGTGGTTTCTTGCTGTCGAGTCCTCACCGTTGTCTCACCTCTGTGGTTCTTTGATTTTTGTGTTCACGGAGATGTTGCACTGATGAGTTAGGAGGCCTTCATGCGGACTGAACATATTATTTGTTTAAATCGCGACGGAAGTAAGGGCGAGGATTGTGGCCATGTAAAATCGATTTAAGCCCCCCAGTGGAAATCTTCCACTGACCGTTCCAAGGCGGCTCTTTTTTGGCGATTTATTTATGTTGTTGTTTGTTACTTACTGTGTGTATCACTTGTGTCTTTTGGTTTTGGATGACCATATGGCCATTTTGTGGGAAAGTAACTGTCCTTATGGCCTTCCTTTGTTTAGGTTTCCATTATGGTCTTGTGGCTTAATGTTTGTATTTCTTTCCCTTTGGTGTCTTTTATGGGTGGAGTAAGTTAATTGTATCAATTCCTGATCTGTGTTTTACTTCTACTTTTCAAGGGGCGTAACAAATCAAAACAAACAAAAAAATCAACACTCTGCATATTTTGCAATAGTTTGGTTAATCACATTAGAGCCAACTATTCAACAAAAATGCGAGGCGTTGTCAAATTTCATAACAGTCATAAAAATAAATAACTTTTAATAAACGACGACTGTTATTCGCTTGACCCAAATGAAGAGAATAGAACACGATACATTTAAATTAATATGCAAAGATAACCCAAATTTTATGGTTTTCTGTAACTACAACTGCTAATTTCAAGTGTCCCCACCACCGACACTTTGTTCCGGCGAACGACTGCTCCCACGAGCGACATCATGTTGTGTGCTGCAAATATACCCTACTCCATCATTGTGCAAACGTCATTATGATGTAGCCGGTGCACTGGTAAACAACGACTCAGAAAAACCGTTTTGTGTTTTAAATTTCCTTTTTCAAAAACTTAGGTAAGGATTGCATTTAAATAATCCGACGAACACATAAAAATGACCTGTTTCATTTATCTAATCTTTATGTATTTGTTACAATTGATTTTACCAAAGCCTGACGAAGAGATTTTTCTACACGAGTGAACCGGAAACTGCACTCGGTATGGCTGTCGTCAATTTTGACAAAATTTTAATCGTTGTTTATTGGGTCAACGTAATGTGTCAGAAAAAGTTATCCATTCCTCGAAATATAATTTGATTCGTACACAGTCGGTACTTGCCGAGAATCTGTCGCGGAAGCATTTCAAAGGTGCAGCAAAAACCGTTTCACTCCTGGCCATTTCTTACGAAAATGGCTTAGTGTCACTTTTGATTTTGAACCTTATGAACTATTAATGGGCAGAACTTCAAGCTCCTGTGCTCATACCGACGTCGGAACGATGTCGATGGCATCGGCTCGCATCCAGTGGTCGTAAAGCGGACCCCGACCAATAAGATAATCGGGCAGTAATCGGCCGACGTCCGGCCGACGCCCGGCCGGCGCCCGACAGAATCTGCTCGACGAATCCTATTTCGGCTGTTGCCGCACGATCGCCGACCGGTTTCCTGCCGGCGTCCCACTGATTGACGCTCGACTATATAACACCTGATCGCCGATGTGGGCAAGTTTCTAGCAGACCAGCAGGGAGCATTGTAAACGTTTGGCGGGATAAGAGGCATCTTGCTCCGCTTTTCTTCGATGAAAGTTTTCTTCGACGTCAACAAATTGAAGACTGTTATTCACCCACCAACAGATCAAGAGCTGACACGTTTTTGAACAGGTAGGATAAGATGCAGTTTATACGAGTATAACCCTGGACAACTGGACCATTGCCGGCGGGCGTCGGACGGGCCGAGCTCGGCCGAGAACTGGGCGGATATCTGCGGAACATCGACCGATGCTCGGCCGGCTAGAAACAATCGCAAGGTATACGGCCGGCGTATGGCCGGTAACCAGGAGTGCACCGGCCGATTTCCGCCCAGCGTATACGCCGATGCTTTCCCTAAAAAATCTGGCAGACACCGCCCGATTCCCGGCGGATTCCCCTTCAGGTACTTTTTGTACCGCATACGTTTTGCCAAAACCGAGCCAAACACCCGCTTCCGACCCCTTCTCGACTTGGACAACTCGGCCGACCACCCCCTCTAGTATAGTTCGGCCGGGGTACGCCGAATTATTGACCGAGGCATAAGCAATTTGAAGAAGACAAGGGCCATAACTCTTGCTTAACCTATTTTGGTGTGACTGTCCTTTTGACAATGAAAGCGTTGGTTTCCGTTATTCCCTTGCCTGTCATATAACTTTAAAATTGTTTGATATATTTTCATCAAACTTTACGGAACTGAAGGTCATCATAAGACGAAGTAGATGTGCAAAAGACAAAAACACTCTGACTTTACTACTTTTTGGAATAATGATCCATTTAACATCGAAAGTAGTGGTTTTGTTTATTACGTATGCCTCATATGTAATTTGAAAGTATGTTTTGGATATTTTATGACCCTTTAAAGAAATTAAAGCACCTTAAGACGAGATGAAGAATTCAGGAACCATAATTAATATTTCCTCATTTCGTGAGTTATGGCCCTTTGAACTCTTTTAAATTGATACTTTTGTCATTTCTCAATGCTGTTCTGTAATTTGAGATTTTCATTCCAAAAGTAGTAACAGCAGATTAATGGTTTTTGTTTTCTGTACATCGTCTCATGAGGCTTTACATTTCGGCAAAGTTTCATGAAAACATCTCAACTTGTTTTCAAGTTACAGGTCGTATACTAGTAAACACACACACACACACACACACACACACACACACACACACACACACACACACACACACACACACACACACACACACACACACACACACACACACACATAATACACTGTATCCAATATTCAGAAGGCTATGACCACAAAACCAAGCATTCAAGTATTATGGTTCTTGTCTTCCACGTGTAATCATATAGTGTTTTTCAGTTCTGTAAAGTTTTATGAAAATGCATGAGACGGTCATAACGTAACCCAAGGAATAACTAAACCACTGTTTTCGTGTTTCAAAGGGTCATATTTTCAAAAGTAGTTATGAGCCAGAGTTATGGCCCTTGTTTTCTGCACATGGTTTTGCATTTCTGTTCAAACCACTGCTTTCATTGTTCAAAGGGCCATTATTCCAACTGTAGTAAAGTAAGAGTTTTGGTTCTTTTCTTCTGCACGTCGGTTTGCATTTCTGTTAAACCCACTTTCATTGTACCAAGGGCCATGATTCCTAAAATAGTAAAGTCAGAGTTATGGCTCTTGTCTTCAGTACATTGCCTGATTGTGTTTTGCTTTTAATTTAAGTTCCAGGATAATAGGTTATTCTTTCTAAAACGCCCACATATAAATAGGAAACGTTAGATAAATTTTCAAAAGATCTTCAGAAACATAATGTCATGTCAAAATTCCTTATTTGGAAAAAGATAACATGTAAGTGTATCTTAACATCTTTTATTTAGCTATAAAATGTCTTTCTTAACTCGAAATGCAATAAATGCCGTGAACATTTATAGTGTTCATATATATTTATAATAAATATACATCTCGAGATCATCTAAATACAAATATCCAGATACTAGTTAATAAGCGAAGATATTTCTCTTCACTTCTGTCAAATAAATCTTTATCTCAATATATAATTTCCTGGGGTGATGACATTTATGTTTTGATCTAATGAGACGTATATATCTACGGAAGCGTAAACGTCTCATTAGATTACGACATATATGTCATCATCCCAGGAAATTATATATTGAGATAAAGATTTATTTGTCAGAAGTGAAGATCAAAATCTTCATTTATTAATTTGTCTCTGCATATTTGTTGTTAGATGATCTCGAGATGTACATGTATATTTATTATAAGTATGTATAGGAACGACAATTTAACATAGTATTTATTGCATTTCGAATTAAGAAAAACATTTTAAAGCTAAACAAAAAATGTTGAGATACACTTATTTGTCATCTTCTTCCAAAAATTTATTTTGACAAGGCATTATATTTCTCATGATCTTTTGGAATTAATCTTATGTTATCTATATATAAGCGATCATTTTAAAATATAATACCCATTATCCTAAAAAATTTCAAACGAATTTCAAGTGTCATTAGGCGATGTGCAAGAGACAAGAACCATAACTGGGGCTTTACTACTTTCTGCATTATGGCCTTTTGAACAATGAACACGATGGCTTGAAGTTATTCCGTTATTTTTTAGTTATCTTAATTTTTTGCAGAAATGCTAAGCAATATTAATCAATTTGAAGAAGACCAGGGCCATAACTCTGGCTTAACCTCTTTTGGCGTACGGCCCTTTGCACAATAAAAACAGTGGTTTCCGTGATTCCCTGTGACTGTCATGTAACTTTAAAATTGTTTGATATATTTTCATCAAACTTTACAGAACTGAAGGTCATCATAGGATGAAGTAGATGTGCAAAAGACAAGAACACTCTGACTTCACTACTTTTTGGAATTATGACCCATTTAAGATCGAATGCAGTGGTTTGTTTAATACTTATGCCTCATATGTAATTTGAAGTATTTTTTGGATATTTTATGACCATTTACAGAAATCAAAGCACCTTCAGACGAGATGCAGAATTTAGGAATTCAGGAACCATAATTAATATTTCCCAATTTCGTGCCCTATGAGCACTTTTAAATGGTTACTTTTGTCATTTCCCAATGCTGTTCTGTAATTTGAGATTTTCGTTTCAAAAGTAGTAAAATGGTTCTTGTTTTCTGTACATCGTCTCAGAAGGCTTTACATTTCGGCAAAATTCATAAAAAAAAAAAATACTTCTCAACTCGTTTTCAAGTAATATTTGTACTTTTTATTCACTATTTGTTGTATTTTAAATTTTTCAAGTCTCGCTACTTTGGACATCTCCTGCCTGATGCCCCGGACTTCCGTGGAGTGTGGGCCATGTTTGCTGATGTTGGCTCGGTGGAGGACGCCTATAAGTCCTAGGGTAGGCGTCTCTTCCCTAATGCCTCCAGTTGACCTGTCTCATGAGCTACGTCGGTCGGTGTGTGCTCGGAGGGGGATGTGCTGTGTTTGCCGGGTCTTGTCCATCATTCGTTTCGGTTTCAGAACTTTGGGGTTGAGACACACTGATGACGATTAAACATCAGAAAGGCCCCTGTGTCACTAAATTTGGTATAGTTACACCTAAGTTTCAAGTTACAGGCGAATATGAGTAAATGAAACAAAAACAAAACAAACAAACAAACAAAAACAAAAACTCTGCATTCAATATTCAGAATGACATGACCACAAAACAAAGCAACTAAGTACATGTATTATAGTTCTTGTCTTCCACATGTTTTTTCAGTCCTGCACAGTTTCTTGAAAATGCATGGGACGGTTATAAAACAACCCAAGGAATAACTTAAACCACTGTTTTTGTTTTTCAAAGGGTCATATTTTCAATAGAAGTTATGAGCCAGAGGTATAGCCCTTGTTTTCTGCACATCGTTTGGCACTTCTGTTAAAACCACTGTTCTCATTTTGCAAAAGGCCATTATTCCGAAAGTAGAAAAGTAAGAGTTATGATTCTTTGCTTCTGCATGTCGCTTTGCATTTCTGTTAAAACCACTGTTTTCATTGTACCAAGAGCCATAATTCCGAAAACTGTAAAGTCAGAGTTATGGTTCTTTTCTTCAGGACATTGCCTGATTGTGCTTTGCTTTTAATTTAAGTTCAAGAATAATAATTTATTCTTTCTAAAATGACCACATATAAATAGGAAACATAAGATAAATTTTCAAAAGATCTTCAGAAACATAATGTCATGTCAAACTACACATTTTGAAAAAGTTGACATATAAGTATATCTTAACATCATTTACTTAGCTATAAAATGTCTTAACTTGAAATGCAATAACTGTCATGTTCAATTATAGTTTTCATACATACTTATAATAAATATATGTCTCAAAATCATCTAAAAACAAATATACAAATATGCAGAAACAGGTTGATAAGTGAAGATATTTCTCTTCACTTCTGACAAATAAATATTTATCTCAATATAAAATTTCTGGGATGATGACATATATGTCTTGATCTAATAAGACGTTTACGCTTCCGTATATATCAATGTTTTCCTGTCTTAGTTTTGTTTTCCATTCTTTCGGTATACTATTCAAAAGTCCAATGTATTTGAAAAAGTTTGCATTTGTCAGATTAAATTTATCTGTCAATTTTTTTAAATGAATAAAATGTCTTACTATCCTGATCAAATATATCTTTCAGATATTTTACACTCAGTAGTTTAGGAGGAGATGTCGTTTGAAAAAAATGTTTACGGACTCACGCACGGACGCATGAACGCCGGACAAAAAGTGATCACAAAAGCTCACCTTGTCACTACGTGAGATGAGCTAAACACACACAAAACCTGTAAAGGCAAGTATGGTGAATAGTTCCATAACACCTTAACCTCATAGAGCATATGGTTTCTGTGATGTTTTTAAGCCTGTGTTTTTTGGGTTTGTAATGGCAACCGATAAAAATGAGCAGCATTGTAGATAGAAGATTGCTCAAAGAATATTTCTATGAAAGTTTCGCTAAATATCTGCTGAGACTTGGCAGTGAATGCAAATTTTCAGTTTTCTCCATTAAAAATCTAAGGAAACTCTAAGTTGCCATGGCAACCTAAATAACAGGCGCAATGCATAAACAAGAGGGCCATGATGGCCTTGGATCGCTCACCTGATCTATACTGTAAGAATGAAATGGTGGGTAATATAGTAAGGTGGAGTGGAGGGTTTGACCAATTTTGATTTACAGTCTCCCAAGGACCATTACTGGGAAACTCTGACAAAATCAATCTAGCTGTTTTTGACTAGGTCATTTTAGGCTTTGGCTATTTTAGCTCTGTTGGCTATCATGTCCATTTGAGCAAAATGGACCCTTAAGCCATAACAAGGTTTTTCTAAAAAAATAGCTACAGTGACCTTGACCTTTAGCACAGATCCCTGAATGCGGATCTTGCTTGAAAAAAATCATCATACCGTATTCTATAACATTTGTGTGAAGTTACATCAAAATCCATTTATAAACCTATTTGCTAGCTGCAGCCATGAAAAGTTTTTCTAAAAACAGCCACAGTGACTTTGACTTAAGCTCAGGACCCAGAAAGTCGAACTTGCTTGAATAATGCCATACCCAACATTGTGTGAAACTACATTAAATTCCATCAATAAATGTAGGTGTAAGAGCGATATGTCAAAGTTTTTTTTTTCTAAAACAAATAGCCACAGTGACCTTTATCATGAGCAAAGGGTCCTGAAAGTCAAACTTGCTTGAGATATTATCATACCCAACATTTGTGTAAAGTTACATAAAATCCTTATATTAAATGTAGGCGCTAGAGTGATGACAAAGTTTTTCTAAATATATCCACTGCATACGGGACCCTGAAAGTCTAGCGTGCTGGCGATATTATTATATCCAACATTTGTGTGAAGTGTTACATTAAAATTCATCAATTAATGTAGGGGCTACAGTGGAGACAATGCTTTTCTATAAATAGCACCAAGAACCTTGACGTTGAGCCCAACACCATAAAAGTCTGATTTGCTTAAAAATCAAAGACCTAGGCCTTATGGTTTCAGAGAAGAAGATTTTTAAAGGGTTTCCCTATATAAATCTATGTAAAACCATGGGCCCTGAGGCGGGGCCACCTTTGGTCCCAGCACTATAATTTGAACATTCATAGTAGAGGTCTACCAGATGAAGCTTCATATCAAATATCAAAGACCTTGGCCTTCTGGTTTGAGACAAGAAGATGTTTAAAGGTATTCCCTTATAAGTCAAAGTAAAACCAATGAGCCCAAAGGCGGGCAATTTTTGACCATAGGGCTATAATTTGAACAATCTTGGAAGAGAACCACTAGATGAAGCTTCATACCAAACTTCAAAGACCTAGGCCTTGTGGTTTCAAACGAGAATATTTTTAAAGGGTTTCCCTATATAAGTCTGTGTAAAACCAGTGGGCCCCGGGGCAGAGCGAGTTTTTTGGCCCTATGAACAGTCGTAGTAGAGGTCCACCAGATGAAGCTTCACAACAAATATCAATAACCTGGGCCTTCTGGTTTCAGACAAGAAGACTTTTAAAGGTTTCCCTATATAAGTCTATGTAAAACCGGTGGGCCTTGGAGCGGGGCCATTTTTTGGCCTCAGGGCTATAATTTGCACAAACTTGGTAGAGGTCTACTAGATGAAGCTTCATACCAAATATAAAAGATCTGGGCCTTCTAGTTTCAGACGAGAAGATTTTTAAAGATTTTCCCTATATAAAGTCTATGTAAAATCAGTGGGCCCCGACGCGGGGAATTTTTGGCCCCAGGGCTATAATTTGAACAATCTTGGTAGAGGTCCACTAGATGAAGCTTCATACCAAATATCAAAGAAGAAAATTTTTAAAGGTTTTCCCCGTATAAGTCTATGTACAACCGGTGGTTCCCGGTATGGGCCATTTTTGGCCCCAGGGCTATATTTGCACAATCTTGTTAGAGGTCCACTAGATGAAGCTTCATACCAAATATCAAAGATCTTGGCCTTCTGGTTTCAGACGAGAAGATTTTTAAAGGTTATCCCTATATTAGTCTATGTTAAACAGGAGGGCCCCTGTACGGGGTGGGGATTTCCTGGCCCTAGGGGTACAATTTGAACAATCTTGGTAGAGGTCCACTAGATACAACTTCTTACACCATATCAAACACCAGGGCCTTAAGGTTTCAGAAGAGAAGAATTTTAGAGGTTTTCTATGTAAATGTCTATGTACATAAAAATCAAAAATGAGTTCCTTAAAGAGCAATGAAAATATTCATAAGAAAGAAGATGGGTCATACTACGTAGTTTCGGCTAATAAGCCTCATCAGTGACCCTGTAATGATCCGGCAACGAAAGCCAGAGGAAGCATACTGCAATTTTGCGAATTTCGAATAGGGAGTCAATTCAAAGACTGATATAAATCAAAATGGGGTCCAAATAATTAAAAATCTGTCTAGAATTTGAGTCTAAACTAATTATTTATTTCTGATTTCTCAGAATATTCACGCTGATCTCAAACCTGGTGGGCCCAGGCGCGTGGGGGGGGGGGCATTTTGGCCCCAAGGCTATAATTTGAACAACCTTGGTAGAGGTCCACTAGATTAAGCTTCATACCAAATATCGAAGACATGAGCCTTGTGGTTTCAGCGAACACAATTTTTTTTTAAGTTTTCAGTAAATAAATCTATTTTTGGCTCCTGTGTCTCAAACGGACCGGAACCACCTAAAAGGGACCACCTAAAAATCATTCCTGTGAAGTTTGGTCAAAATCCGGTCAGTGATTTAGGAGGCGATGTCGTTTGAAGAAATTGTTTACGCACGCTCGCACGCACGGAAGAACGCCCGCACTCACGCATGACGGACGAAGCTCATCTTGCCATTACGTGACAGATGAGCTAAAAAGACGAAACAACAATTAATTTGCGAAATTTGAAGAAGGTCTGTGAAGAAATCTGTGAAAAATACTCAAGTTATCTAGTAGAAACGTCATGAAACCCCACATTAGAAACTGACAAGTGACATAACTTTGGTCCAAGGATGGTCATAGATGAGTTCCTTGGTCATAATATGCTTCCTTTAGTGGTCCATATATCTGTGAAGTTTCATTTACATATTTAATAAAGTAAAGGAAAAAGAGACCAGTCCCTTTTATTTCGAAATTGTAACGGCCATAACTGCCAAATATTTAATGATTAACGATTTCAAACCACATATCGTGGGGTTAGAACCTATATCTGCATTTTGGTAACAAGTCAGTAAATTTTAGCCCCCGCCCATAGGGGCTTGAAGAAATATATGGGCTGCATGATGCTTCCACGCAGAGCTGAATCTGGCCCGCACACTAGTACTGGTAAACCGCTTAGAGGATCTAAGCCTGTCCAGGAATCGGGGTGCGAGGCAGACCGTCCATGCTAATAAACCCTATTGGTTTCATAAGGCGACAGGGCTTGAGATGTCATTTCATCACAATGTCGGGTAAAAGTCCCACAAAATTGGAAGCAACGTCTCCAAAATGACCTTTACAGTGTTGACGGGGACGTTAAACCTCTAATCAAACAAACAAACAAGTCAGTAAAATTAAAAATAATAAATTTATTTTCCACCATGAAAGATATATTGATTATCTGTTGCCGACAAAACTGGTACATGAAATATGTAACTGATTTGTTTTTCTCACAACCCTTCTAGTTTTCACACCATGTTTAGTTAGCATTACAATACAGTAGCTGCTGTTAAGTGTTTCTGGCTTTAAAATATATGCCAAAATGTTTCTGCAATTAGAGCGATAACAATATAAGTGAGGACAATATTTGTTCCAGCTATTATAGAATTATATTGCTGAACCAAAAGCAAATATCATAATGTTCTGGTTGACAACCCGGATATTCGTTTTCAATGATTTGAAAATACCAAAATGAATGAACACAAGTTACATGTTTCTGGTATCAGTATGTTAGACCTGGATAATAGGTTGCTCACTACTCCCAGTACGAAGTATCCGCCTGTCATACAAAGGAATGGGTTATGTTAGTTTTAATGATGTTTAAACCCAGTTCCTTGCGAAACAATGTTATGACATAACTTTATTTGCACTAAATCCTTTAGAAATCAGATATACAATAAACAATATATACGTACAATAAATACGGAATAACCGTTTTATAAAACAAGGGGTCCATGGGCCACTACGCCCACCAAAAGTCGAGTGTGAAAAACTTATTCCGGCCCCTGGAGGTAATGTTTTTCAACAAACCTGGATGGCGTGAAGCATCTAGCGTTTCTGTTCCTGAAATGAAAAGTTGACCGTCCTTTTACCATATATGGGCATGGTAGCCATCTTGGTCTTAATTATCAACTTCCATTTAGCTGACTAAAAATATCAATTTTGATGCCAAAGAGTAGAAGAGAATCAGAAAAATATCTTTTATTTCCCCTTTTCCAATAAGAAATGCCCAAGTAGGCAAATACTACCTTGAGATAAAAAGGTCAAGGTCAACCAAAAATCCATATTTGAATAAACTTACTAGGAATGTCAATTCTGATGCCAACGGCTACAACAGAGTAAGAAAAATCCACTGTTTTTCCTTTTTCACATACAAAGCTCAAAGCGATCAAAGTTGGCCTTGATGTAAAATAGGTCAAGGTCAATCGTGGTCACCATCTGAACCATCTTTGTTAGGGCCCTAGTCCCCAAAAGCTAAATACCATGTTTTAAGGTCATCGGCCATTTGGTTCCTGAGAAGACGATTTCCAAAACCATATTAAGGCATGGAAGCCATTTTGTGATGTGACTAATCCTACAGATAAATTTTCATCCAATAGAGGCTCCACATAATATGTGAATCAATCCAGCAGTTTAAGTGGAGAAGAAGATAAAAATACTGAATTTGAGCAATCCAGGACATAGGTCAGTAAATGACTTTGACTATTGGAATTGATAAACTTCCATTCAGCTGCTTCCAAATATCAATTCTGCTGCCATAGGCCTAACAGATTCAGAAAAATCCATTGTTTTGCCTTTTAAAAGGTCTGAAGTGACCGAAGTTGACTTGACGTAAAATAGGTCAATGTCAACACACGGTCACCTTTTGGTCAAACACGAAAGGACAGAACCTGGTGCGGCATACCAAGCTTCAAGGTCATCGGCCATTTGGTTCCTGAGCAGAAGATTTACAAATGATTTTTACAATGTATGGGCATGGCAGCAATTTTGGTTATGTGACGAATAACCCAAAGAATAAATTTCGATTCCATCAGCCAACGGGGGCTTCAAATATAATATGGTTTTAATCAGCCCAGCAGTTTTAGTGGAGAAGAAGATAAAAAATACTGCTTCTGAGCCATCAAGTACAAAGTTGAGTAAATTCAGAAATTCATAATAACTTCTATTCAGCTAATTCTAAATACCATAGGCTACATCAGAAAAAAGTCATTTGTTTTGCCCTTGTTTTTCCCATAAAAGAGGTCTAAGTGACCAATGTTGAATAGATCAAGGTAAACCGAAGGTCACCATTTGAACAAACTTGGTAGGACCCAAGTCCTTAATGCTGCATACCAAGTTTCAATGTCATATTGATCCTGAGAATAACATTTCCAAAGAGTTCTTACCATTATTCTGGCATCGCGGTCAATTTGGATATATGAATTGATTACCACGAACAAATGTTCATTGCCTTATCCCACAGAGGCTCCATCAACCGGCAGTAAAAATACTGAATCTGAGCCATCAGGTCAGTAAATTACCTTGACCTTTGGAATTGATAAACTCCAGTTCAACTGATTGCAAATATCAATTTTGACACCACAAGCTACTATAGAATCAGAACAAGAGGGTGAGGATGGGCCTGAATAACTCACCTAATTTGGAGATGACTCATAGCGCCTGAAAGTCATATCGATAACCAAGAGCCATCATATTTTTTTTTTTTTTTTTTTTTTTTTGGTTTTTGTTTTACTGCCCCTTCAAGATTATTTCACTCATATCGAGCCGATCGTTAACCAGAGGTGGGCGAAAACCGGAGTACCCGGAGAAAAACCGCGTGACCTTCCGTTGCCGAACTTGGCGTCCCACAATTTACCCGAGCGAGGCTCGAACCACAGCGGTGAGAGACTTTGATCAATAGTCAGCGCTCTTAACCACTAGGCCACGGAGGCCCGTCAGAGCCATCATATTCATTGAAGCATATATAGATGGTCACCTTGGCAGGATTCTCACCAAGTTTGAACGAAACAGGCTTCAAAGCTTAGAGAGATTGTCATTTAATGATATTACTACTTTTAATTTTGTCAGCCACCTAAACAACATGTGAACTTTGAATAAAATTGAACCGAATGTATAAGATGACTTGTCATTTAAAGATATTTATATTCTAAGCTCTGGTGGTCATCTTCTTTGTCCAAGCAGAACTGTTTAATTAATGCTGTAGTGGGTCGCATAAGCAAAATTCCTGTGAAGTTTGAATTAGATTGGATCATAGGAGGAGTTGTCATTTAAATGGTTTTCAATTTTTTTAGATCTGGCAGCCATCTTGTTCATTGGAGCAGAACCGTTTAGCTAATTTAGTAGAGGGTTACCTAAGCAACTGTCCTGTGAAGTTTGAATGGATTTAAAAAAAAATACATGTTCTTGTTCTGTTTTTTTTTTCTTCATTGATCATCAGAACTATTTTATTTATTTTGGAAGAAGGTCACCTGAGCAACATTCCTTTGAAATTTGAGACTAGCCTACGGTATAGGAGGATTTTCTATTGTTAGCTCTGGTGGCCATCTTGTTCTCAAGAACAAAAAAATAAGCTATTGTGGTAGAGAGCCACCTAGGCAACATACCTGTGAAAATTGAAACTAATTGGCCCAAGGGTTTAAAATGAGTAGTCTTTTAAAGCAGATGGTCGACGTTTGGTGGCCATTTTGCTCATTGGGGCGAATAAGTTTTAGATATTTTGGTAGAAAGTAACCAAGGCAATGAAGTTTGGATGAAACTGGACCATTGGTATTTGAGGAGTAGTTATTAAAAAAATCTATTGTTAGCTCTCTGGTTCATCGGAGAGACACGATTGGGCTATTTTGTAAGAGTCTTTTTTAATTTTTAGCTCTGGTGGTCACTTTGTTCATTTGAGTGGAACGGTTTTGGTATTTTGGTAGAAAGTAACCAAAGCAACATTTATATGAAGTCCGAATGAAATTAGCCCGGTAGACGTTTTTTTTTTTTTTTTTTTTTTTCTAACTGAAGCTCTGACGGCCATCTTGTCCGTGGGACAGGAACGATTTTACCTATTTTGGTAGAGAGCCACATAGGCAACATACCCATGAAGTTTAAAATTTGCCCATTTAGGAGGAGCATTCTTTCAAAGCAAATTGCAGACGACGGACGGGCCATTGTATCTGTTTTGGAAGAGAGCCACCTAGGCAACATGCATGCGTTTAAATGAAATTTGCCCAATGGTATAGGAGGAGGAGTCTTTTAAAGCAAATTGTTGCATTCCCTCTGTGTTTAGCGCTGGCGGCCATTTTTCCCATTTGGGCGGAACGAATTTAACAATTTTGTTAGTGAGCCAGCCAAGCAACATTTCTGTGAGGTTTGAATGAAACTGGCCAATGGGTATAGAAGGAGTAGTCGTTTTAAAGTGTGTTTTTATTATTTTTTGGTCTGGCGGCCATCTTGTTCATCCGAGTGGAATGGTTTTAGCTATTTTGTAGAGGGTCACCCGGGCAATATTCCTATGAAGTCGTAATGAAACGGGCCCAGGTGCACTGGAGTAGTAGTCGTTTAAAGATATTTCTACTTTAGCTACCATTGTAGCGGTTCTGGTAGGGAGCCACCTAGGCTTAAAAATGCCTAAGGATTTAGGAGAAGTAGCCTCTTAAAGCAAATTTTGACGTGTTTTCTATTTTTAGCTGTGGTGGCCATTTTTGCTCATAAGAACAGAACGATTTAAGTATTTTTGGTAGAAGGTCACAAAATGAACATTCTTACGAAGTTTGTATGAAATTGCCCATGGGCATAGGAGAAGTAGTCAGTCGTTTAAAGATTTTATATTTTTAGCTCTGGTGGCCATCTTGTTCATCCGAATGGAACGATTTTAGCATTTTGGGTTAAGGGTCTCCTAAGCAGCAGTCTTACGAAGCCTGACTGAAACTGGACCATGAATTTGGGAGGAGTATTCGTTCAATATATATATTTTTGTTTCTAGCTCTGGTGACCATCTTGTTCATGGGAGCGGAACTATTTTTTGGAAGTTGATTTGTAAAATCAAGTTTCTATATCAACGCGTTTCTACTTCCGGTACTGGACCGCGTTAGTCCACTTCCGCTGTTCGTTCGCTGCATAAAATAGTCCAAATGAATTCTTGAAAATTAATTTTGTAGGCATGGAAAGTCTTTCAAAATATTTCAGTTTTCGAGACTTTATACGGATTGAATATAAATTGGCACAGAAAGACTAATTCTGAAAAGAAAACAGTACTCTGGGACTATTTTCCTACGCGCTTTCCGATGCTATTTATGTTTTACTCTTTCATCTCTGAGTTTCTAAACAGGACTCTTCTCGCTTTAAATATATTCTTACAGAAAGGGATTTCTGCTTAGTTCACTCACATGATGACAAACAGTGTACACGTAGATTCTGGCGAGAGGTTCTAGCTACGTGCCATCTTATCAGGATCTACAAGTTTTGCACAGATACAGTGTATTTCTGCCTCGGCGTCTGCACCGGTCTACAGGGTTAAAAGGGTTAGGAGGCCTTCATGCGGACTGAACAAATTATTTGTCTAAATCGCGACGGAAGTAAGGGCGAGGATTGTGGCCACGTAAAATCGATTTAAGCCCCCCCCCCCCCCCCCCCCTGGAAATCTTCCACTGACCGTTCCAAGGCGGCTCTTCTGTGTCGATTTATTTATGTTGTTGTTTGTTACTTACTGTGTGTATCACTTTTGTCTTTTTTATTTTGGATGGCCATATGGCCATTTTGTGGGAAAGTAACTGTCCTTATGGCCTTCCTTTGTTTAGGTTTCCATTATGGTCTTGTCGCTTAATGTTTGTATTTGTTTCCCTTTGGTGTCTTTTATTGGTGGAGTAAGTTAATTGTATCAATTCCTGATCTTTGTTTTACTTCTACTTAGCTTATCAGTGACTTTACTGACCTACAATTCGCCTGCTTTCCAGAGCTCTAATTACAAAATACGTGTTGTAAGCTGTGTTCCGTACTTTAGCAAATAGTGAAGACACCGATCAGACGTAACATTCTGTGGCCTCTAATCTATCTTAACTGTTTCCGAATGTCCCAGTATTGAAACAATTGGCATTTATGGGTTTATGTTTTTAGGACCACGTACAGGTCGGAATAAACGTATTTTAATTCGCCTTGGGTAAACGCGATGTCTGATCAGGGTTATTATGTCTAAATCAAATGGTTTAAAAATGATCTTTTTTTTTTTGTCAAGTTATTCTCATTTTTATGTCCCGACGCCCGAAGGAACATAGCTCCAAGCGGCTGCACAACGTATGTGCATCGTCGTATCAATGCGACGTTGATGCGACGTTGCTAAGACATCGTGTGCCCGCTAGGAGATTATTAGCAGATATGTACTGAGCTAATTTAGAAATATATGGTTTGACCATGAAGAAATTGACAGACACGTTTATCTTTCTTTCTTCCGTTTTTACTTCGATGGGGGAGTTGAGTGAGGCAATGAATATGGCGATGTGGATCTTGTGTCACTGGGGAGTCCAGCTGATATTGACTTACAGTTGGGCAACATCTGCTGTCCTTGCAGCAGGTAACGGTAGAGTGGGGGAGTGTTGTTATTTCTTCTGTTTCTACACTTCCATTCACTTTCCTCATTCGTCTCTGTCCCTCACTTTCATCTTCTCTACAACGGCCCTGCCCATCGGGGCTTGAAGAAATATATGGGCTGCATGATGCTTCCACGCAGAGATAAAACCGACCCGCCCACGAGTACTGGTAAACTGCTTAGAGGATCTAAGCCTGCCCAGGCAAAGCGGTGCGAGTCGGCCCGTCCATGCTTATAAACCCTATTGGTTTCATTGGGCGGCAGGGCTGGAGATGTCATTTCATCTCAATGTCGGGTAAAAGTCCCACAAAATTGGAAGCACGTCTCCAAAATGATCTTTACAGCATCGACGGGTACGTTAAACCTCATCTCAAACAAACAAACAAAGAAATCATCTCCTTTTCTGTCCCTTCTATCTATTTTCCCCTTTCTCTTGAAGAAGACAAAAAAGATCCACTGGGGTTGACCTGTTAAACTCAAAACAATCGCGATGAATCATTTTTTTTTTCTTTGTCGAATTTTTTAACCCTCTGGGGCCTTGTCAAATCAGAATCAGAATCAGAATTATTACTGGTGACACGTCAAATGACATTCATACACCAGGAAGTATGGGAAGTTGGCCTCTAGATTTGTTCAACAAAATATCTAGATAACTGCTTGATCTACGACTAACATTGTTATATAATAATTATTCCTCATAAATCAACTTTCCCCAGTACTTTCAGTACTTTGATTTGCATTGTTTGTACAGAGCCACCTAGGCAACATGGGGATTGACCCAGGGGTTTAGGAGAAGTAGTCTTTCAAAGCAAATCGTGACGACGCACGGCGTACTCCAAGAGTTATGGTACATCTGGAAAGGTCTTATGACAAAAATGCACATGTAGAATATGAGACTTGTCACTTACCAATCTAAAGTTATGGCTAGTGTCAAAATTTTCAAAAAGTATATTAAATGTCAGGATAAAAAATTATGGTATCACCGGAAAGGTCTTGTGACAGAGAATGCACATTTGAACTATGAAAACCCTATTAGTTACCAATGGAAAGTTATGGCCACTGTTAATGTTTTTAAAAAGTAGATCAAAAGACAAGATAAAAAATTATGGTACAACTGGAAAGGTCTTGCGAGAACGTATACACATGTGAAATATGGCCCCTTTCAGTCAGCCTTCAAAAGTCATGCCCAATAATAAAGTTTTCGAGGACAGACAGACAGCAAGAAAGACAGAAAGACAGACAGATATACATAAAACTATACGCCCCCGAATCTTTGATTCCATGGGTATACAAAGACCACCAAGTGCAAAAACTAAACTCAGCTGCTATAAGCGACCTAACAAACAACAAAATATTGAACATACTGCTACAAAAGACCAACAAAGCACCACTAATAGCTACTTACTGCACCCCCGCCCCTGGCCCCCGCCCATAGGGGCTTGAAGAAATATATGGGCTGCATGATGCTTCCACGCAGAGCTGAATCCGGCCCGCACACTAGTACTGGTAAACCGCTTAGAGGATCTAAGCCTGTCCAGGAACCGCGGTGCGAAGCGGACCGTCCATGCTAATAAACCCTATTGGTTTCATTGGGCGACAGGGCTTGAGAAGTCATTTCATCTCAATGTCGGGTAAAAGTCCCACAAAATTGGAAGCAACGTCTCCAAAATGACCTTTACAGTGTTGACGGGGACGTTAAACCTCAAATCAAACAAACAAAACAAAGCACCCCCGCCCCGTGAAAACTATCACAAGCTACCGTGCTACCATTTAATGCTGCAATACTTGTATGGCTACCATCAGCCACACCCTTTTTGTACCAAATGGAATCTTCCTCTTTATATATAGCATGAGTCTATTTCAAAATATAGGGGTGTCGGGTTGTGTCTTCTTCAAAATTAATTAGGAAAATGGCTGAACTTTTTGGAAACAGCGTAGGCCCTGATCAGACGCTGCATTCTGATCTGGGTTTGCACTGTTTGCCAGAGTACCCGTTTTGGGGTTTCTAGTACTAAATGGGTTAATAATACTTCCACGTTGAAATGTGATTTACGCTTTCTTGGCATGTATAAGGTGATCACACGGTTACTTTCCTTCTTTGAAGGACAACCGCAAAGCAAAGAATGCCGTCTTTCAACCATCACGTGAAGAAATCCGTGAAATGAACATCCCTTTTAAAACCCACTTTATATAGAGAAAACTGGAGTTTACAGGGTATACATATTTTTTCTTATTTCTACTCAAAGACATAGGTTGTGGGTACTCGTTAGAACGGCCTAAATGAGGCGTTCTTACGAGCACCCACAATCAATGTTTGCAAATATCACGGATTTTCATCAGAAAAGTAACCATTTTGGAGATGTGGAAAATACAATATTTCGCACGGGTGAGTTTAATATAAAGCAGTAAATAATGTGAGAAGTCACCGATTACTGCTTTATTTATTATTATATATATGCGTGTATTTTACAATAGTCAGAGATGAAGAATGCTATATTACTATAAAATCATCCATCCATCGTATCGTAGCTGAATACGTTTTACAGAAGAACAAAAGAGTTCAAATATTTTATCTGCCTGTTGAATGATGAAAGGTACAATAAGGGTACAACGAGCTCAACGTATCCTCAGTAGAAATATTATACTAAATGCGCTCGGGTGATAAACATCACATTTTTGGAGTTTAACGACCCATTCAACACTTTTAGGTAATAACGAGCCGGTCAGCTATCCACACTTTTCCTGTGCAGGCCTATACGTAACCGTTTAACCAATACAGTGCACATTATTTCGCCAGAAGCTGACAACTGCCCTTCTTGAATCAGCGGAAGGGAGAGAATGATCGTAGAAAAGATTTCATGAACAATCTCCACCAAAAAAAAAATTGCCGACCCCGCCTGGTATCGAACCCGCGTCCTCCTGATCACCAGTCAGATGCGCATGAGGCCGGCTATATATCATATTTAATAGTAATGTTAATACACTTCTTCGGCCCCCGCCCATAGGGGCTTGAAGAAATATATGTGCTGCATGATGCTTCCACGCAGAGCTGAATCCAGCCCGCACACTAGTACTGCTAAACCGCTTAGAGGATCTAAGCCTGTCCAGGAACCGCGGTGCGAGGCGGACCGTCCATGCTAATAAACCCTATTGGTTTGATTGGGCGACAGGGCTTGGGATGTCATTTCATCTCAATGTCGGGTAAAAGTCCCACAAAATTGGAAGCAACGTCTCCAAAATGACCTTTACAGTGTTGACGGGGACGTGAAACCCCAAATCAAACAAACAAACAATAATACACTTCTTAATTTGATTTCACTTGATAATCAAAGCACTGACAGCACTGCCGGGTCGGTTGTGTCTGAGACTCAGAGCGTAGGCTGGAAAAGTTGGTCCTAAACGGGGACATAGACTGTTGCCTATTACACTTAAAAACTATACTGCTAACAAACAAAGTAGACCCTGATCAGGAGCCGCGTTCTGTGGTGTCTGATCTGAGTGTACAGTTTGCCAAACCAGACACATAATTCCAGCCCAGAGTCTATAGATTACCATATGACAACTCTCTGACAACATCACCCCAGAGTCTATAGATTACCATATGGCAACTCTCTGACATCAGCCAAGATTCTATAGAGTACCATATGGCAACTCTCTGACATCAGCCCTGAGTCCATAGATAACCATATGGCAACTCTCTGACAACATCAGCCAAGAGTCTATAGATAACAATATGGCAACTCTCTGACATCAGCCCAGAGTCTATAGATTACCATATGGCAACTCTCTGACATCAGCCCAGAGTCTATAGATTACCATATGACAACTCTCTGACATCAGCCCTGAGTCTATAGATTATCATATGGCAACTCTCTGACATCAGCCCAGAGCCTATAGATTATCATATGGCAACTCTCTGACATCAGCCGTGAGTCTATAGAAAACCATATGGCAACTCTCTGACATCAGCCCAGAGTCTATAGATTTCCATATGGCAACTCTCTGACATCAGCCCAGAGTCTATAGATCATCATATGGCAACTCTCTGACATCAGCCCAGAGTCTATAGATTTCCATATGGCAACTCTCTGACATCAGCCCAGAGTCAATAGATTATCATATTGCAACCCTCTGACATCAGCCCAGAGTCTATAGATTATTATATGGCAACCCTCTGACATCAGCCCAGAGTCTATAGATTATCATATGGCAACTCTCTGACATCAGCCCAGAGTCTATAGATTATCATATGGCAACTCTCTGACATCAGCCAAGAGTCTATAGATTATCATATGGTAACTCTCTGACATCAGCCCAGAGTCTATAGATTATCATATTGCAACTCTCTGACATCAGCCCAGAGTCTATAGATTATCATATGGCAACTCTCTGGCATCAGCCCAGAGTTTATAGATTATCATATGGCAACTCTCTGACATCAGCCCAGAGCCTATAGATTATCATATGGCAACTCTCTGACACCAGCCCAGAGTCTATAAATTATCATATGGCAACTCTCTGACATCAGCCCAGAGTCTTTAGATTATCATATGACAACTCTCTGACATCAGCCCAGAGTCTATAGATTATCATATGGCAACTGTCTGACATCAGCCCAGAGTCTATAGATTATCATATGACAACTCTCTGACATCAGCCCAGAGTCTATAGATTATCATATGGCAACACTCTGACATCAGCCCAGAGTCTATAGATTATCATATGGCAACTCTCTGACATCAGCCCAGAGTCTATAGATTATCATATGGCAACTCTCTGACATCAGCCCAGAGTCTATAGATTATCATATGGCAACTCTCTGACATCAGCCCAGAGTCTATAGATTATCATATGGCAACACTCTGACATCAGCCCAGAGTCTATAGATTATCATATGGCAACTCTCTGACATCAGCCCAGAGTCTATAGATTATCATATGGCAACTCTCTGACATCAGCCCAGAGTCTATAGATTATTATATGGCAACTCTCTGACATCAGCCCAGAGTCTATAGATTATTATATGACAACTCTCTGACATCAAAGCGATAAGAATAGCACGAATAGTTTCTATGAACAGTCGTTACCTGGATATCTTCCACCTTGTTTCATTCATGTTGAAATCAACAACCAACACCTACTGGGGTCAGTACATTTGGATCGACTGAAAACAAATGAACTTGTTTAAGTTTGCTCCAAAGCATGGGCTTCACAGATAAGCACGTGTTGGGTTAGTTAAGAGGAACTGAACTCAATGTGTCATCCGAACGTAACCTGTCGTCCTGCGGTGACAAAGTGTGAGTGTTTGAGTTCAAACTATTGCAGGTGACTTCTTGTTTCTCTTCTCCTGTATAATGACCAAACATGATAACTAACCCTGTTTATACCTAATGGGATCTTCCTCCTTATATATTGCAGGAATCCATTTCGAAATATACGATGTCAGGTTGTGTTTTATTCAAAAACTACTTGGAAATGGCAAACAGTGTAGGCCCTGATCAGACGCCGCGTTCTGCGGCGTCTAATCTGGGCTTGCACTGTTTGCCAAGGTACCCCTTTAAGTTTCTGGTCCTGAATGGGCTAATGTATAGTCTTTTTTTATTCTATTTTGGTTTACGGCCTTTTCTAGATTATTTCATATATATCAACCGTTTGTTGATCAGATGTTGGCGAAAACCGGAGCACCCAGAGAAAAGCCACATGAAAATAAACACTATTAAAATCTTCCCAACTAGGACTGTCCCCGAGTCGATTTAGCCGTCCTCGGTGACACAGTTGGATGCTCGTCCTACTGGTGACCAGGTCACGGATTCGATCCCCACCGGGTCCGGGTCCGGCAACATTCCTGCGTGGACCTAAGCATGATATATTTTCTACGATTATTCTCATCGTTCGCTAATCAAAGTGATATAGCGTAAGAATATTCATTGTACTGGTTAACGGCCTATGCTGTCAAGTAGAAGCTGACCGGTTTGCTATGGTTTTAACCCATGTATACTGGTAGAATGTTCCATTGCTATATATTGGACAAGTCCGTTTGTCATATAAGGGGTGTCAGGCCTATTTGTTTTCATTTTATTCTATTTTTGACGGAAAATTATGTTAGCAAATACTGTAGTCCATGATCAGACGCCGCGGTCTGCGGTGCCTGTTCTGGGCCTGCACTGTTTGCCAAGGTATTCCTTTTGGGGTTTCCCGCATGCAATGGGTTAATAGTGTCAGCCGGGCCGATACACCTTCAGGGGAGGCAACTCCTGCAAAAAATATTTATTGTCTCCGATTTCAATAGGGGTCAACTCTCCTCAGGAGCAAATTCTTTCCTTAAGGAGTTGATCTTTTTTGGGGGACAGAACTTTTAGAAAAGTGAACAAGTTGTCTCCTTTTGAAAAATTGCGGAAAAATCTTACAGGTATTCCATTCCCCATAGCTCCAAACCAATGCAAATCGAGAATTAATTTTAATTAAAGGCAAGCGACCTGACGCATGATAAAAACAAGAAGAAGAAGAAGTCCTGGGTGACCAGAGAAGACTAAGATCAGCTATAACAAAACTGCATGTATTATTTCATTTCCCTAAAACGGCAACTTTTCCGATGAAAATTTATGATATTTCTCTTATTGATATTCCGAACATAGGTTGTAGGTGTTCGTAAGAACCGCCTCATTGAGGTGGTCCTAACGAGTACCCACAGCCTATATCATGGAGTAGAAATAAGAAAAATAATGTATACCCCTGTAAACCCCAGTTTTCTCTATATCACGTGGGGTTTAGAGGGGTATTTATTTCACGGACTTGTTAACAGGATGCTACGCATCCACGTAGTCCGAACAGTCTTCGCTGTTTGTATTACGCTCCGTGAACGCCCTTAGTGTACCTCTTTAATTTGTCAAAGTGCGACCCTGAAGTGAGCATTGTTTTTGTCCTACCGTTGCTATTGGCAGTTTTACATGCCAGTCTTTCGGAAGTTATATGATAAATAAGAAACTTTTGGAAACAAGTAAGTATCTTAAGTACCATTAGTTGTTGGTGAGGTAATTGAGGATACCTTATTCGAGGTTGCTTTGGATAATTTTGTTTCTTTGTTCGTTTGAATTGAGGTTTAACGTCCCCGTAAACACTGTACAGGTCATTTTGGAGAGGTTGCTTCCAATTTTGAGGGACTTTTATCCGGCATTGAGATGTAATGACATCTCAAGCCCTGTCGCCCAATGAAACCATAACGGTTTATAAGCATGGACGTTCCGACTCGCACCGCTTTGCCTGGGCAGGCTTAAATCCTTTAAGCGGATTACCAATTTACCAGTACTCGTGTGTGGTCGGTTTCAGCTCTGCCTGGAAGCATCATGCAGCCCATCTATTTCTTCAAGCTCCGATAAGTAATCAAAGCGCCAAAGGCACTGAAATGAAAACTTCTATGAGTAAACCATGATACTCTTAATATTTAGAGAAAGCCTTTCTAAAAAGATCTTATAATTTAGAAAAGCAGTTCTGAAATGATTGCAGATACCTATACACCGGTAGTATTATGAAGTGCCATTCGATGTTTCAAAATTTCAAACGAAACTGTTTACGTTTTCAATTTCAAACATTAGTAACCTGGCTAAATTTGAAGTTTACAAAAGAAATTCGTAACGTAAGAAATATGTCTTACTGTGTAATTTTGCAGATATGTGCATTAATGATTATACTGGATGAAAACCGCAGTTAGCGTTATTTCCTGTCTCAGTGCAGCTTAAGTTTTATGTTTTAAGATGTATTCTTAACAGCGAAACAAGGCGAAAAAACATTTCGTTTTAATATATTTTGAAAATGCACGTTAATTATCAATAGATTTATATTTAGTAATTTTCTGCAAAATCTGGACAAAACTTTCATAGTCATCAACACAACGGAAGTAGTGAAATTCAAGTTTTACAACAACGCAACCGGCAAGTTAGCACTAGGCCTTCTCTCAGACGCACTTTTGATGTTGTTTGAGACGAATATCAAATTCGTGCCGAAAGCTTTGTAGCACCGTTTTGAACTCTCCATCACGTGCTTCTGAACTGGTATTTGAGATGATTGACAACCGTCTTTGAACGTTAAAAGCGTGGGCTGGACAATAGCGCAGTCACTTTATGTTACAATCGATTTTCAATACTGCTGAAAAGGAGATTGTGGATACTCGTTAAAACATCGAAGCGGTTCTAACTAGCAGTGCCCACAATCTGTAGTCTGCTCAAAACAGAGATTGTGGATACTCGTTAAAACCTCGATGTGGCGACAGGGCTTGAGATGTCATTTCATCACAATGTCGGGTAAAAGTCCCACAAAATCGGAAACAACGTCTCCAAAATGACATATACGTACAGTTGTGTGTATTTCTGCTCAAAATATTGATTGTGGATGCTCGTATCGCCTCATCGAATTTTTCTTATTTCTGTTCAAAATATAGATTGTGCATACTCGTTAGTATCACCTTATCGTGGCGGTTCTAACGAGTACCCACAATCTATATTATGAGCAGAAATAGGAAAAGTAAGATGTACCTCTGTAAACCCCGGTTATTCTATATAAAAGTGGGATTCCAGGGGGTCAAAATTATATAGACATGTTTTCGTGAAGTGGCCAAGCAGGCACTCGACAGTGAATCAAGCGTGGTAGCGCAATGGTTAGTGCACTTGCCTGTGATGCTAGAGGTCCCCGGTTTGATTCCCGGCAGCGGTAATAAAACTGCGGTGTCCGAACATGCTCCGGATGAATGCAACAAAGTACACCGTCCTCCGCATCGGGACCTTAACTTCGGATCCCCTACACGTGCAGGGAGGCCCATCCTGTGCAGGTTAAAGATTTATACCGTTATTACACGATTACTGTGTATGCTTTCATCCTGCAAACATGGAGCGTCAAATGTGACCTGGAAACGCTCCAATATTCATTTGACCGATCACAGAAATAATTTTTGTGTTGTTTGAATTGAGGTTTAACGTCCCGTCAACACTGTTTAGGTTTGTTTTGTTTATTTGATTTCAGGTTTAACGTCCCCGTCAGCACTTTATAGGTCATTTTAGAGACGTTGCTTCCAATTTTGTGGGACTTTTACCAGGCATTGAGATGAAAAGGCATCACAAGCCCTGTCGCCCAATGAAACCAATAGGGTTTATAAGTGTGGACGGTCTGACTCCCACCGCTTTGCCTGGGCAGGCTTAGATCCCCTTAAGCGGTTTACCAGTACTCGTGTGCAGTAAATAATGTTAATGGGGATGTTAAACCTCAAATCAAGTAAACAAACATTCTAACAGAAACGCAGTAATATTGGTCACTTAAAGTCTGTTATTGTGGTGACATGAAATCTGAGGGGAATGACTTGGCAGATTTTCCACCATTTTTCAAAAGGGGACAACTTTCGGAACTTCCTGTTTGCTTTTCTATAAGCTTTGTCCCACGAAATAGTGATATACTCTAAAAGGAAAGAATTTGCTCCTCAGGAGCAAATTCTTTCCTTTAAGAGTTGACCCTTATTGACATGGGAGACTAAAATACGCTTGAAGGAGTTGCCTCCCCTGAAGGTGTATGCATTCCACATAAAGTCTCAAAAAATATTTGCCACTTAATTGCTCGACTCGACGGTTAGTAAAATATTTTGGCGGATTTTTGCGTGCTCCCAGGAGACCTTATGGGTCCAGCCTTTTAAATTTTGAAAAATGGGCGGTAAAAAAGAGAAGAAACCCAGAAAAACCAACAAGTCTTAACCCTTATCCTGCTGAATAAATAAATTTAGCCACAGCCATTGCTGACTGCCAAAAATTAAAATTTCTTAACATTATTCACAAGCTGCATGGCAAACAGTGTAGGACCTCATCTCTGTTTGCAAAAGTAGGGGTTGTTATGGGTTAAATATACACTAAAGCCACTTTTTAACTGAGTTTCCTGTTGTGCCCATTTCTGTTTGTTTGTTTGATTTGAGGTTTAACGCCCCCTTCAACACTGTATATGTCATTTTGGAGACTTTGCTTTCAATTTTGTGGGACTTTTACCCGTCATTGAGATGAAATGACATCTCAAGCCCTGTCACCCAATGAAACCAATAGGGTTTATAAGTATGGGCGGGCTGCCTCGCATCGCTTTGCACGGGCAGGCTTAAATCCTCTAAGCGCTTTACCAGTACTCGTGTAGTCTGCGTGGAAGCCTCATGCAGCCCATCTATTTCTTCAAGCCCCGATGGGCGGGGGCCGACAATTTCTGTATGTATTGGAATTGCACAAGGAGGATAAATTACAAGGATTCGTGTAAAAAATACATTCAAATCAATCAAATCTTTTATTCACTCTGATTACAAGAGGAGCGATACAAATATGCAACGTTCGGCGGCAAAGTATAAGTAAAAAAAAAAAAAAATAAAATAAAATAAAACACATACAAAAACAAAACAACCAGAGGGTAACATTAAATTTTACGAGACTCTCAGTATGTGTGTGTTTTGAGCACGCAACGCTGGAACAGCGCCGAATCTATGGCATTGTGTGCTTCGAGTTAGTCAATCAACAAAAATCAAATCAAATTTATTTCTCTCAGCATCGCGAAAACACGCCTATACAAATACACTGCAAACCCTATCGCCGAAGAAAAGAAATTGGTGACAATTTTCCAATCTCTGCCCAAAACACAGACCGCGGGTGCCCGCACGAACCGCCTTATCGATGCGGCTCAAACGAGCACCCCCAATCCAGCCCCAGAGCAGAAACAAGAAAAATAAGGTTTACCCTCTGTAAACTCCAGTTTTACTGTGTAAAAGCGGGGTTCAAGGAGGTCAAACCCATACAGGCGCTTTTTCGCGATGGGTTATTATATACAATATGTTAACGAGGAGCAAAACGTTGTGCAAACAAACTGTTTCCTGTAACAAACTTATTATTTCATCATTTATTATTATTATTTATTTTATTTATCCGACCACACCCGTTCCTGACTTTAAACCAATCAGATAACTTATGTAACTATACCCCCGGCGTATGCCATGGGGTATATAGTTTTTGTCTTTTCCGTCTGTCTGTCTGTCCGTAAACAATTATTTTGTGTCAAAGATATCTCAGGAACTGCTTCACATAGAAACTTGAAATTTTGTACACATGATCAGTATGACTACTTGTATTGTGGGAAAGAAAATAAGGGCCAAGGGGACAGGCCTTTTAGAGTTATTTCCCTTTGTAGTTCGGCACTGGCCGGGGGGTATACGTGCCCCACTGGGCACTTTTGTCTAGTTTCAAACAGTGCAGATCCCGATCAGACTCAGAAGCCATCTGGTCTGGATCTGCACTATGTGTAAAGCTAGGTTTTTTTTTTATCAAGAACGGCAAGTTTTGCTCAGACTTGTCCGTATGCAGTAAACTATGTTCCATTCAAAAAATCATAGAGCATGAAACGTGTGAAAAATAAATGGGCCGTTACAAAGCATGTTCTGCACGAGCATGTGTAGTTTGGTAAATGTTCAGACGTGTGGTCAACACACTAAAGAAAAATATGAATGGGATATTATGTTCACTCCAGAGTGGTAAGTATAATAAAATATTATAGATGCGTCTCTCTCTCTCTCTCTCTCTCTCTCTCTCTCTCTCTCTCTCTCTCTCTCTCTCTCTCTCTTAACCAGCCAATACACAAATGTATACAGATATATTCATTACGAGTACACGCCCGTACAAATACACTGCAAACCCTACCGCCGAAAAGAACAAATATTTTCCGATGAAAAACTGATATCCGACACAGATCGTGGATACATGTTAGAACCATTGTGTTCAAAGTTGTTTTGTGAAAGTAGGGTTAATTTAAAGTATTAGGTAATAGTAATTAAGCGCTAGGACGTAGCAACACTAAATCAAGATTATAGATAAAGGTATGCACATGTATGAAATCAGACCGGACAGTCGTCGGCAGTCGCGAGCGGACGACAAAGGCGAACAGCGCAAAGGGGAAGCGTCCCCGACTGCCACCGGGTGTAGGCTGGGAAAATAGTCCCGGACTGAGATCCAAACTTTCGTTCAAGCCCTAAATTCCACTTTTTATGTAAACAGTGTAGACCCCGATCAGACGCCGATAGAATGACCGGTAGAGTAGCCTATGTCATTAAAAATCCGCGCATTTTGGTTGTACTTTGACACCGCGTTCTGTGGCGCCTGATCTGAGTCTCCATTGCTTGCCAAGCCCCTCATAACTGGTGATTGATTTTTTTTACATGACCCGTGGCGTCCAGACAATATTAAATATGGAGCGCGAAGCAGTAGATTTTGACAATCGCTTAGCTCCGCCCTCTCCTGTGGGTTAACCGGTATTGGATGGTGATGTTAAGTATTGATTACCGTTACTTTGACAAACTTGTCAATTCTGGTGTGGCGTGTCAGTGTTTTTGTGACGTATCTGCTCTTTAATGAACCGGCGGGATATGGCGTTCTGCTAACTTGCCGGTTGCCCTGTTGTAACAATGCTACAATGGTAATCCATAAACAACAGTTTTGTCTGGTCGGTTGTGGATATACATCTCCCCAACTCACCCCAAAGGGAGTTCGGAGGAGAAAGGCTGGCTAGTCCAGTATAGGAATGCTACTGTCGTAATCTATAAACAACAGTTTTGTCTGGTCGGTTGTGGATACATCTCCCCAACTCGCCCCAAAGGGAGTTCGGGGGAGAAAGGCTGGCTAGTCCAGTATAGGAATGCTACTGTGGTAATCTACAAACAACAGTTTTGTCTGGTCGGTTGTGGATACATCTCCCCAACTCGCCCCAAAGGGAGTTCGGGGGAGAAAGGCTGGCTACTACAGTACATGTATTCCATTGGCTTGAAGAAAGTTTTGAGTAAGAAAAGCACTATCAGCCCGCGCGTTATCCTGCTGGAAAAGATACCCCGGCTTCCGAGCGTAAAAACATGGAACCACGTGAGGCCGAAGCGCTTGATTGATGTAAGTGCACGAGTAGTATATGGGGGCTCTTTGGCATCAAGGACTGCGCATGCGCGGGGATGACGTCACGGCGCGGCGGCCATATTGGATGTCGATGATTTGACCTCGGATTAAAAGGTGGTTATTGTAAGGTCGATGATTTGACCCCGGATCCAATTACAGTTAATTTCGTTCACTACGTGCGTGTAATTTTCGATGCACTCCTCTCCGCCGCAAGCAGCGATATAATGTCTGAAACCTTCCCATCCTATCTGGAACAGAAAGCGTAGTGTTTTATCTTTGTGTATGAATGAAGTTATTGACTACAACCTTTATGTTTATTTCGACGATTTCAAAACGAGGCTGCCATTTGTTCACAGCATAAGTATGATAGGTCGTTTATTAATAGCAACCAATCAGAATGTGTCGTAGCCATATTAAACATAGGCTTTATTGTCAGTTAGGATGTTGTAGAGCTCTGATCGGGTATGTCGTTTTAAATGTTTGATATATTATTAGGGTTTGAAGCAGTTTGTGTGTACGAGCATGTGTGTGTGTTTGTGTGTGTGTATGTGCGTGTGTAAGTGTGTGTTTGTGTTCTTGCGTGCGTGTAAGTATTATTGTGTGTTTATTGTGAGTGGGTGTATGTGTGTACATGCGTATATGTGCGTGTGTGTGTGTGCGTGCATGTGTATTGCGTGTGTGTGTGTTTTTGCGTTCGTGTGAGTATTATTGTGCATGTGTGTGCGCATGTGTGCGTGTGTGCTTGCGTGCGTGTGTGGGTGTGTTCGGGCATGTGTGTGTGTGTGGGGGGGGGGGGGGCATGCATTGGCGTATTCTTGTATCTGTGTCTGGATTGATACGTGTGTGCGTGTGTTAGAATGTTTGGTACCATCATGAATACGTGCGTGTTTATGTAAGTATGTATAGATGGATGGCTGAATGAGCGTTTGTAAGTGTTTATTTGTGTATTTAGCCCTTCACTGGGAAGCTCCGGTAGTTCATAGGACCGTATATTGGCGTAGTGTTTATAATATACTGACAATGAAACATATTCGCCTCTTTCTATAAGGGAGATAATGTAATGTGATCGATGCTCGAGTTAGCAAATGGACGATGTGATTATAGGCACTTAAGTACAGTCTATTGGAAAGGTCAACTTTAAACACAACCTACAATAATTACACGTATTCTTTTTACTTTCAACAACCAGTCTTCTACAGTCACATAGTGTACTTTTCTCAAATGACAAACTATATACAATGCACTCTTTCTATGACATATATAGCACATTCATTTACGTATCTATGAGGCATATTTTATCACCAATTGTTAAATATGTTCTATAAAAGGGTTATCCTTTGGAAGCAAGAAATACACCACAGAAATGGAAAAAATGAAGTGTACATGTTTTTTTGGGCCAGACTAGCTAGTTTCGGCTAGATAGGCCTCATCAGTGACCCTCAAATATTTTCAAAATTCCACAGTGGAATCAATGATCCTAAAGGACAAGAAAATATAAACTACACTATGACGTAGGGCAGGAAGACTTTTTACGGCCGCCACACATTCCCACACATTAGCTGTAGTGACCTTAAATATGTTCTATAAAAGGGTTATCCTTTGGAAGCAAGAAATACACCACAGAAATGGAAAATAGGAAGTGTACATGTTTTCTGGGCCAGACTAGCTAGTTTCGACCAATTAGGCCTCATCAGTGACCCTCAAATATTTTCAAAATTCCACAGTGGAATCAATGATCCAAAAGGACAAGAAAATATAAACTACACTATGATATAGGGCAGGGATACTTTTTACGGCCGCCACACATTCCCACACTTCAGCTGAAGTGACGTTAAATATGTTCTATAAAAGGGTTATCCTTTGGAAGCAAGAAATACACCACAGAAATGGAAAATAGGAAGTGTACATGTTTTCTGGGCCAGACTAGCTAGTTTCGGCCAATTAGGCCTCATCAGTGACCCCCAAATATTTTCAAAATCCCACAGTTGAATCAATGATCCCAAAGGACAAGAAAATATAAACTACACTATGATGTAGGGCAGGGAGACTTTTTACGGCCGCCACACATTCCCACACATCAGCTGAAGTGACGTTAAATATGTTCTATAAAAAGGTTAAAATCGTCAGGGTTACATTGAAAAACCTCGTTCTTACGTTTGATTGGATTATTAAAATAGCACTTCGGGTTGTCACGATATCACGTCATTCGATCGATGCTCTAGTTTGTCAGAATGGGTTACTAATACTCCTGATTCATGTGATTGAAAAAACTCAGTGTATTGCTATCCTGCTGCTGGTCATGTAATTACTGACAATTTGAAAATTATTCCTGATTCTAGAATAAGAAATATAATTGCTAAAGGACCGAAATATCGGTTTCCTTCTAAAATTGATTTCAGTAAATGTAGAGATGAAATCGCTGCTGCCTTGAATGAATTTGGTAATCGATGGTGTTAGCGAGAGTATGTTGAGCATAAAAGCCTTAAGGACTGGGAACTTAGCATTTTAAAACTAGTGAATAAACGCATTTCTTTCTATTCTCATAATACTAACTTATTACCTCTTAAGCCTAAGACGTCTTTACGTCATCTTAAACTAGGTATTCAAGAAATTCATAAGAAGTTTGTTTTGGCCCCTGCAGACAAGGCCGCTAACAACGTCGTCGTTGTGTGACGGCTTCACTATGTTAACACGCTTAAGCAGGAGCTTGGTGGTACTAAGGCCTATGAACTTCAGCATTTAGCTGAAGAGAGAGCTATAGTAGATGAACATATTTGTCATTCAGCCACCAAGTTTGCTGTGTGTGTTACAGAAGGCCAAGACAAGCTTCCTACGCTATACTGGTTACCAAAACTTCATAAAAGACTTACAAAGCACGGTTTATTGCAAATTCTAGCTCTTGCACTACCACTGAACTTTCAAAATTATTAACTTCCTGTTTTACTGCTATTAAAACGCATGTAATTAAATATTGTGATAAAGTCTTTGAAAGATCAGGAAGAAATCTGTCTTGGTCTATAAAAATCGAATGAGGTTTGAAATAAATTGAAATCCAGACGTTTTCGTGCTGCAATTCTGTCTACTTACGCTTTTTCCACTCTTTAAACTACAATTCCCCATAATCTTATAAAAGAAAAGCTTAATGATTTAATTGAATGGGCTTTTCACAGAGAAGATTCTCTCTATCTTGCATGTAATGTCAGAAATGCATTTTTCACTTCTAAAGAGCATAAGAATTAAATACTTTGGTCATGTCAGAAAGTGTGTGATGCCCTCACCTTTCTACTTGACAATATTTATATTAGATTCGGTACTAAGTTATTTAGACAAATTGTGGGTATTCCGATAGATACGAATTGCGCACCTCTTGTGGCTGATCTGTTAGACTTCATGTTGTCGCTTTCCATTGATAACCAATCTGAAAGTATTGAAGCTTTTAGTTCTACTTCTAGATATTTAGATGATTTATTAAATGTTAATAATACTTACTTTGATGATTTGATCAGCCGGATTTATCCCCTAGAACTTTAGTTAAACAAGGCAAATTCCGCTGATACGGAGGCCACGTTTTTGGATTTACATTTATCTATTGTAGATGGATTTGTTTCTTGCAAAAATTATGATAAACGTGATGATTTTGATTTCGAGATTGTAAATTTTCCTTTTTTGGACGGTGATGTTCCTCGTTCGACATCCTACGGGGTTTATATTTCGCAGTTAATTCGATTCGCTAGAGTGTCTAGTCATATATCCGACTTCAACACTCGTAATAAATTATTAACCGCTAAACTTCTTAATAAGGGATATCGATATCATAAACTACGTAAAGCCTTTTCTAAGTTTTATAGACGTCATTCTGATTTGGTTTCGAAATTCAATGTTGGAGTTAAAACACTTCTGCAACAAGGCCTATCGGAACCCGAATTCTATGGTGACTTAGTGTATAAATTTAGTCAAATATATGCCTGTTATGACTTTAGTACCCAATTTCGTAAAATCGTTCGTCGATATATAAAGATTGGGTACAACATAAATGTTACAAAACAGACTGCATGCATGGTGGTTAACCCAACCACGGTTGGCAACTTTGCTTCCCTCTTTGATTGCACACCGGTGGGTCGGGCTTAAGATTATATGACGGATCCAGTGTAAAAACATAAATGGAATTTTATTTTAGTATTATTTATGTTGGTTGGCGCCTGATGCTCCGTCTTTGGTCGGGCCACTCGGAGTCTAACTGTTGGTTTTCTTTTGCTCCTGTTGTTGTATGTTGTCGAGTCCTCAACCTTGTTTCCAAACGGAAAGAAACAGAAACATGAAGCGACCAGACCATAATGGAAACCTGAACAAAGTAAGGCCATAAGGACAGTTACTTTCCCACAAAATGGCCAAAAGGCTATCCAAAATAAAACAACATAATCGACACAAACACCCAAAGACAAACCACAACAAACATAAACCGCGACAGGCGAACCGCCCTGGAAACCCTATTGGTTTCATTGGGCAACAGGGCTTGGTATGTCATTTCATCTCAACGTCGGGTAAAAGTCCCACAAAATTGGAAGCAAAAAAAAATCTCCAAAATGACGTTTACAGTGTTGACGGGGACGTTAAACCTCGAATCAAACAAAACAAAAAACTCAAGACATCACAGGCGACTATAAGGGGATTAATATTTGACACAACAATAAAGTATTGAAAATGCATCCGGCCTTCAATAAACACATAAAAGACATCGTGGCGGCTATCAGGCAATTAATATTTGACACAACAATAAGGCATTGAAAAAACTTCCGACCTTAAATAAACATACACACTCAGCGTGCGACGGCTTAAAACTGGCATGTTGTTAAAACGGTAGCAAGCCTGTCCATACAAGTCATTGCTTGATTGTCAAAACAATTGTTCTGTAGTCATCACGATAACGCCCGTACAATGAACAACTTTTTAATGCCTACTTTATATGAGCTATGTGGGATTTTACAATAGTTTTTTAACAAGGGCGTGCATTCTAAGTATAAAGGCTATTTCTCAATATATTCAAAAGTTATGACCGATTATATTTTTTTCTTTATAGTAGGTCACAGGTCAAGGTCACATACTTTCTTTTCATCAGAAACAAAACTAAAACAGTATACAATTTGGTCTTGTCAAACTATGTGTGACGCTTTATATTATCTTTAAGATGATATTTACATTAGATTTGACGGCCCCCGCCCATCGGACTTGAAGAAATAGATGGGCTGCATGATGCTTTCACGCAGAGCTGAAACCGACCACACATGAGTACTGGTAAGCCGCTTAGTGGATTTAAGCCTGCCCAGGCAAAGCATTGTGAATCGGACCGTCCATGCTTATGAACCCTATTGCTTTCTTTGGGCGGCAGGGCTTGAGATGTCATCTCATTGTCGGATAAAAGTCTTACTAAATTGGAAGCAACGTCTCCAAAATTACCTATACAGTGTTGACGGGGACGTTAAACCTCAAATCAAATAAACAAACACATACATTAGATTTGGAACAAAGTTACATAAATCGTAGGTATTCCGGTGGGAATAAACTGTGCTCACGTTGTAGCTGATTTATTGTTGGTTTGTTATGAACGAGATTTTATGATGTCACTTTCTAGTCGAAGTCAAGCTGACATTATTGAAGCATTTAACTCTACCTCAAGATATTTAGATGATCTTTTAAATATTGACAACCCTTATTTTAAAGGAACGTTCGATCAAATTTATCCATCTGAGCTGAGTTAAACAAAGCCAATAATTCTGATATCCGTTTTTGGTTTTTCGATTTGCATTTGAATATTTAAAATGGTTTTGTTTCAACTAAAATATGATAAGCGCAATGATTTTGATTTTAATATAGTTAACTTCCCATTTTTAGATGGTGAGATTGCTCGTTCGCCATTTTACGTTGTTTATCTCTTCTGCAACAAGGTCTATCGGAACCCAACTTTTATGGTTACTCAGTATATAAACTCAGAAAAATATATAATTGCAATGACTTCAGCACCCAATTCCGTAAAATCATTCTTCGATATAAAAAAGATAGGGTACAACATAAATGTTATTGGACTGTGACAGACTGCATGCATGGTAGTCAACCCAATCACGGTTGACAATTTTGCTTTCCTCTTTAACTGCACGCCGGTGGGTCATGCCTCAGCTTCTATGACGTTTACAGCGTAAAGACTTACTGGGAATTAGAGAGTATCTAATTATATGTACTATTGGTTGGTGCCTGATGCTCTGTCTCGGCGTTCGTTTGCTCCAGCATTTCAGTGGTTTCTTGCTGTCGAGTCCTCACCGTTGTTTCATCTCTGTTGTTGTTTGATTTGTGTGTTCTCGAAGATGTTGCACTGATGAGTTAGGAAACCTTCATGCGTACTGAAATTATTATTTGTCTAAATCGCGACGGAAGTAAGGTCGAGGATTGATTGCGGCCGATTTAAGCCCCCACCCCTCGAGTGGAATTCGTTTCACTGACCGTTCCAAGGCGGTTCTTCTGTCATGGTTTATGCTTTGTTATGATTTGTCTTTTAGTGTGTGTATAGTTTATATATATATATAAATGTGTATTTATATATTGGAGGAATATATTGGTTAAACTGGAAACCTATTAAGGCAGAGGGTAACAGTTCACAATCAACAACTCCGTGACCCGAGAACAAGGATGCTTAAAGTCAGTGAACACATAGCAAATTGTGCAAACACTGTCATTCCGAAATATAACATTTTTCCCTTTTATAAAATGTACTCCGATAGTACAACTTTAAGAAGGGCAAAAGAAAAGCTTTTTATCACTCAGCTCAAGCCAAAGTTGAACAGAACCAACTGATAGAGACATGTGCCATCAGGGTATTCATGACCAGACTTTGTATTGATACCGTCTTTTAACAATCCCAACGTAACGTTACTAACGTCACAAGTAACGCCGGAAGTAACGACGTTACGTAATGTTGCCATGCAAATATTTATGTCTGCTTGAAAATCTGTCAAAACAGTGAAACTGCAGTAGAAGCTTGGAAAAAATTTATTATTGTTGCGATATCAGACTTTTTGATTATATATATATATATATATATATATATATATATATATATATATATATATATATATATATATATATATATATATATATATATATATATATTGATAGCCAATTGGCCATTTTGTGTTGGCCCCCGCCCATAGGGGCTTGAAGAAATATATGGGCTGCATGATGTTTCCACGCAGAGCTGAATCCGGCCCGCACACTAGTACTGGTAAACAGCTAAGAGGATCTAAGCCTGTCCAGGAACCGCGGTGCGAGGCGGACCGTCCATGCTAATAAACCCTATTGGTTTCATTGGGCGACAGGGCTTGAGATGTCATTTCATCTCAATGTCGGGTAAAAGTCCCACAAAATTGGAAGCAACGTCTCCAAAATGACCTTTACAGTGTTGACGGGGACGTTAAACCTCAAATCAAACAAACAAAATTGGCCATTTTGTGAGAAAGTGTCTGTCCTTTTGGCTTTTCGCTGTTGGTGTTTCCATTTGGGTCTAGTTATTTCATGTTTGTGTTTCTTTCCCTTGGGTGTCTCTGATGGGAGCTGTGGATTAATTGTATCGATTCCTGATTATTGCCTTCACTTCTATTTTATATTTCGCTGCTAAACTGCTACATCAGGGATATCGATATCATAAACTTCGGAAAGCATTATCTAAGTTTTATCGCCGACACTATCAATTAATTTCTAAATTTAAGGTTGGATTAAATAGACTTTTGCTGCCGGGGATTTCACAGCCTGGGGCTGCTGGCGACATAATATGTAGATTAAGAAAAATTAAAGGCAAACCTAACTTTTCGGATCAATTTCAGAAAATTATTAAACGTTACAAACGCATTTGATATAATATAAATTCTATTCAACAGTCTACATGCATAGTGTTTGACCCAGTGGCGGTCAGACATTATGCTTTTCTCTTCAATTGCACGCCGGTGGATCAGGGATCAGGGTTCAGACTCCATGATGGCTTTGGCTTAAAGTTGGTCGGAGTCGAAAGTTTTATTCTGTTGCTTGGTCCAACGGGGTTCAACGGCTGGTTTTCTTTTGCTCCAGTATTCCTGTGCACCGGATGGCTCAGCGCGTGTTACTGTCGAGTCCCCATCCATGTGTCAACTTGGCTTTAATTATAATTTCTTTGTTTACCGAGTTGATTTACTAATGAGTTAGAAAAGCTTTACGCGGACCAAACAGATACTTGTTTGAACCACAGTGAAAGTAAGGGTGAGGGTTAGGATCCCGTAAAATTGACTTAAACCACCAGTATTTTTACTGACCGTTCAAAGTCCGTGCATTTGCTGTAGTACATCCATGTTTTGTGTGGGTGGTTCTGATTCTTTCCTTAATCATATATGTTGTTACTTTGATTATTCTGATTCTTTCCCCTTTTTGTTTGTTAATTTTAGTAACGTTTGTCCTTCCAGTTTAATGTTTGTCATGTTGGTGATTCTGATTTTTTACCCCCATTATGTATATTTCTTCTTTTAGTTAGGTTTGGATATTCTGAGTCACCATCGTTTTGTGAAAGAGCTGCCGACTGGGTTTGCTTGCTGTCCGTTTTATTTACTGTCTTCGATCCAGCTTTCGAATTCTTCCCTTGTGATGTTGTGGGAAGATTTTGGTTGGTTTTATTAGTTCCTGGTCGTTTCTATTCTTAATTTGTATTGGTGGGGAGGCCTTTACAAAAACACGCCTATACAAATACAATGTAAATTTTACACCCAAGAAAACGAAAATTTTAAGTAGAAAATTGTGATATGTTTCTTATTTCTGCTCAAAGTACGTTAGAACCGCCTCTTTGGGGCAGTTCTAATGAGTACACACAATCTATATTTTAGAGCAGAAATAAGAAAAATAATGTTTACCCCTGTAAACCCAAGTTTTACAATATAAAAGTGGTGTTCAAGGGTGTCGGAATTATATAGGCGTGTTTTCGTGATGACAAGGAACCCACATGCCAAATATGGAGGCTCTATCTCAAATGGTTCAAAAGTTATGGCCAATGTTAAAGTTGTCCATGTACAAACCAACCAACAAACAAACAAACAGACAAGACAAAAACAATATGTCCCCGCTATTGCTACCGGGAACATAGAAATACCTTTCGTAAAACATATTGACTGAACTTAAGAAAACTTTATCCATTAACATCTATCAAAATATCCAGCATAAACTTTACCTAAACTTCCGGGAATATGCTGGCCTACTACTATAATGCATTCTAACCAGGCCCACTAAATGACCACCTCCCACATGATTAACTGATAACGGACCCACAAGGTAGTTATATAGGGGTATATTTGGCATCAAGGACTGCGCTTGCGCGGAGATGACGTCACTTTGCGGCGGCCCTACTGGATATCGATGATTTGACCTCGGATTAAAAGGTTATTATTGTAAAGTCGATGATTTGACCCCTGATTAAAAGTGGAATCCAGTGGTCACAAAAGCAATAATTCTTAATCCGCTGAAAGTGATTAAATTTCGCCTAAATTTTTCGACATTATAGGAACGTTAGCGAAATGTTAATTTTAGAAAAATTACTGGCCCTTGTGCAATCGTTTTCCATCCTTACTATCCGTCTTTTTAAGGGAACGGCAATATTGATTTTGACTTTAGATGGTATTAAGTGTATAAAAGATCCCGCCAATGTTTATATAACTGCTTTGTAAGACCGTAGTGACGGAATAAATTTTGTTAAAATGTATGAAACTTATAGCTACGTTTAGTTATAAAATATATTTATGGAATTCTAATAAGAAAGTTTCCTTTGACAATGAAACAAATGACATTACTTTAATCAAAAGGTACATACCAAGTGTCAGATACGGCTGCAATTGGGCCCCGTATTTTCCAACCTGTGAGTAAAGCCATTGAGGGTCTGGTGACTACAGAACATATGTTTTGATAAGCAAGCAATGACTTGTTTGGACAGGTTTGCAACGGTAAATTACGACTGGATGATTAAAATGTTGCTTTTTTCTATAAGTAATATTTTGACCATAGATTGTATAAACAAAGTACATAAAAGAGCTGGCCATATTTAACACACAAAAAAAATATGTTATGATTTTGATTTATAAAATATATGTACGGAAATGCTCCAGATAAGTCCCATTGACAGTAAAACAATCGCCAATTATGATATAGTTTTTATCAAAATATCCAGTGATACCGTTTTAATAACGTACTAGTTTTAAGCTGCCATAACGCCGAACGCGTATGTTGATTTAAGGACGGAAACATTTTCAATACTTTATTCTGCAAATTGTTTAAAAAACATCGTTGGCTTACTAGAGCACATGATCATATTACCATATCTCCCTTAAAGTTAATGGCAGGTTAAATGTTTCATTGTCAAAAAACTTCGCAAATACTTGGCCCTACGATTTACCGAAGCTTATCAGTGAAGGGCTCAATGCACCTCACGCCGATACATACATACATACATACATACATACATACATACATACATACATACATACATACATACATACATACATACATACACAGGTACAAGCATATGCCCATGCATGCCCGAACACTCACTTGTATATACACGCGCCCACACACTCGCACATACACGCATGCACATACACATACGAATCATAAAAGCAAAAAAAAAAAAAAAAAAACACGTACACCTATAAACGCACAAACGCACATATCCGCACACACATCTTCAAGCGCAAATTTCTTCAAACCGTAACAAAAGTTTAAAACGACATCCCAGACCTGCGCTCTCCTATCAGACAATGAACTCTATTTAGTAAAATCTTTGTTAACCCCTTAAAGTAGCCATAAGATCTGATATATTTTACTTGTCCAAACATGACTGGTTTAAATTGTTAATTTTTTAAAACCCATCCTGGCTAACTCGAACATCGATCACATGGCGCGATCACGTGAAGACCCGAAGTGAGATATGAAATTATCAACTCCCTCAGGCGCTGGACAAATAGAATCGGACAGAAAGTGTTAAATTTGTACTAAAGATTTTTAAGAAAGAGGCCATTACTCGGTCCTACGAACTGCCGGAGCTTACCATAGAAAGGCTATAGTACCTCACGTCGATACATACACACACGCACGCGAGAACATACGCATGCACACATACAGATCCAAGCATACACCCATGCATGCCCGAACAGTAACACACACACACACACACACACACACACACACACACTCACACACACAGTCGTCCCAGTGTTACGTCCTTAGTCTCTTTGCATTCAATAAGCATACAGACAGATACGGTACAAACATTAATTGTGGGAATACAATCAGGATACAGGCCCCCGCTCATAGGGGCTTGAAGAAATATATGGGCTGCATGATGCTTCCACGCAGAGCTGAATCCGGCCCGCACACTTGTACTGGTAAACCGCTTAGAGGATCTAAGCCTGTCCAAGAACCGCGGTGCGAGGCGGACCGTCCATGCTAATAAACCTTATTGGTTTCATTGGGCGACAGGGCTTGAGATGTCATTTCGTCTTAATGTCGGGTAAAAGTCCCACAAAATTTGAAGCAACGTCTCCAAAATGACCTTTACAGTGTTGACGGGGACGTTAAACCTCAAATCAACCAACCAACCAACAATCAGGATACAGTGAGATACAGTAGGGATACAGTGGGGATACAGTGGGAATACAGTGGGGATAAAGTGAGGATACAGTAGGAATACAGTGAGGATACAGCCAGGATAAGTTGGGGTACAGTGGGGATACAGTGAGGATACAGTAGGGATACATAGGGGATACAGTCAGGATACAGTGTCCCGGTTACCTCTAACCATGTTTGGGAAGGCAATACCAGCTGCAGTGGCGTTAAATATGTTCTATAAAAAGGGTTATCATTTGGAAGCAAGGAATGCACAACAGAACTTAAAAATATGGAGTGTACACCTTTTCTGGGACAGACTAGCTAGTTTCGGCAAATTAGGCCTCATCAGTAACTCTTCAATATTTTCAAACTTCCACAATAGAATCAATGATCCCAAAGGACAAGAAAATATAAACTACACTATGATGTAGGGCAGGGAGACTTTTAACGGCCGCCACACACTCCAAAACACCAGCTGTAGTGGCGTTAAATATGTTCTATAAAAGGGTTATCCTCTGGAAGCAAGAAATACAACACATAACTGGAAAATACGGAGTGTACATGTTTTCTGGAAAATAGATTATCAAAAGTTTGAAACGACATACCCGATCATAACTCTACGCCATCCTAACAGACATTACCTGCTAATGGATGTGGCCTGTGTTTAATACGGCTACGAACATACCGATTGGATGCTATTAATAACCGACCTATCATACTTATGCTGTGAACAAATGACAGCGTCGTTTTGAAATCAGTAAAGAAAACAATGGTTGTAGTAAGTAACGTCATTCTCAAACGAATCCACAAAGACAAAACACGACGCGTTCTGTTCCAGGTAGGATGGGAATGACATGGGATGACATTATATCGCGGCTTGTGGCGGAGAGGAGTGCATCGAAAATTACACGCATTTAATTAATGAAATAAGCTGGAATTTCAAAGAAAGGTAACTATGTAATTGGATCGAGGACAACTATAAGTTTCACTATGGCAAGAAACACCAACTCAATTTTACCAGGTCACTTCTCACCATGACGGGGAAGGCAAAACGAGCTACACAAGAAAGCAGATCTACGATACAGTAAAGCCCAACTGGAAGCGGCTAAAGCAAAAGATAAGGAGTGGTCAGTGTTATTTCTTCCCACCCACAAGAACTCCACCGACGGATAGCGGCGACAACCCCATCAGATATAATCTGAGTACTGGAGAGCTGTATGCGTTACCACGACTGGAGAGTTTGTTTTTTGTTTGTATTGGAGTTTAACGGCCCAGTCAACACTATTTAGGTCATTTTTGAGCCGGTCAGTTTACCTATCCACACTTTCCTGGGCAGGCTTATACGTAAGCGGTTAACCAGTACAGTGCACAATCTTTCGCCAGAAACTGACAACTGCCCTTCTTGAATCAGCGGAAGGGAGAGAATGACCGTAGAAAAGATTTCATGATCAATCTCCACGAAAGAATGTTGCCGACCCCGGCGGGAGTCGAACCCGCGTCCTCCTGATCACCAGTCAGACGCGCATCCGACTGAGCCAACGAGGCCGGCACGACTGGAGAGAAACGACCCATGTATTTGAAAGATATTGAGTTTTTCGAAAAGTGGTTCAAAGACTTATTCGCTATTGTAACAGAATATCTGAGAGATGAGACCCTCAGCTTAGTTGTATCTGATTACACATAACGCAAAAGCAAAAATAAAAGCGATTTCCGAAAGCAAATCGCTTTCATTTTTTTTTTCACGTTATGACTCTTATAGTTGTCCTCTTTTCAATTACATAGGACCCTTTCGTTAAAATTCAAGTTAATTTCATTAATTACGTGCGTGTCATTTTCGATGCACTCCCCTCCGCTGCAAACAGCAATATAATGCCAGAAACCTACCCATCATACCTGGAACAGAACGCGTCGTGTTTTGTTTTTGTGTATGAAAGAAGTTATTTACTTCAACCTTTATGTTTACTTCGGCGGTTTCAAAACGAGGCTGTCATTTGTTTAATATGGCTTATGTCGTTTTTAACTATTGATATATTATTAGGGTTTGAAGCAGCATGTATGTGCGTATGTGAGTGTATAAGTGTGTGTGTGTGTTCTTGCGTGCGTGTAAGTATTATTGTGTGTGTGTGTGCATTTGTGTATGTGTGTACATGCGTATATGTGCGTGTGTGTATGTGCGTGCATGTGTGTATGTGCGTGTGTAAGTGTGTGTTTTTGCGTGCTTGCGGGTAATATTGTGTTTATGTGTGTGTGTGTGTGTGTGTGTGTGTGTGTGTGTGTGTGTGTGTGTGCGTGTGTGTGTGTTTGCGTTTGCGTGCATATGTGCGTGTTTGTGAGTGTGTGTGTTTTTGTTCATATATGTTAGTATTCGGGCATGCATGGGCGTATGCTTTGATCTGTGTCTGGGTTGATACGTGTGCGCATGTGTTAGAGTGTTTGGTACCATAAGCACGCGTGCTTATGTATGTATGTATGGATGGATGAATTGCTAAATGAGCGTTTGTAAGTGTTTATTTGTGTATTTAGCCCTTCACTGATAAGCTCTGGCAGTTCATAGGACCGTATATTGGCGTAGTGTTTATAATATACTGACAATGAAACATATTCGCCTCTTTCTATAAGGGAGATAATGTAATGTGATCGATGCTCGAGTTAGCAAATGGACGATGTGATTATAGGCACTTAAGTACAGTCTATTGGAAAGGTCAACTTTAAACACTACTTACAATAATTACACGTATCCGTTTCACTTTCTCCAATAAGTCTTCTACAGTCACACAGTGTACTTTTCTTAAATAACAAACGAAATACAACACATACTTTCTATGACATATAGGACATTCATATACGTATCTGTGAGGCATATTTTATTACCAATATTTAAAATCGTTCGGGTTACATTGAAAAACCTCGTTCTTACGTTTGATTGGATTATTAAAATAGCACTTCGGGTTGTCACGTGATCACGTCATGTGATCGATGCTCTCTAGTTAGTCAGAATGGGTTTCAGGAGTCTAACTGTTGGTTTTCTTTTGCTCCAGCATTTCAGTGGTTTCTTGCTATCGAGTCCTCACCGTTGTCTCACCTCTCTGGTTCTTTGTTTATTTGTGTTCACGGAGATGTTGCACTGATGAGTTAGGAGGCTTTCATGCGGACTGAACAAATTATTTGTCTAAATCGCGACGGAAGTAAGGGCGAGGATTGTGGCCACGTAAAATCGATTTAAGCGCCCCCCCCCCCCCCCCCAGTGGAAATTTTCTGTGGCGATTTATTTATGTTGTTGTTTGTTACTTATTGTGTGTATAACGTGTGTCTTTTAATTTTGGATGGCCATATTGCCATTTTGTCTGGTCGCTTGATGTTTGTATTTCTTTCCCTGAGATGTCTTTGATGGGTGGAGTAAGTTAATTGTATCGATTCCTGATCTTTGTTTTACTTCTACTTCAAATAATAGCAGTTCGAACTGGTCAAGTTTTAACAAGTAAAATATATCAGACTGTGTGGCGACTTTAAAGTGATTAATATTTGACTGAACAATAAGGTTTTGAAAATGCATCAGACTTCACTATTTAACTTCACTACAGCTGGTGTGTGGGAATGTGTGGCGGCGATAAAACGTCTCCCTGCCCTACATCATAGTGTAGATTATATTTTCTTGTCCTTTGGGATCATTGATTCCATTGTGGAATTTTGAAAATATCTGAGGGTCACTGGTGGGGCCTTATTGGCCGAAACTAGCTAGTCTGGCCCAGAAAACATGTGCACTCCATATTTTTCACTTCTGTGGTGTATTTTTTGCTTCCAAAAGATAGCCCTTTTATAGAACATACTTAAATAAACATACACTTAAGACAACGGGGCTTGAAGAAATAGATGGACTGCATGACGCTTCCACGCAGAGCTGAAACCGACCCGCACATGAGTACTGGTAAACCGCTTAGAGGATCTAAGCCTGCTCAGACAAAGCGGTGCGAGTCGGACCCGTCTATGCTTATAAACCCTATTGATTTCATTAGGCGACAGGGCTTGAGATGTCATTTTATCTCGGTCGGGTAAAAGTCCCACAAAATTGGAAGCACCGACTTCAAAATGACTTTACAGTGTTGACGGGGACGATAAACCGCAAATCAAACAAACAACCAAGACATCACTGGCCACTATAATGGATCAATATTTGACACAACAATAAGGCATTGAAAATGCACCCGGCATTAAATAAAGACATACAAGACATCGTGGCGGCTATAAGGGGATTAATATTTGACACAACAATAAGGCATTGAAAATACCTCCGCCCTTATATAAACATACACACTCAGCGTTGTGATGGCTTAAAACTGGCGTGTTGTTAAAACGGTAGCAAGCCTGTCCTAACAAGTCATTGCTTGATTGTCAAAACATGTGTTCTGTAGTCATCACGATAACGCCCGTACAATGAACAACTTGTTTAACACCTACTTTATATGAGCTTTGTGGGATTTTACAATGTTTTTTGTTTATTGTGGGGTATACAAGGGAAAGTCTAGCAACATAACACAAACAGAAAGAGCTAATTAATGTCTATGTTATTGGACGGAAAATTATCGAATGGGGTTTTCTAATTAGAACCCCAGAAATGTATTTTTATAACTAAACGCAGCTAGCTTACATTTCAACAAAATTTGATCCGTTATTTAAAGCAGCTATGTAAACATTGGCCAGCTCTGTTATGGGCTGACGATATTGGTGCTTCCTGGAATCTTAAAGGGTTAATATGTTTCTGTTATTGGACGTAAAACTGTCATAATGAGAATCCTAGAAATATATTGAATAACTTAAAATGAGTTTCAAAAGCTTAAATTCGTTCAAAACTGTTTACGTAAACATTGACCAGCTCTTTTATGCGTTAACTATATTGCCGTTCCCTCAAAAAGACAGCTAGGAAGGATGGAAAACGATTGCACAAGATTAAGTATTTGTTCTAAAATTAACATTTCGCTAACATTCCTATAATGTCGCAAAATCTGGGTGAAATTTAATCCCTTTCAGCGGATTAAGAAGTATTCTTTTGTGACCACGGAATTCAACTTTTAATTCGGGGTCAGATCATCGACCTTACAATAACAACCTTTTAATCCGAGGTCAATTCATTGATATCCAATATGGTCGCCGCGCCGTGACGTCATCCCCGCGCATGCGAAGTCCTTGATGCCTAAGAGCCGCTATACTACTTCAACGTTCCAGTCATGATCTTGAAAGTTCTTAATGACATTAAAGGGCTTACTTGGTAGTACTGGAGAACATTTCAGTGATTGACATAATCTTCTAAATTGAATGATAACACAACAATAGAAAAGCCATAAAATCTGCCTGTGGTATTCCACTTGCTGCAATTTTATAATGCTGTGGATAAAGAGCCTACTGTAAATGCCCTAATATTATGAAGTAGTATCATTTCCAAAATATTGTTCTTACATTTTGGCCAACAGTCATTGGATGTAAACATGTATAGTCATAAGACTGATCTGGGTCTAACCTCAGGGAGGCGGTTCTAACGAGTGCCCACAATATATGTTTGGAACATAAATAAGAAAAATATGGCAATATTTATCAGAAAATATTCATTCTTCGGGAGGTAAAATTTCCAACATATAGGCGTGTTTTTGTAATGTATGTATGCCATATATAAGACAGTTCTAATCAGTACTCACAATCTATGTTTCTGACCAGAAATAAGAAAACAAATCACAATTAATGGAATTCTTAGTGCCATCAAATACAAATAACGTGTCATAAGTACATTATCTTATTGTAGAAAAAATGCCATCGTTGTTTGTTTGATTTGAGGTGCAACTTCTCCGTCAACATTGCATAGGCCATTGTGGAGACGTTGCTTCCAATTCTGTGGGACTTTTAACCAAACTTGAAGGGACATCTCAAGCCCTGCCGCCCAATTAAACCAATGGGATTTGTATGCATAGACGATCCAACTCCCGCCACATTTCCTGAGCATGCTTAGACCCTCTAAGCGGATTACCAGTACTTATGTGCGGTTGGGAAAGCATCATGCAACCCATCTATACTCACCGGAAATAGAAACTATACACTCATTTTTAAGTTGTCACTGGCGAAACATTTTAATGAAATTTGAATTCCAATTATATAAATTATCATCAGTGGCATATCTGATTTATCGAATAAAATGTTTAATGATAGCTACGATTTAACGGGTAGAGCCACAGGCTCAAAGCAAGGGTCAAAATTATGCTGTTCAAGTTTCCATTGGGTCAAACTTTTTGTGTCGCGAATGTGATTCCCATTTTTGCCAGTTACTACGCATCATCTAACGTGGGGAATATTGTTTACAAAATGAAAATTTTCACAATGGTTGAAATGTTATCGACGTTTAAATATTGGACCAAACCACCGGAAGTGAGCGAAAAGTATGGCATTTCTGATTGCGTTTTTTGTTTTTATCAATATTTAAGACACAGCTGAGAATGCTAAAACGACTGAAGGCACTTTCGGGTCGATTTTTGGGTTGAAACATTATTTTGAAAATTTCGTTAAAAAAAGCAGTTTTTGAGATTTCAATACAATGTTTGTTTCTCGATAATTTTTAGATGTTATGTTATTTTTTTATTCCTTGCTTTTTACTTGTTACCTATACGCAAAAAATGTTGAAGTCGAAATTCGATTACAAACAGATTTTGTGAAAAATGCACTTTTTTACATTTTTCCCCAAAACTTTTATTTTGAACACCAGATTTTCTTTAAATTGTTACAGGATTCATGTCGATAGTTAGTAAAGTCCTTAATCAGTAATTTTTAACTGAATTATCCACTTGTTTTGTCAGGCGAGACAATTTAAAAGTGTATAGTTTCTATTTCCGGTCAGTATATTTCTTCATGCCCCGGTGGGCGGGGGCGGTCATGGTAGTCTATATTTAAAGTAACAATTAATTAATGAATTTAAATATGTAAATAACAGCATTATGTTCTGTCTGCTTATTTGCTAGTCTGAGAGAGTTTGACAGTATGTTACTGGGACAACCTCGTCAGTGATCCTAAGATTTGCACTGGTTGATTTTATCATGTAGTATGATGCTTTCAGAATATCTCCATACCTGTAACTGAAGGAGCATTCTGGTCTGGGTCTAATTTACCACTTTATGTATCATTGTCCAACTGTTTGAGTTTCACAGCTGTTACTTCTCCCAAATTTACTGCAGTCATAGGTCCTGGCTCAACAATATATATAAAAAATGTCCGATTTTCTTATGCATTCAGTTTAGAAGCCTACTCCACCAGTAGTAGGCCTACTCGCCTTGCAAACTAGGGGTCGCAGGATCGATACCGGGCTTCTCCAGACTTTTATTAGTTTAGACTCAAATTCTAGACAGGTTTTTAATTATTTGGACCTCATGTTGATTTATATCAGTCTTTGAATCGACTGCCTATTCGAAATTCGCAAAATTGCAATATACTTCCTCTGGCTTTCGTTGCCGGATCATTACAGGGTCACTGATGAGGCTTTATTAGCCGAAACTACGAAGTATGACCCATCTCACCAACGAAACGACATTTAGGGGGCAAAAAATTTGGACAGTTTGACACTTAAGTATATATTCGTGAGTCCAAATGGACTTTATTCCGTTATTTTGGTACTTAAGTGGCAAAAATTGTCTCTTAGGTAGCTTGCCGCTTTAGAGAATTTGCGGCTTAAGTAGTCAATATGCCGACGCCTAGCCACTTAAGTATCCATTCGTGAGAATGTCCGTCTTTCTTATGAATATTTTCATTGCTCTTAAAGGAACTCATTTTTGATTTTTATTTCAGATGAGTCTTTAAAACCGAGATCCCGTCTCCGTATGACCTTAGCTGTTGGTGGGACGTAAAACCCAACCACTCACACGCACTGATTAGCTGTTGAATCACAGAAAATGGCAAACTTTAGAAAAAATGTAGAGCGAAATATGGCATAAGGACTGCTTTTATTTGCAATGTATACTCAAGTTGCCCCAGTTTTTACTCTCCAAATCCTTAAGCTCTGGAGAACTTATATGATGACAGCCCCCGTTGTCTTTCACATTTTCGAACTGCATATTTTTATTCATTTATTCATCTATAAAAAAGTATCTATTACAGATCAGATCCAGCATCCAATAAATATCTAATAATAGTGATTAAGAAAGGAGCAGTCTCTATAAGGCCATTTTTATGGCTAAAACCGATTTTCTTTAAACTTTGTTTACTTTAACTAATATGTATTGACTTACTTATGATGCAATACCAGATTGTTTGGTCCACTGGTTTTTGCTGTATACACGATTTAAGTGGGTGGGGTAATTCCACCGCATTAAAAGTATAGATACAAAAATTCTATTTTTTCTATTCCAAGTTCATGCTTCAAAATGGTGGTTGCAATAGGAAAATTACACTTCTGAACTTAAAATATCATGATAATAATACTGTTATGTAATTCTTTCCAGAATAGAGTTTGTATTCACTTGTAAGATGTACCCCAATTTCAGTAGTTTTTGTTCTCCGACTTTACGAAAAACCGCAACACGTTCACAGTTTCCAGGATTTTTAAAACAATTTTGATATTATTGTGTTGATATAATAGGCATTGCAGACATTTATTTTTTGGGTCATTAATATGAGAGTTATCTCCCCACAAAATCCGATTTTTTTTCCATTTTTCAATATCAGCATGCATTTGTCATTCCATATAACTCCAAACTCCATTTGGAAGTTAATAACACCTTTTGATGCAAATATTTGTTGATTCTTATAGGCATTGGAGTTACTTTTGCATGTGACGATGTCATATTTCATGTAATTTTGAAAAAAAAAAATTGCGGTCGCCCTATAGTAATCATCCTGTCTGCTCATCAGTCTGTCTGTCGTCCACATTTTTCATATTTTTCTTATTAACCTAAAAACTCTCAAACGCAAAAACTTCAAACTTTAAATATTAGGTCACAATAACATTACACAGTTTTATGACAAGTTACGCAATTCTAGCTACAATACTCTTTGTGTTATGGCCCTTTGAAATACTTAAAAAATCTATTTTTTCGTCTTTTTACCATCTTTATTTCAAAACCCGATAGCTTTAGCAAATGAAACTTTCTGTAGTTATTGACAGTTGCCCTATAGTAATACCATGTCTGTCTGCCCATCCGTCCATCTGTCTGTCTGTCTGTCTGTCAACATGTGTTCATGTTGTTGTTTTTTAAATAACTTAGAAACCTTCAAACGCATCAACTTCTATCTTTCAGAATTAGAATCACAATTGTTACTGTTGACACGTCAAATATCATTCATACACCAGGACCTGTAATGTGGGAAGTTGGTCCCTGGCTCTAACCAAATAGGTAAACATCAGCACCTTCAGCTGTCGAAATAAACAAATTGGGAAGGGCATTCCAATCTCTAATGGTTCTGGGGAAGAAAGACTCTTAAAAATGTCAGTTCTTGCAGCAAGGGTCTGAAATGCCAAGGAATAATGATTTCTACAGTGTCTAGCTGGGGGAACAAGGTCATCTGTTGGATGTTAACAGCAGCCTTTAGACCTTTTGTATAAAAGGATGAGCCTACTCTCTTTTCTCCTTTTTCTTCAGAGACTCCCATTTTCATTTTCCAAGTATTCCAGTCATGTTCCCAGCTTCAAAGCAGTAATTGCCTGTTCCAAATCTAGCAGCTCTATTCTGAACTTTCTCAATTTCGTCGTTAATTCTTTCTGTTCCAAATGGAATCTTCTTCCTTATATATAGCAGGAGGCCATTTCAAAATTTAGGGGTGTCAGGTTGTGTTTTCTTCAAAATTTATTTGGAGAATGGCTAAACTTTTTGCAAAAAGTGGAGGCCCTGATCAGAAGCCGCGTTCTGCGGCGTCTGATCTGGGACTGCACTGTTTCCCAGGCTACCCGTTTTGGGGGTTTCTGATACTAAATGGGTTAAGGACCACTTCACTGGGGCCCCAGATACAACCACCATATTAAGGTCAGAACATAAAACAGTTTCATGGCAAGTTACGTAACTCTAGCTACAATTCTCAAAGAGTTATGGCCCTTTGAAAAACTAAACATTCGGCTTTTTTCGTCTTTTGTTTTCATCTGAATTTCAAAACCAATAGAGAAATTCAAACGAAACTTGCTGTAGTTAAAGCTTTAATAAATTATGACCTAAGCCCCTTTATCGGCTTAAACACTTTTACATCTGTCAAAGTTCTAAAACCATGTTATCATGTTCAAAATATGTTCCTTGTTCTTTCCAGTTTTTCAGCATCAAAATTTTCCAACTCCTCTGATAGCGCTGCGGGGCCCTAGTCAGTTTCACTGAGAGCTCTAGTTCATTTTCTTCGGAATCGCTGGACATACTCCATGTGTCAACAGCAGCATCTTCACATAATCAATGTGCACCTTGCTCGGTTTGGCTTCACTGTTTTCTGTTTTGTTGCGGTAATATCCTAAATACCAAAGCGTTGACCCAGGTGTGCACAGCACCCAATGGTGTGAGCACCACTTCTGCACGCACAATACCATCCAGTCATTGGGTTCAATCCTTAAGTGTATTCAACCCACAAGTTATATGTTTAATTTCATGTGTGACAAGAACGTATCTGTGCTTTTAGAACACCGTCATTTTCTTTGTGTGTCCTCATCTCATATGATCCATTTTCATCAGTGTTCATCCTGCAACCTATTTGGAGATTTTGCTAGTAGCTCTCGTCTGACTCCATCTTTAAAGAAATGGGACCAAATATAACGTCAAGTACCTCAATTCGAAACTACTGGCGTTATTTGAAAAGAAAATCAAGCTGTATATATCAAGAACCAGATCCTCTTCTATAGTAGAATGGTATGCTCTTTGTGTAATGCATTTAGATCTCGTTTGGTAACGCGCACAGACTCAGACAAAGTCATTGCTAGACACATGGTGGCTGTATCAAAATCTCCAAATAAGCTGGAGAAGTGGTTGGGATGAACAAAATGGGTAATATTGAAAAAAAGATAGATGACCCAAAGCTTGACAATTTCCCAGAGGATGAACTAAAGGACCTGGCCATAGGATCAGGGCCGCCCTCGGTAGCCCAGTTGGGCGCGCGTCTGACTGGTGATCAGTTCGATACCTGCCGGGATCAGCAACATTCTTTCGTGGAGATTGATCTTGAAATACGGTCAATCTTTCCCTTCCGCTGATTCAAGAAGGGCAGCTGTCATTTTCTGGCGAAAGAATATGCACTGCACTGGTTAACCGCTTACGTATAAGCTTGCCCAGGAAAAATGTGGATAGGTAAACTGACCGGCTCAAAAATGACCTAAATAGAGTTGTCTGGGCCTTTAAACTCCAATACAAACAAACAAAACCAACTTAAACAGGCCAAATCATACAGGGATGAAGACTTTGACGAAAATGGATCATATTAGATAACGGCACACAAACAAAATGACGGTGCTCTCAACGCACAGATACGTTCTCGTTACAGATCAAATAAAACATATAACTTGTGGGTTGAATACACTTAAGGGCTAAACCCAATCACTGGATAGTACTGCAGGTGACGAAATGGTGCTCACACATTGCTTTGGTATTAAGGATATTACAGCAACAAACAGAAAACAGTGAAGCCAAACCGAGCAAGGTGCACAATAATTATGTAAAAGATGCTGCTGTTGACACATGAAGTATGTCCAGCGATTCTGAAGAAGATGAATAATAATCAGCATAAAAACAGGATTGGGCCATAAAGACTTTATGCATTTAGCACGAGCTTAATGAGGTTGCAAAAACTAAGCAAACCCAGCTTGTTAGTCATTGACAATTTGTTAATTTTCCAGATGCGAGGCATCTGATAACACATCCGTGCGACATGCATTCCGGTAAATTTCCTGATGAAAATTTGTAATAGTTTTCTTACTTTTACTCTAAACTTAGGTTAAGTGTGCTCCTTAGAACTGCCTCATTGAACTGGTTCTAACGAGTACCCACAACCTTTATTTTGGAGCAGAAATAAAAAAATAAACGTATACCCCTATAAACCCCAGTCTTCTCTATATAAAGAGGAAAGAGTGCTCAGAGGGGTAGTCATTGCACAGACTTGTCAGCCTGATGATAAAAAAGATGAAATATCTGAGATCGATCTTTATTTTACTGTTAAGTATTATAAAGTATTTAAAAGAGGGCCAGGAAATTGTCTAGATAAATTGGTAAAAAAAAAGATATACCCTAACAATTCTCTTTCATGGAGTCTATTGTTAAAGTCTCCCTAAAAATTGAATTCAGTATGTTTGTATCTTTTTGTATCAATATAAGAACACGAACGGAAGTCTATATGTTTCTATATGTTATGTATGTGTCTTTTTGTTTACTTAAGAAAATTCTGACACTGTACCAAACACTGTATGATGTCAAAAAGAAAACAGGTACACTTTCAATTTGTTATATTGCAATTGGCTGTCAGCTGGATCCATGTGCAAAAAGAAATATAAATATTAATATATTCAGCCTAAGTGATCACATATTCTTTATTTTGTAAGGAAAATGGCTTAATCATACAATTTATTAAAAATATCTTCTTCCATTTGTAGGGGTCTTGGAGAGATAACTAAGAGAAAAGATGTGTTTGATTATTTAATAGATAAGAAAAATCATATTTACTGTTTACTAGATACACACTTCACAGGCGCACTTGAACCATATATTAGAGCAGAGTGGGTTGGTGAAGCCTATTTCAATTCATTCACTTCAAATTCACGCGGGATCTGCATTTTATTTAGTAATACTATAGAAAATAAAGTTTTCAAAACAAAAGCAGACCTGGATTTAGAAATCGAGGGTACAAGACTGATATTAGCGAACATATATGGCCCAAATGATGACAATCCCGATTTCTATCAAAATATTAAGGATATTTTGGAAGAACTAAATAATGAAATTGTAATTATGTGTGGGGATTTTAATTAAGTTCAAAATCAAGATTTGGATACATATAACTATGTAAATATAAATATTCCGAGAGCAAAGGAAAATTATTAAATATAAAAGAAGATCAAAACCTAGTTGATCCGTATAGAGAAGTTAAAGGAGATAAACAACAATTCATTTGGAGATAAGAGGCAAAACAATATCGTATTCAGTATACAAAAAGAGACAAAGAGAACAGAAAAAAAATAATAAAGGAGATTGAAAATTTAGAAAAAGAAATAAATCCAAATCTGGTACAAATTAATGCACAAAAAGAAGAACTAGAAAATATCAGGAAAGAAAAACTTAAGGGCGATTTTATTAGATCTAAAGTAAAATGGGCCGAAGAAGGTGAAAAGCCGACAAAATACTTCTGTCATATGGAATCATGAAATTATATAAATAAGACCATACCTAAAGTTGTAAAAGATGATGGCACCACTATTACAAACCAAAAGAACAGTTTAAGTGAGGTGAAAGAATTCTATGAAAATGTATATAAAAACTGTAATTCAAATGAAAACCGAAGCGATATCATAAATTCTGTGTTAGGTTCAATTCAGAATAATTCAAGAAATTATATAAATAAGACCATACCTAAAGTTGTAAAAGATGATGGCACCACTATTACAAACCAAAAGAACATTTTAAGTGAGGTGAAAGAATTCTATGAAAATGTATATAAAAACAATAATTCAAATGAAAACCGAAGCGATATCATAAATTCTGTGTTAGGTTTAATTCAGAATAATTCAAAATTAACAGATGACGAGCAAAATAATTGAGAAGGAGAATTAAAGGAAGATGAAATCTTAAATGTTCTTAAGAAAATGCAAAATAATAAAAGCCTGGTACAGATGGATTTACGGCAGAATTCTTCAAAAAATTTTATAGTGATATGAAATGCTATATCAAAAATGCTATAAATGAGGGATATCGAGAAGGAAAGCTAACAACAACTCAAAGGCAAGGTCTTATCACTTGCATTCCAAAAGGAGAAAAACCAAAACAGTTTTTAAAAAATTGGAGACCATCACTCTTTTAAATGTAATATATAAATTAGCCTCAGGTTGTACAGCCGAAAGAATTAAATCTTTTCTAACAAAACTTATTTTTGAAGAGCAAACAGGATTTCTAAGAGGAAGATACATAGGTGAAAACAAACGATTGATATACGATATTCTACATTTAACAGATATGCTTGACATTCCTGGTCTCCTTCTAATTGTCGATTTTGAGAAAGCATTCGATTCAATATCTTGGAAATTTATAATGCAGGCTCTAGACTACTTCAATTTTGGGTATTTTCCCTTTGGTGTCTTTGGTGGTTGGAGTAAGTTAATTGTATCGATTCCTGATCTTTGTTTTACTTTTACTTTCCAATTAAAAGGTGGATAAATGTTTTTACAATGATATTAAATCTTCCGTAATTCAATGCCGTTTCTTATCGGATATGTTCAATGTAAAAAGAAGATGTAGACAAGGCGACCCACTATCTCCCTATATCTTTCTATTGTGTGCGGAAGTTCTCTTGCGCCTAGTGAAAGCAAATAAAACTAGAGCTATCACTAAAGGTGATGAATACCCCCACAAAAACTGCCTTGATAGTACAACAGCGGCATTTTTCAATTTTTTCACTTGAATGGGGCCATAACTATGTCGAAAATTGACGAATTGTAGTGGAAATCGAACTTGACCTGTATTTTATGATGTTACATCAGTGTACTAAAAATTATAAAAATCGGTGAAGCGCTTTTGAGTTATCGTCTGGAAACCAAGTCAACAGTCCGACCGACCGACCGACCGACCGACAAGCTCACTCCTATATACCCCCCCCCCCCCCCAATTTCATTTGTGGGGGTATAAACATAAAGGGAATAAAATTGCGGAAACAGAATATTTACTTTCACAGTTTGCAGATGATACAACTTTTCTCTTAGATGGTTCTGAAAAATCTCTCAAAGAAACCTTAACTACGTTATACAGATTTGCTGATGCTTCCGGCTTAAAGGTAAATTCATCAAAAACCAAAGCAGCCTGGATAGGTAATCAAAAATACAGCGGCGAAACGTTTAATCACCGACCGAAACTAGATTGGAGTCAAGATAACTTCACCATTTGGGCATAAAATTTTCAAATAATTTAGAAACTATTATTGAATTGAATTTCAGTGAAAAATTTAAAGAAATTAAAAAAAAAAGAAATGAAACAATGGTCAACACCTTTCGGCAGAATAACAGTACTTAAAACATTGATAATAGCCAAATTAAATCACCTTTTCATAGCACTGCCAAATCCTAGTGCACAAAAAATTTCGGAATTAAACAAATCAATGTATAAATTTATATGGCAGTCCCCAATAGATAGAATCAAAAGAGATGTACTTGTTCAAGAATATAAATATGGTGGCCTGAAAATGATTAATTTAGATAATTATATCGATGCAATGAAGATAGGATGGGTAAGAAGATTAATATTGAATAATTCGCAATATCAGACATTATTTCAAAGTTTCTATGCAAAAACTGAGGAACTGGTAAACAGGGGTGAATGTTATATTCAGGATCTAAAAAATAGTTGTCAAAATAAATTTGATATGATGTATTCGGAGCATGGCATAAACTCAGCTTGAAGACATACCCTAAGTCCGCTAGCGACATAGTGGCCACAAATCTTTGGTATAACGGCAACATAAATATAAATAACAATCAAGTATTTATCCAACGATGGTATGATAAAAACATTTTCTTCATCAACGATCTAATACACACAGATGGACAGTTATTATCATATGCACAGTTCCAGCAAACATTTCAGATTCAAACACATTTTTTAGAATATTTTGATATCATAACTGCAGTAAAAAACTTTATACGTCAGTACGGATTCAATATACAGCAAGAATGTAGCATGAACTGTTTTTTACCAATAAATATAAAAATCATTCTTAAAAGTAAAAAAGGCTTAGTGATGTCTATCATGCAATGCAATGTCAAACAATTACCCCAGAAAGTCAGTTAAAATGGAATCTTATTTTTGAAAACGTTCAATTAGACTGGAAAAGTTATATACTATTCCAGCCAGGTGTTGTAATAATACCAAAATATATTGGTTTCAAGATCGAATATTACATAGAATTTTAGCTACAAACCACTTGTTAAAACAATAAATATTAAACAGTCTGAGAGTAATTTATGTTATTTTTGTAATACGGAACCTGAAACAATTGAGCAACTTTTTTGGCAATGCGAAATAGTTAATCAATTTTGGGAAGATATAAATCATTGGGTTTATCATAGAAATAATTACATGATAAATATTGATAAATATTGTAGATCAATATTTGGAATTTAACAAACTGCTTCAGAAAATACTCCAGTCAACTATATTCTTATGATTACAAGACATTATACATATAAGACAAAGCTGAGGGATAAACAATTAAACATCGTCTCATGGCAATTCTAAAACAATTCATTGAAATTAAAAAACTAACGTCGATAAAAAATGATAATTATAACAAATTTAAAATGGACTGGGGAAAGTGGCTAGTTACATTTAATGTATAACCTTCTTAGTAAAGAGAAGATAACATGTAATATAGTTTATCATTGAAAGAGCAAAATACCAGTACTCACCACCATGTCGATCAAATTTAACACAAGTTTGATGGCTAGAGAAATGGCATCTACAGTGATACTTCGATAACTCGAAATACGGATAATTCGTTTAATGTGGCTAATTGAACTCAATTTCGAGTCCGGGAATTCTTCCCACAGCTCCAGATATCCTGGCGTTTAAGTAATTTATGCATGTTTTAATTGAATTTACTTTGTAAAGGTATGTTGTGTGCACTCATTAAAGTCGACTCTTTTAGGAGGTTCTGATGAGCGAACATAGAATACATATGTTTTATAAACAAAGTCGAAAATACCTATTATACCTCATAGCCTGATCTTCAATGAATTGAACGGCCATGTGTCTAACAGGTTCCGAAGGTATTCGAGTTGTTGAAGTTCGACTGTATTGGAATATTTTGAGATTAATTTATCGCTTTGCTTTTCTTTTCATAGAACATAGATCAGTCCCATTGTAAATTCAATTTATAGCCGCCACAAAACGGTGATTAAACAAGTACCCGCTGTACGAGTTTTCACAATCTATACCTTAGTAGACCAAATATTTACTTGCAGAATGTATGTTTTTAAAAGGCATTCATGACGTGTAAATGAGAATGATTATAGCCAATGAAGGTGAAAATGTTAATGTACAGATATATAAACTTACCCAAACTTGAGAACATAGCATTAAATCCCAGACTCGTACACAATTATACTACTCAAATTTTGCTAAGCACCAAAAGTTTAAGGATCGAATTTTCAGATTAGCTAATAGGTAGGTATTTTACTTTTTGATTTTCTTAAAGGGTAGCATTTCTTTTTTAAGTTGGTATAAAACTGGACACGGCGACGCATACTGTGTAATGTTAGACGCACAGGAATGACATGACCCATGAAATTCTAGTGTTATAAGGCGTTGTTCGGATGTGAATGTTTTGTGTTTTGACGACTCTAAAAGGACTGACATTCACTTTTTGACACTGGATTATGGCTTACTTGCGTCGTAGGAACAGACTCTCGAATATTGAGCTTCAAAGGGGCATGGGAATGTTGGAAGGAGGCATGACTCAGAGGCAAGTCGCAACTGCCTTAGGGGTCAACCAGAGCGTCATCTGTAGGGCCTGGAACCGGTATCAAACTCATGGTAATGCTTCTAAACGTCATGCTGGGGGTCGCCAAAGGGTCATGAGTCAACGTGATGAGCGTTTCCTTCGCATTCAGGCAAGGAGACACCCTTTTGCCACTGCCACCCATCTACGGTCTGAGCTGATTAACGCCACTGGACTAAATATATCGACACAGACAGTCAGGAATAGGTTGCACAGCACTGGACTGAGTGCTAGAAAGCCATGTATTCGATTTCCGTTGTCACGTGACCACAGGCAACATCGTTACAACTGGGCACAGGAACACGTCAACTGGCCCCTAAGGGACTGGCAGCCTATCCTCTTCACTGACGAGTCGAGGTACTGCCTCGACTTCACAGACCGTCGTACCAAGGTATGGAGAGAGCCAGGGGAGCGTTACCATGATTCTAAAATCTGTGAACATGACAGATACGGAGGTGGGTCAATTATGGTTTGGGGTGGCATCAGCTGGGAGGGAAAAACTGACTTGCATGTCTTTCAGAACGGAACCATTACCGGTGAACGCTACATCCATGAAATTCTGGATGTGTATGTCAAACCCTATGCTGGTGCAGTCGGAGAAAATTTCATCCTTATGGACGATAATGCCCGTCCACACCGCTCAAGGGCTGTCGAACGCTACCTGGAACGTGAAACAATCGAACGATTAGATTGGCCAGCGCGCTCACCGGATGCAAATCCGATTGAACATGTTTGGAATATGCTCCAGACTGCTGTATCGCATCTAAATCCACAGCCACGCACTCTCCAGGAGCTTGGTATTGCACTCAGGGAGGAGTGGGACAATTTTCCTCAGCGCTCAGTAAAGACACTGATTCGGAGTATGGGAAATCGTTGTCGTGCTATTATTCGTGCACGTGGTGGACATACACGATACTAGGACTCGGTACTTTTGATGTGTTACAAAATATGAATAATCATTCGAAAATCTGATTCATGATTTTCCTTTCAATTTAGAGGGTTGGAGTACAAACGATCGAATTTCGCTTCATTAAAGATCAAATATTTGATGAAATTTGATAAATATTTTTTGAATACATAATTTCAGTTATTCTGACTTAAATTTGTTGTTCTTCATTTTGACCCAGCTGAAAAAATTAAACTTGAAGTTTTGATGCTTAGCAAAGTTTGAGTAGTATATTATGTAATGAATCGAAGTATTCCATTTAGTCACAGTTTATGTGAACGCCGATACGACACACTCGATATACTTCTGTACATGTATCCACTGAAGCGTTATCAATATTGATACATACAGTAGACAGCCAAATGTATGAATTTTTTTTTTTTTTTTTTTTTTTGGTTTTGGTTTTACGACCCTTTCAAGATTATTTCACTCATATCGAGCCGATCGTTAATCAGAGGTAGGGGAAAACCGGAGTAACCGGAGAAAAACCACCTGACCTTCCGTTGCAGAACTTGGCGTCTCACACGTGGCCCGAGCGAGGCTCGAACCTACGGCGGTGAGAGACCTAATTACTAAGAGTCAGCGCCCTTATCCACCAGGCCACGGAGGCCCGTCCTATGTAATAATAAGAGACTCTTTTTGGAGGAAAAATCAATCAACCGCGTAACGCTGTACATTACGACTTTAGTTAGCATTTATATGATGGTTATGTATATGGACAGTGATTTGTTCTTCACCCTCTTGTTTTTCCATGTTCATATTGTGTATTGTGTCAGGAAACTATTAAAAAAAAAGTATGAAAATAAGGAAACACATTATGTTTACAAGTCCATGTAATGAACCTTTATACAAAGAAAAGGTGGTTTATGAGGGGATATATTAGTTTTCTTATTTCTGGTCAAAACATAGATTCATTTAGGCGTTTCTAATGAGAATCCATAATCTATGTTTGGAGCAGAAATAAGCACCAGAAAAAAAAAACTTAACTGAACAGCCATCAAAATATCTTTTTTTTTATGTCAACTGGACCGTAGGCAGATTCAGACTGATCCTAGCCTGTACCTTTTTTTCAGAGGACTGTGAAATTCCTTCCATAACTGACCAATCTGGAATATTACCTGGCAAGAGCTCATCACATAAGTTCCTTGTACCAGGATCGTGGTCTGTTTTGGCAGCTGAGTAGCCTGGAAATGCCCAATATATTATTAGCCCATTGAGATCAGCTGTTATCATTACTGGACATGTGTATAGCCTATTGCAGAGAGTGGGTGATTGATTTTATGGTCAAGTTAGCCCTGTAAGCTGCGTTCGCTAACCATATACGATATCTCCCTCTACAATTACGCTTGTTCCACCCGATCTCTCACGCTCTATTACTCACACGTCGCGTCAGCATACCTTACACTTGTATGTCGAAACATCGGCGTGATTAAAGCAGAAGTGTAATTCGTCGCTGAAACGCATATCATGTCAGTCACTTAGACGCCAATTTACGTCGTTCATGCACCAGCGTAAGCGTTCCGTCATGTGTCTACGTGTTAATTTAGGTCACGATAGGGACGTCTAGCCCTAGCCCTCAAACCTGCATCTCATAAGGCGACGTACAGTGTCAGCGCTTATTAGTCGGTTGTCGGTTTGTCTGCAGGTACAAGCGGCCGGCTGAAATCTGTTTCGCAGATGCGTCAGACTGATGAATCGATCTTGACGTACTGACGTCGGTCGTCCGCTACGTCGACGTCCACCAGCGTCTCCTATCCAACAGACGATAGATCATAAACATGTGACACCCAAAATCAGAGGCAACGTCACCGCTTTCCGACCAGTTTTTAAAGTCCAGGGACACGCGCACGATCCCGTAATGCATTACGCTCTGACTTAATGCATTTTGAGAACAAATTTCAGTTTCTTCATTGCTAGACAGGACCTTGCAATACACATCAAAAGTTTGGTCCTGAACATGTGGTTTCTATCTGTACTGGTGTACTGGATCGACGTGGCCTGACTGGTAACCAGAACGGGATCGATGTTGCCGGACTGGTAACGGTTGATTTATTTAACCTTATTTGCTTAAGGAAATGGTGCCCTTTGGTACTGAATAAAGCGTGTTGTAATGATACAATTGTTTGGTTATTTTTGAAATTTCACTTTTATTTAAACGTGCAACGCAAATAAAGTTCAATAGTTTTTCGTTGGGTTTCATTTGATTCGATACATTCCGGTATTTTTATTCGTCTGAAAATTATTACTTTTATGTTTACTTTTACCCCAGAAGCATTTATGTGCACCGATCAGTGTTCTACTTATTAACCCAAACAAGATGTGTTTGTGAAACACGGACATGTCCCCGGGCCGAGGTCAATTTCTTTATTTAAAGTAGGTCAAGATTAAGGTCACAGGTCAGTTTTGTCAATTTTTGTACATGTGGGCATCCCTTGTTACAAGGAACCTACACGCCAAATATGAAGTCTCTATCTGTAACGGTTCAAAACTTATGACCAATGTTAATTTGTTTCACAGGTCAAGGTTATACATTTTTGTATGAGCGAGAAGCCCTTTTCATTAGGAACCTGCATGCCAAATATGAAGGCTCTATCTCAAATGGTTCAAAAGTTATGATAAGTAGGTCACAGGTCAAGGCCAAGGTCACAGGCCAAAGTTCTTTGTATGAACGGAATGCCCTTGTAACAGGGAACCAACATGCCAAACAGAAGGGCTCTATCACAAACGGTTAAAACGTACGACTTACGAGGACTGTTCAAATATGAATTCAAGTAGAACGTTTTCTCGTGCACTAATGCGAAAATCACTTGGAAATAAATATCACAGCGTAGAAAAACATTTTACCTATACATTGATACCAAACATGTTAAAATCCGTTCACTTTAGCCATGTATATTGTTCGATAAACACTGTCTACTCATGTATACTAATATAAAACATGGTTTGAAGAAGGTCAGAGTACGCCGTTGAAATACGGTCCTATATTAAGAATCGGTGTATTCTTGGTATACGGTGCAAAGACATTTTTGATGAAATATGTCCGGTTTATGGGCATAATGAAATGTCTTTTCCGACAGTTTTTCGTTGGTGTAAGAAATTCAGCTGTGGGCTAGGCTCAACAGAAGATGCACCACATGATCGTCGGCCGAAAAGAGCAACATCTGCCAAGATGGTTGCTAGAGTGAAAGAAATAGTTGCTACCGGTGCACGATACACAATTAGGCAAATAGCTAGTATGGTTGGCATCTCATTAGGAGCAGCTCATACAATTCTGAAACGGGATTTGAAAATGAGAAAGATCTGTGCTAGATGGATTCCCCATCTGTTGACAGATGAGCAAAAAAGACACGCGTTCAGTGCACCAAGAAGTTGCTTAAAAAGTTTCCAAATTAAAATGCACGGTCTTTCGCTAATGTCGTCAAAGGTGACGAGACATGGGTTCATTTTTTTGAGCCAAAACGAACGATTCAGAACAAAATATGGGCAACAAAGTATTGCAAAAGACCATGCATTGCAAAGCGGACCATGAGCGTCAAGAAGGTAATGTATGCCATATTCTTTTTAAATCAGGGCCATGCTATTCAGGTTGCTGTGCCTAAAGCAAATCTATATATGCGAAGTTTTACAAGAATAAAGGTCTTCGAAAATTGAAGAAATATTTCAAAGAACGAAGACCCGCAACTGGTTTGGCCAATGTCAGATTGCTACATGAAAATGCGTCATCGCACAAGGCGTTCATTGTGCAAGACTATTTGAAGCAGGAAAAGGTTGTTGAACTCCCTCATCCCCCGTATTTCCCTGACCTGGCCCCGTGTGACTTTTTTTCCCGCAGCTGAAAAAATACCTTTCTGGTCGAAAATTTGTGCAGCGCAAACACCTCGGTTCTGCTATATTCCAGTGCCTTCATAGTATACCTCGAAAAGACTACCAAAATGCATTCAATGATTGGATCAGAAGACTGAAAGTTTGTATATCTGTTAAAGGGGAATACTTTGACGGGACAAAATAAATTTTTCATCGAAATCTATCACGGAATCATTTTTATGTGCTTAGTTGCATTCATATTTGAACAGTCCTCGTAGTGGGTCACAATTCAAGGTCACAGGTCAAAATGTTTTGTATGAGTGGGAAGACATTTTGACAAGGAAGCTATATGCCAAATATGATGGCTCTATCTCAAAAGGTTCAACTGTTGTGATAAAGAAGGTCATAGGTCATGGACAAGGTCACAATTTTATGTATGAGCAGAAAGCCATTGTCACACGGAACCAACATGCCAAATATGAAAGCTCTATCTTAAATAGTTCAAAAGTTATTACCAATGTTATTATTTTATTAAAGTAGGTCACAGGTGAAGGTCAAGATGTTTGTATGAGTGGGAAGCCCTTGTCACAAGAAACCTACGAGCTAAATATGAAAGCTCTATCTCGCACGATTTAAAAGTTATGACCAATGTTTGTTTTTTTCTTTAGTGTAGGCCATAGGTCAAGGCCAAGGTCAAAAGTCAATTTTTTGTATGAGTTAGAAGCCCTTGTCACAAGGACGTGCATTGTAAATATGAAGGCTCTTTCTCAATAGGTTCAAAACTTATGACCAATGTTATTTTTTTCTTTATACATAGTTGGTCACAGGTCAAGGTCACGGGCTAAATATGAAGGCTCTTTCTCAATAGGTTCAAAACTTATGACCAATGTTATTTTTTTCTTTATAGTAGGTCACAGGTCAAGGTCACAGGCTTTCTTTACATCTGAAACAAAACTAAAACAGTATACATTTTGGTCTTTTCAAACTATGTGGGACGCTTTATCTTATCTTTAAGGTAATACATGTATTTACATTAGATTTGACGGCCCCCGATTTTGGTTTTAATATAGTTAACTTCCCATTTTTAGATGGTGATAGTCCTCGTTCGCCATCTTACGGTGGTTATCGCTTCTGCAACAATCTATCGGAACCCGAATTTTATTGTTACTCAGTATATAAAATCAGAAAAATATATAATTGCAATGACTTCAGCACCAAATATCGTAAAATCATTCTTCGATATAAAAAGATTGGGTACAACATAAATGTTATTGGAGACAGACTGCATGCATGGTAGTTAACCCAATCATGGTTGACAACTTTGCTTCACCCTTTAATTGCACGCCGGTGGGTCATGCCTCAGCTTCTATGACGTTTACAGCATAAAGACTTACTGGGAATTAGTTTTGGACCCCGCCCATTGGGGATTGAAGAAATACATGGGCTGCGTGATGCTTCCACACAGAGCTGAATCCGGCTGCACATGAGTACTGGTAAACCGCTTAGAGGAACTAAGCCTGCCCAGGCAAAGCGGTGCGAGTCCGACCACCCATACTTATAAACCATATTTGTTTCATTGGGCGACAGGGCAATGTCGGGTAAAAGTCCCACAAAATTGGAAGCAACGTCTCCAAAATGACCTATATAGTGTTGATGGGGACATTAAACATCAAATCAAACAAAATACTGAGTATTAGAGTGAATTTAATTTTATGTAATGTTGGTTGAGGCCTGATGCTCTGTCTCATCGGCTTTCTTTTGCCCTAGCATGCCCTTTATGCGTACTGAAATTATTATTTTTTCTAAATCGCGACGGAAGTAAGGTCGAAGCTGGATTGCGGCCGATTTAAGCACCTTCACGCCGACCAAACAGATACTTGTTTGAACCACAGTGAAAGTGAGGGTGAGGGTTGGGATCACGTAAAGTTAACTTAAACCAACCAGTAATTTTTGCTAACCGTTCAAAGTCGGTGCTTTTGCTGTGGTACCTCCATGTTTTGTGTGGGTGGTTCTGATTCTTTCCCTTATCATATATGTTGTTACTTTGATTAGTCTGATTCGTTCCCCTTTTTGGTTGTTAATTTTGTTCTTCCAGTTTAATGTTTGTCATGTTGGTGATTCTGATTCTTTTCCCCCATTATGTATATTCCTCCTTTTAGTTAGGTTTGGATATTCTGAGTCACCACCGTTTTGGGAAAGAGCTGCCGACTGTGTTTGCCTGCTGTCCATTTCGTTTACTGTCTTCGATCCATCTTTCGAATTTGGATCTGCTTGTATCAGTTCCTGGTCGTTTCTCTTTTTAATATGTATCGGTGGGGAGGCCTTCACGAAAACACGCCTATACAAATACATTGTAAACTTTACCCCCAAGAAAACGAAACTTTTAAGATTAAAATTGTGCTAGTTTTCTTATTTCTGCTCAAAATATAGACTGTGGGTAAATAAGAAAAATAATGTTTACCCCTGTAAACCCCAGTTTTACTATATAAAAGTGGTGTTCAAGGGGGTCAGAATTAAATAGGCGTGTTTTCGTGATGACAAGTAACCCACATGCCAAATATGAAGGCTCGGTCTTAAATGGTTCAAAAGTTATGACCAAAGTTAAAGTTGTCCACGTACTGATACACAAACTAGGTCTGGCAGTGACGTCAAATCAATAACAAAGCTAAAAATAGAAAGGATGTTCCAGTATAAAATTGCGCTTGGGCTTATCTTATAAACAGGACACGCCAACTGATAATACAGCAGGCACAACGGCCCAGGGTTGATGTCAACGCTGATTGTCATGCTGACGGTCCGAGTTCGAATCTCACTGATTGCGGGTTTTTTTTTTATAATATATTTGTTTCATCTTTTTATATTAAATTAAATGTTCATTGTTTCATATTTTACTGGTTTAAAATCTATAGTAAATTGTTTTGTATATATTTTTTTGCTATTTTCCCTTTTTTCATCTTTGTTTCTCATAAACAAGTTTTATTATTATTATTATTATTATTATTATTATTATTATTATTATTTGGGTTTTGGTTTTAGGGTCCTTTTAAGATTATTTCACTCATATCGAGCCCCCGCGCATAGGGACTTGAAGAAATATATGGGTTGCATGATGCTTCCACGCAGAGCTGAATCCGACATTGTCTCCACCATAACACCTTAAGGTTTGATTGGATCATTATGAAACTAACAGATAAGTAGGCTTTGGGTAAGAGATTAGATGAGTTTACAAACTGGCAATGTCGGCCAATTTATCACAGATTAATGTCCTCTTGATTGCTGAAAATGCCTATTTTAGACCTTGTCATCACCATAGCCGGTTCAGTTTTGATAGAATCTTCCTGAAACTTGTATATAAGTAAGTAAGGGATAAAAACTCAGATATCTGAGTTCTAAAGCCGGCGATGTCGGCCCATTTCTCACAGTTATGTCATTTTTATTTGCTGAAAGTGCCTACTTTTGACCTTGTCATCACCATTTAAGTTTAAACAACTTCTGTTCCTAAGCCAGTGGATAGATTTTAGCTTACCTGGGCAGGTATGATGATCACCCAGTGTCTACACTACGCACATTGTCAGTCGATCATCGTCCATCATGCGTCATTAACGTTTCTATCTCCATAGGCCACAGTTTTGCTTCAGTCCTCATGAAATTTTAGCAGAGTGTTTGGTTTCGTGAATTCTCAGTCAGGTTCGAACACAGATCTTGTTGGGCCTAGAACAAGATCAGTAAGTAAAATCATATGAGCATCTAGAAGCCACAATTTTGACCCAATTATCATCAATCATACTCAGAATGATTATCTTGACAATCTCTTTGTCAAATTCGAATATGGGTCATGCCGGATCAAAATGTAGGTCAGTAGGTCAAATCATAGAACAAGAGGCCAATGGTCCACTACGCCCGGGCGGGGGGAAGGGGGTTGGGGGCACTGCCCACTGGAAACCGTGTATTTTAAAACCACGGAAGGCCTTGCCCCAAGGACGCTACAGATAAAATTTGGACCAAATCAGCCTAGTGAAAATGCCTATTTTTGAGCTTGTCACCACCTTAGCTCCTTCAATATTAATCGAATCGTCCTGAAACTTATGTGTAATTAGGCTTAGGGTAAAAGTTCAGATGAGTTCGAAAACTAGCGAAGTTGGCCGATTAATCATAGAGTTCTGTCCTCTTGATTGCTGAAAATGCCTTTTTTTTACCTTGTCCCTTCAGTTTTGATTGTATCTTCTTGAAACATACATTTTTGATAGTCAATGATAAAAGCTTCGATGAGATTTAAAACGTGCAATGTTGCCCTATTAATCATAGAGTTATGTGCCCTTGCTTGATGAAAATGCCTATTTTTGACTTTGTCATCACTGTAGGCCTTTCAGTTTTGATCGGATCTTTCTAATACTTACATATAAGTAAGTAAGGGATAAATGCTCTGACGAATCGAAAACTAGCTTTATCAGGCTATTTATCATAGAGTTACGTGCCACTTGATTGCTGACAATGCCTATTTTTGACCTTGTCACCACCATAGCACCTTAAGGTTTGATTGTATCATTATGAAACTAAAAGATAAGTAGGCTTGGGGTAAGAGATTAGATGAGTTTAAAAACTGGCAATGTCGGCCAATTTGTCACAGATTAATGTCCTCTTGATTGCTGAAAATGCCTATTTTAGACCTTGTCATCACCCTAGCCGGTTCAGTTTTGATAGAATCTTCCTGAAACTTGTATATAAGTAAGTAAGGGATAAAAACTCAGATATCTGAGTTCTAAAGCCGGCGATGTCGGCCTATTTCTCACAGAGTTATGTCCTTTTTTGCTGAAAGTGCCTACTTTTGACCTTGTCATTACCATTTAAGTTTAAACAACTTCTGTTCCTAAGCCAGTGGATAGATTTTAGCTAACCCGGGCAGGTATGATGATCACCCAGTGTCTACACTACGTCCATTGTCAGTCGATCATCGTCCATCATGCGTCATTAACGTTTCTATCTCCATAGGCCACAGTTTTGCTTCAGTCCTCATGAAACTTTAGCAGGGTGTTTGATTTCGTGAATTCTCAGTCGGGTTCGAACACAGATCTTGTTGGGCCTAAAACTAGGTCAGTAAGTAGAATCATAGAAAAACCTTATGAGCATCTAGAAGCCACTTATCAGCAATCTTACTCAGAATGATTATCTTGACAATCTTTTTGTCAAGTTCGAATATGGGTCATGCCGGATCAAAATGTAGGTCAGTAGGTCAAATCATAGAACAAGAGGCCAATGGGCCACTAAGTCCGGCGGGGGGGCAGGGGGGTGGGGGCACTGCTCACTGGAAACCGTGTATTTTAAAACCACGGAAGCCCTGGACCCAAGGACGCTGCAGATAAAATTTGGACCAAATCAGCCTAGTGGCTTCAGAGGTATGATGTCGCTGAGCAGTAGGCCAGATAGTAGATCGCTTAAGGACCTTTTCTTGAAAGTTTTGTCAAAATATCTGCGAAAGCTTGGCAGTTAATGCCATTGTTTTCAATTTACCCTATTATATGTCTAGGGAAACTCATATGGCAGATGAAAGATTGCTTAAAAATATTTCTATAAAAGTTTTAAGTCTATGAAACTCTAAGCTGCCATAGCAACCAAACTGAAAAGCCGAATTCCATAAAAAGCACACAACATGTTAAGGTAAATACGGTGACTATTTCCATAAAGTCTCAGCCTCACAGAGCATATGTTTTCTGAGAAGATGCTTTTTAAGTATTTTGTTTTATTTTTATTTTGGTTTCCATGGCAACTAAGCAACCAATTAAAATGAGCAGTAGGCCTAAAATCATATGGCAGATAGATGATTGTTTAAAGAATATTTGTATGAAAGTTTTGTCAAAATATCTGCAAATGTAAATGCCAATTTTCAATTTTCCCCATTATTAATCTATAGAAAGTCTAAGTCGCCATAGCAACCAAACTAAAACGCCAAATTTCATAAAAAACACAAAACCTATCACTTTCCCTTGATCTGTGGCCTACTTTTAAGAAAATAATAGCACTGGTCATAACGTTTGAACATTTTGAAATGTAGAGCCTTCATATTTGGCATAAAGGTTCCTTGTGACAAGGGCTTCCAACTCATACAAAAAATAACCTATGACCTTGATCTGTGACCTACATTAAAAAAATAACATTTTTATAACCTTTGATGCTTTCATATTTGGAATCGTCAAAAGGGTTCCAACTCATACAAAACGTTTTGCTTTTGACCTACTTTAAAGAAAAATATAACATAAGCCATAACGTTGAACTATGTAAGGCAGAGCCTTCATATTTAGCAAGTAGATTTCAAAAATTGACTGCTGACCTTTACGGGTGACCTACTTTACAATTACTTTTGAACCGTTGGAGATGGAAAATAAAAGTGAAGACAATGATCAGGAATAGATACGATTCACCCATAGCTCCATCAGAGACACCGTGTATATTTCTTGTGACAAGCGCTTCCCACTCATAAAAAATGACCTGTGACCTTGACTTTGATCTACTTTATCATAACTTTTCAATTGTTATAGTTTTCATATTTGGTATGTTGGTTCCTTGTGACAAGGGCTTTCCACCCACACACTCAAAAAATGACCTATGACCTACTTTATCATAACTTTTGAACCATTTGAGATAAAGGCTTCATTTTTTTATTTTTATTCATATTTGGCATGTGTGTTCCTTATGACAAAAGCTTCCCACCCAGACAAAAATGTTGACCGCTGACCTTGACCTGTGACGTACTTTATTGTACATCTTAAACAATTTGAGATAGAGCCTTCAAATGTGGTACGTAAGTTCTTTGCCACTTATACAAAATTTGACCTCGGACCTTGACCTGTGACCTATTTTATCATAACTTATGAAATGTTTGAACTATAGCCTTCATATTTGACATGTGGGTGTTTTTGTTACGAGGGCTTCCTACTCACACTAACGATATTGACCTTGGCATTGACATGTGACCTTTTTTCATAACATTTGAACCGTTTGAGATAGAGTCTTCATATTTGCCATGTAGATTCCTTGTGACAAGGGCTTTCCATCCATGCAAAAATATTGGCCTTGGACCTTGACATGTGTTTATTTTATCATAACTTTTAAACTTTTAGGCCCCCGCCCATCGGGGCTTGAAGAAATAGATGGGCTGCATGATGCTTCCACGCAGAGCTGAAACCGACCCGTACGCGAGTACTGGTAAACCGCTTAGAGGATCTAAATATGTTCTATAATAGGGTTATCCTTTGGAAGCAATAAATACATCACAGAACAGAAAAGTAAGGACTGGACATGTTTTCTGGGCCAGACTAGCTAGTTTCGGCCAAATAGGCATCATCAGTGACCCTCGGATATTTTACAAATTCCACAATGGAATCAATGATCCCAAAGGACACGAAAATATAAGCCTGCCCAGGCAAAGCGTTGCGAGTCTGTCCGTCCATGCTTATAAACCCTATTGGTTTGTTTGGGCGACAGGGCTTGAGATGTCTTTTCATCTCAATGTCGGGTAAAAGTCCCTCAAAATTGGAAGTAACGTCTCCAAAATGACCTTTACAGTGTTGACTGGGACGTTAAACCTCAAATCAAACAAACAAAATAAACCTTATGAGATAGAAAATAGAAGTGAAAGCAATGATCAGGAATCGATACAATTAACCCACATCTCCCGGCATTGACACCAAAGGGAATGAAAAACAAGCATGAAATAACTAAACCCTAATGGAAACATCAATAGCGGAAAGCCAAAAGGACAGTTACTTTCCCACAAAATGCCCAACTGGCTATCCAAAACAAAAAAAATATCAGCGACAAACCTTAACACAAATAAACTGCGACAGAAGAACCGCCTTAGAACGGTCAGTGAAACGAATTCCACTGTGGATTGCGCTTAAATAGCTTTTACGCCGATCATCAGTGCAACACCTATTTCGATGGTTTGATCAGTCAGATTTACCCACCAGAACTTCAGTTAAATAAAGCAAATTATTCTGATACCGAGGCCCCGTTTTTGGATTTACATCTATCTATTGTAGATGGGTTTGTTTCGTGCAAAATTTATGATAAACGCGATGACTTTGATTTTGAGATTGTAAATTTTCCTTTTTTGGATTGTGATGTTCCTCGTGCGCCATCCTATGGCGTTTATATTTCGCAATTAATTCGATTTGCTAGAGTGTGTAGTCATGTAACTGACTTCAACACTCGTAATAAATTATTAACGGCTAAACTCCTTAATCAGGGTTATCGGTACCATAAACTACGCAAAGCATTTTCAAAATTTTATAGACGCCATTCTGATTTAATTTCAAAATTCAATATTGGACTTAAATCTCTTCTGCAACAAGGTCTATCGGAACCCGAATTTTATGGTGACTTAGTATATAAATTCAGAAAAATATATAACCGCAATGACTTCAGCACCCAATTTCGTAAAATCTTTCTTCGATATAAAAAGATTGGGTACAACATGGATGTTATACGACAGACTGCTTGCATGGTAGTTAACCCAATCACGGTTGGCAACTTTGCTTCCCTCTTTAATTGCACGCCGTTGGGTCAGGCCTCAGATTCTATGACGGCTCAAACGTAAAGGCTTATTGAGAATTAGAGAGATCTAATTCTTGGTTATGTTGGTTGGTGCCTGATGCTCTGTCTCTGGTCGGGCCCATCGGAGTCTAACTGTTGGTTTTCTTTTGCTCCAGCATTTCAGTGGTTTCTTGCTGTCGAGTCCTCACCGTTGTCTCACCTCTGTGGTTCTTTGATTTTTTTTGTGTTCACGGAGATGTTTCACTGATGAGTTAGGAGACCTTCATGCGGACTGAACAAATTATTTGTCTAAATCGCGACGGAAGTAAGGGCGAGGATTGTGGCCACGTAAAATCGATTTAAGCCCCCAAGTGGAAATCTTTCCACTGACCGTTCCAAGGCGGTTCTTCTGTGGCGATTTATTTATGTTGTTGTTTGTTACTTACTGTGTGTATCACTTGTGTCTTTTAATTTTGGATGGCCATATGGCCATTTTGTGGGAAAGTAACTGTCCTTATGGCCTTCCTTTGTTTAGGTTTCCATTATGGTCTGGTCGTTTAATGTTTGTATTTCTTTCTCTTTGGTGTCTTTGATGGGTGGAGTAAGTTAATGGTATCGATTCCTGATCTTTGTTTTACTTCTACTTTTCAATGATTTCAGATTGGTTTTCAACGGAAATAGACATCTTGAATATGTTCTGAATAGTTAGATCTTTTGGAATTAAGGCGTAGCTATACCAAATTTAGTGACGCAGGGTTTTTTGATATTTAATCTTCATCAGTGTGTCTCAATCCCAAAGTACTGAAACCAAAACGGATAATGGGCAAGCCCCGGCAAACACAGCACATCCCCCTCCGAGCACCACCGACCGGCGTAGCCCATGAGACATTCCAACTGGAGGCAACAGGCAAGAGACGCCTACCCTAGAACTTATAGGCGTCCCCCACCGATCCAACATCAGCAAACATGGCCCACACTCCACGGTAGTCCCGTGCATCAGGAAGGATATGTGCAAGTACAGAGACTTGCAAAGTTTAAAATATAACAAAAAATGGCAACCAAATCCGCTAAGATACATGTCTCACCTGACAAGTCAGTCTTAGTTTTAGAAAAATTACAATTTTATACTGCAAAAATAAAGTTATAATATAGTTATTTAAATCAGTACTTGAGTACTGGCGTCAACACCGCAGTATCAACCTCAGCACGAAGGAACTGATACTGAGCTGATGAAATCATCCACCAGCAGAGATACGGACCCAGTGGTTGCAATTAAGGCGAAACTATACTAAATTTAGTGACACAGAGGCCTTTCTGATATTTATTCTTCATCAGTGTGTCTCAACCCCAAAGTTCTGAAACCAAAACGGATGATGGATAAGCTCCGGCAAACACAGCACACCCCCCTCCGAGCACACACCGACCGACGTAGCCCATGAGACAGGCAAACTTGAGGCATCAGGCAAGGGACGCCTACACTAGGACACTAGCAAACAATACATCAAACAAACGAAAATAGCAGACTCGGTTTTATTGAGTCTGCTCATGACACAGTACTGAAATGTGTAACAACGGCCACGCCCTCTAGCACAGGCTTAAGCAGAATATTATTTTCAAAATGATTCAAAATGAACTGAATGACCCCAAAGGACCAGAAAATATAATCTGCACTATGATAATTTACGGGGAGACGTTTGACGGCCCCACACGGCACAACACCAGCTGCGGTGAAGATAAATAAGTTCTGAATAGTTAGATCCTTTGGAATCAAAGAATACATCAAACAAACGAAAATAGCATGACCAGTACTGAAATGTGCAACACCGGCCACGTCCTCTAGCGCCGGCTCAAACAGAACTTTATTTTCAAAATGATTCAAAAGTCTCTTTCATAACAAAACAAGAACAGATCAGCCACAAGGGGTGCACAATTCGTACCCACTGGAATACCCACAATTTGTCTAAATGTCCCAGGAGTAGTACCAAATCTTATGAAAATATTTTCAAGTAGAAAGTTGAGAGCTTCACACACTTTCTGACATGACCATAAAGCATAATTTTTGAATTCTTCAGAAGTGAAAAAAAAAAACATTTCTTACATTACATGCAAGATAGAGAGAGTTTTCCCTATGAAATGCCCATTCAATTCAATCATTAAGTTTTTCTTTTATAAGGTTATGAGGAAATGGAATGTAAAGTGTGGAAAAATAATAAGTAAATAGACTTATATCATAGTGTAGATTATATTTTCTTGTCCTTTGGGATCATTGATTCCATTGTGGAATTTTGAAAATATCTGAGGGTCACTGATGAGGCCTAATTGGCCGAAACTAGCTAGTCTGGCACAGAAAACATATACACTCCATATTTTTCAGTTCTGTGGTGTATTCCTTGCTTCCAATGGATAACCCTTTAATAGGACATATTTAACCCGAATTTTATGGTGACTTAGTTTATAAATTCAGAAAAAAATATAACCGCAATGACTTCAGCATCCAATTTCGTAAAATCATTCTTCGATATAAAAAGATTGGGTACAGCATAAATGTTATACGACACACTGCATGCATGGTATTTAACTAAATCACGGTTGACAACATTGCTTTCCTCTGTCATTGCACGCCGGTGGGCCAGGCCTCAGATTCTATGACGGTTCCAATGTAAAGGTGTATGTTGGTACCTGATGCTCTGTCTCTGGACGGGCCCATCGGAGACTAACTGTTGGCTTCAGCATTTCAGTGGTTTCTTCTGTTGAGTCCTCATCGTTGTTTTATCTCTGTGCTTGTTGCACGACCCGCAGAAAAAGAAACCGACTGAAGTCGGTTGATTTCTAAGAGTGCCCTAAAATCACCGTGTCATTCTGTCATTCTGTCAGTCTGTCAGTCTGTCATTCTGTCAGTCTGTCCGTCCGTCCGTAACCCGTTTGTGATAATTGGTGATAGTGACTTAACCGCTTGGAATATTTGAACAATTTTTGGCATACTGATAGAAGATATCAATGAGATCTAACCGATGACCTTGCGAAATATTACATTCCATTTAGTATAGCCTTGCCGAGGCAAAAAATGTGAAAATTTTTGAACTGCTTCTCCTCGGAAACCGTTGGGCCGATTGAAGTCAAATTTCATATGGAGCCTCTATGGGATGGGGGAAACCATAATTTGCTCATAAGGTCCAGGTCACATGACCAATATGGCCGCCAAGCCATATATGGTCTGTCTGTCTGTCCGTCCGTAACCCGTTTGTGTAAACTGGTGATAGTGACTTAACCGCTTGGAATATTTACATTTTTTGGCATACTGATAGATATCAATGAGATCTAACCAATGAGCTTGTGAAATATTACATTCCATTTAGTATAGCCTCGCCGAGGCAAAAAATGTGAAAATTTTTGAACTGCTTCTCCTCGGAAACCGTTGGGCCGATTTAAGTCAAATTTCATATGGAGCCTCTATGGGATAGGGAAACCAAAATTTGTTCATGGGGTCCAGGTCACATGACCAAAATGGCCGCCAAGCCATATATGGTAACAACCCTTCAAAAATAGTCTTCTCCAGAACCACTGGGCAGATTTCCACGAAACTTGATAAATAGCATCTGGGACGAAGGTCAATCATAAATTGCTAAAATGGTGACCCTGGCTTGACCTTGACCTTCTTTGGGTCCGTCCGTAACCCGTTTGTGAAAATTGGTGATAGTGACTTAACCGCTTGGAATATTTAAACAATTTTTGGCATACTGATAGATATCAATGAGATCTAACCAATGAATTTGGGGAATATTATATTCCATTTAGTAAAGCCTCGCCGAGGCGAAAAATGTGAAAATTTTCGAACTGCTTCTCCTTGGAAACCGTTGGGCCGATTGAAATCAAATTTCATATGAAGCCTCTATGGGACGGGGGAAACCAAAATTTGCTCATGGGGTCCAGGTCACATGACCAAAATGGCCGCCAAGCCATATATGGTTTGTCTGTCTGTCCGTCTGTAACCTGTTTGTGAATACTGGTGATAGTGGCTTAACCGCTTGGGATTTTTGAACAATTTTTGGCATACTGATAGATATCAATGAGATCTAACCAATGAGCTTGCGAAATATTACATTCCATTTAGTATAGCCTCGCCGAGGCAAAAAATGTGAAAATTTTTGAACTGCTTCTCCTCGGAAACCGTTGGGCCGATTGAAGATAAATTTCATATGGGGCCTCTATGGGATGGGGGAAACCAAAATTTGCTCATGGGGTCCAGGTCACATGACCAAAATGGCCGCCAAGCCATATATGGTCTGTCTGTCTGTCCGTCTGTAACCCGTTTGTGAAAACTGGTGATAGTGACTTAACCGCTTGGAATATTTAACAATTTTTGGCATACTGATAGATATCAATGAGATCTAACCAATGAGCTTGCGAAATATTACATTCCATTTAGTATAGCCTTGCCGAGGCAAAAAATGTGAAAATGTTTGAACTGCTTCTCCTAGGAAACCGTTTGGCCGATTTAAGTCAAATTTCATATGGAGCCTCTATGGGATAGGGAAACCAAAATTTGTTCATGGGGTCCAGGTCACATGACCAAAATGGCCGCCAAGCCATATATGGTAAAAACCCTTCAAAATAGTCTTCTCCAGAACCACTGGGCAGATTTCCACGAAACTTGATAAATAGCATCTGGGACGTAGGCCCATCATAATTTGCTAAAATGGTGACCCTGGCTTGACCTTGACCTTCTTTGGGTCCGTCCGTAACCCGTTTGTGAAAATTGGTGATAGTGACTTAACCGCTTGGAATTTTTAAACAATTTTTGGCATACTGATAGATATCAATGAGATCTAACCAATGAACTTGCGGAATATAACATTCCATTTAGTAAAGCTTCGCCGAGGCGAAAAATGTGAAAATTTTCGAACTGCTTCTCCTTGGAAACCGTTGGGCCGACTGAAATCAACTTTTCTCATGGGGTCCAGGTCACTTGACCAAAATGGCCGCCAAGCAATATATGGTTTGTCTGTCTGTCCGTCCATAACCCGTTTGTGAAAATTGGTGATAGTGACTTAACTGCTTGGAATATTTAAACATTTTTGGCATACTGATAGCTATCAATGAGATCTTACCAATGAACTTGCGAAATATTACATTCCATTTAGTATAGCCTCGCCGAGGCAAAAATGTGAAAATTTTTGAACTGCTTCTCCTCGGAAACCGTTGGGCCGATTGAAGTCAAATTTCATATGGAGCCTCTATGGGATGGGGGAAACCAAAATTTGCTCATGGGGTCCAGGTCACATGACCAAAATGGCCGCAAAGCCATATATTGTCTGTCTGTCTGACCGTCCGTAACCCGTTTGTGAAAAATGGTGATAGTGACTTAACCGCTTGGATTATTTAAACAGTTTTTGGCATACTGATAGATATCAATGAGATCATACCAATGAACTTGCGAAATATTACATTCCATTTAGTATAGCTTCGCCGAGGCAAAAAATGTGAAAATTTTCGAACTGCTTCTCCTCGGAAACCGTTGGGCCGATTGAAGTCAAATTTCATATGGAGCCTCTATGGGATTGGGGAAACCAAAATTTGCTCATGGGGTCCAGGTCACAAAATGGCCGCCAAGCCATATATGGTCTGTCTGTCTGTCCGTCTGTAACCTGTTTTTGAATACTGGTGATAGTGGCTTAACCGCTTGGAATATTTAAACATTTTTGGCATACTGATATATATCAATGAGATCTAACCAATGAGCTTGCGAAATATTACATTCCATTTAGTATAGCCTCGCCGAGGCAAAAAATGTGAAAATTGTTGAACTGCTTGTCCTCGGAAACCGTTGGGCCGATTTAAGTCAAATTTCATATGGGATAGGGAAACCAAAATTTGCTCATGGGGTCCAGGTCACATGACCAAAATGGCCTCCAAGCCATATATGGTAAAAACCCTTCATAAATAGTCTTCTCCAGAACCACCGGGCAGATTTCCACTAAACTTGATAAATAGCATCTGGGACGTAAGTCCATCATAAATTGCTAAAATGGTGACCCTGGGTTGACCTTGACCTTCTTTGTGCCTAGGTCAAACTTTGACACATATGCTTTTGTATTGGAAAAGTGAGAATATATTTTATCCTGCAAACGATTCAGAATACAGTACTAAAGTATAAGATATATTTACGATAAGGCGCATTTATTGGGGGAACCGTTTTAGGTCCAGGTCACATGACCAAAATGGACGCCATACCCATATATGGTAACACTCATAAAGCTAAAAGCATCTGGCGGGTCGTGCACTTCAGCTGAAGCACTGGTTTGATTTTTGTGTTCACAGAGATGTTGCACTGATGAGTTAGGAGGCCTTCATGCGGATTGAACAAGTTATTTGTCTTAATTGCAACAGAAGTTAGGCCAGGATTGTGGCCACATTAAATCGATTTAAGCCCCCCACCCCCACCCCCAGCGGAATTCGTTTCCGCTAACCGTTCCAATGCGGTTCTTCTGTCGCGGTTTATTTTTGTTATGGTTTGTCTTTGGGTGTTTGTGTCGCTTATATTATTTTATTTTGGATAGCATGTTGGCCATTTTGTGGAAAAGTAACTGTCCCTTTGGCATTCAACTGTTGATGTTTTCATTAGGGTCTGTTGTTTCATGTTTATGTTTCTTTCCCTTTGGTGTCTCGGATTGGAGCTGTGGGTTAATTGTATCGATTCCTGATCATTGCCTCCACTTCTACTTTAAAACACGAAAACGTCTGGATTTCAGTTTATTTAAAACTTCATTAGAATTTTTTAGAGACCAAAATAAATTTCTTCCCGATCTTTCAGAGTTTGTCACATTTTAACGTGGAAACAACAGTAGTGTCTCAAATTGAATTTTAAACCAATTGAGCCTGTGTGCCTTAATTTTTAGGGATGATAAGACCCCCCCCCCCACCCCCCCCACCGACCCCAATGAAAAAAAAAGCTGCACATCTGCGCAGCCTGATTAACCTATTCTTCTCATAGACCAAATATAGTCTAGTTATTGCGATCAGCGAGAATCCGTAACAGGATGCGCAGCCTGATCTGAGTCCTTGCTGGGCGCACATCCAACAAACGCCGTATCTGCATTCAGCTCATTTAAAATTTGTAAAGCACCTTTGCATTAAGTCCTTTAGGATATAAAGTATCCAGCTTGTGGATTCAATATGTCTCTTTGAGCAGTCTTTGCATAATATCAGAAACTTGGTCAATCGGCATAAAGGTGAAATTGTCCATTGAATGTTCATTTGAATTTGTTTGAATTGCAACATTTGTTGAAAAGCTGGGATCGTCCATTTTTCTTATGTTGAGTTTATTGCTGTCCATACGCATAGACAGTAACTGAGATATTTGACCAACATACTGCATTTTACATTTCCAACAAGTAATAAGGTAAATCTCATCATTTGATACACACGTACCACTGAAGCGGAGTTCAAATGTCTCGCAGGTGAAAGTACTGGTAAAGCTGGTACTTTCTATGACTAACTTACAATATGTAAATCGACATCTATTGCACTTTGTAGCTTCACTATTTTCTTTTTGAATGTCCTATGTTAAATGTGTTAAACAGTCTAGAACATTTCTAGTTTTTTTTATACGCCACAAATGGTTTATGTTTATGAAGAAAGTTGAAACTTTCCTTATTTGAAAGATTAAACAAATCCCAGTTTTTGTTTATCGTCAAACTTAAGTTTGGTGGCGAAGTATGTTATTCTATAACAAAAGGATTAATGTTCTTTTAGTTGAAGATTATATAGCATCAATTGTCCGATTGAAGACTACACTGGTGCTTAAATCACACATTGCCTTATGTTTGCAAGGGCAGGGTGAAAAACAACCCACAAATATCAAAACAAGGCATTTATCACATGTCAGCAATTGAGCAAAGCTTCATAACTAATGAACCAGGGATAGAACTGACAGATGCTGTCATACAACTAGATGACGCATGGTCATGTCCAGTCCGCATAGCCAATAACACAGGTAAAACATACAAATTAAAGAATGGCTGTATCATAGGAAAAGTTAGCCAAGTCAATGAAGAAAGCATTCATCAAATAAATTCAATAAGCAGTAACGTTAACGATCAGTACACTCATGAGGAGCTATTGACAGAACTCAATTGCCCTGCGCAACCTAAGGATGTCATAACTAATATTTTAGAACAAAATAGGGATATAATGGCCAAGAAAGACACTGTTTTAACGTCAACAGTTACAATTACTATGAAAATTGAAACCAATGACCATCCGCCCATAAAACTTCGGCCATATCGTGCACCCCTAAATACACGAAAAATAATTGATAAGGCAGTAGACGAAATGCTAGAGGCTAATATCATTGAAAGATCTCAGTCGAATTCGGAATTTCCGGTTATCAAAGTAGGAAAGAAAGATGGCATTAGTAGGTTTTGTGTAGACGATAGAAAGCCGAATAAAATAACAAGGCCAAATGGCTATAGATTTACCTCTCATTAATGATGTAATTAACCGACTGTCAGGAGCAAAATACTTTACATCCATGGGCTTCCGGGCGGGATACTGGCAGGTCAAGTGCCATTAGGATTCACAGGACCGTACGGCGTTCACATGTCATAGGGGCCTTTTCTCCTTGATAGTCATGCCATTTGGATTGTGCATTGCGCCGGCCATATTTACTGTTAATTACAAGAGGATGACCAGTTAAATAAACCAGACACATTAGGGTTAGACATGGTTGCAGAACAATTAAAAGACCCAGAAATATATACAATAAAAACTCAGCTAGAGGCGGATAGTCAGGCCCATAAAAAATACATAGTTTTAGACAATGTTCATTACTATATCTCCCATGTTGACGAAGAACCAGTAGTACGCCTATATGTCCCAACTTGCCTCACCGAAAGGTAATAACAAACATCCACAATGTAATACACTTTGGGTTCGATAAAATTTTGGACGCAATACGATCAAAATAGTTCTGGCCGAACCTGTATAAACATGTCTATGACTATATTTCCAAAGTTGTACATTGCCAAACCCGCAATATGCAAAAGGTTAAGTCCCAATAAAAGAGGTTGACACACCCCATTTCCCATTCGCAAAAAATGGCATCGCTTATCTCATATTAGATGAGTTATTTCCCCGATATGGGCGTCCATAAGAGGTGGTGAGCGATAAGAATGAACAAGTGGGGCATCTAGGAAGAACCACTTAGGACACGGATATATCAGACCATAATTTTGACAGTTACTTATACTAATGAATAGCCTAGAGCCGTGACTGTCAAGTGGACATGTTCAAATTCAGCATTTAATTGCCGATTTATGACTTCTTAAGTGCTCATGCATGTATGTGTCATTTCCTGATGGTCAGTTATGAAACATTTATGGTTCTTCTGTGTGGGCTGATCTGTATATAAACTGGGTTTGTTTATTAGTCGGCAGTCAGGATTTCACTCCGCTTCGTAGAGTAGAAATAAAGCAATTTGAAAGTTACCCGTGTGTTCTTGTCTTCTTGACTGTGTGACAGGTTCTAGTCCAAGATTTTTGCAGTTATCGTTTCCTGCCACTGCCAGCTTCCGCCACGTACATGTATCGCGTTTGCATGGACAGAACTCCGCCATAATTCCGACAATGTGTACATATCGAAGAGGCCAGCCTAGACAGTCTTGGGCGTGCGTGGTCTCGATGTTGCCAACTTCCACGATTTCGATCTCTTCTGGAATTTTAAGCGGTGCTTGCAATGGTCGTAGTCCGATAGTAACATCCTTATTTTTCCAGAGAATTCATCTCTCGTTAGCAACGCAGTGGTTTATGGCGCCGCGTTTGCAAGTGAAGGCATCCAATAGGAGCACTGGGGGCATGCCTCTATCGGACGCAGCAACGCGGCAGTCGATGCATTTGCCTGTATATGTTTCTGCCGTGTCCGACTCCGCAAGAAGGAATCGAATCTTCCCTCTATGAAGGTCGAAATTGGTTAGGAGGGAAAATACAGACGATGTCCACTACTATGCCGCTTCACGTAAAATCGATTTAAGCCCCCCCCCCCCCCCCCCACCCCCACCCCCACCCCAGTTGAATTCGTTTCCCATGACGGTTCAAAAGCGGTTCTTTTGTTGCGGTTTATTTTTGTTATGGTTTGTCTTTGGGTGTTTGTGTTTGTGTTATTTTATTTTAATTTTTGAAAGCCTATTGGCTAAGTGGAAAAGTAACTGTCCTTTCGGCTTTCCGCTGTTGATGTTCACATTGGGGTCTGTTGTTACATGTTTGTGTTTCTTTCCCTTTCGGTGTCTCTGATGGTAGCTGTGGGTTAATTGTATCGATTCCTGATCATTGCCTCCACTTCTAGTCTACAAAATCGCGGGCAACGAGAGTGTATATCTCGTGGAACTGTTGGGGGGGGGGGGATTCGGTATCTTGCGCCCCTAGAGTTCCAAAATTTGTTTCTCATTGGATATAAATAATTGTAGTGCGGCGCGGGTTGATTCCCATTTCGTCCATCCATAGCCGCCCGGTCCTGGTTTCGTGCAGGAATATGTTTCTCTGTATTGCCCCAACTTTCTGCATACTTGGCTTGGGAGATGTGGTATTTTTGTCTTCGCCTTTCGAACAGATAGCCTACCAGATCGAATTTCGGCGTAGGCCCCTAACGATAGCTGTGCTCCAGGCATGTTTGTGTATGTCCTGTAGCTCTATTTCTCTAGCTGAAATACGCTTTGGGTATGTACCTCTGTATCTCTAGTTGGAAGTACACTTTTGTTCCGCGTTATTGGCGAAACAAGGCCTGGGGGCCAAGATTTGCCAAACAGAGCCTCTCGCGGGGCTGGCGGTAAACTTTTCGGAGGCGCTTTGGCACGTACCTATATCTCTGTAGTTTGAAAAACGCCTTGGCAGGTACGTACCTCCTGAAATAAGGCATGGAAGCCGAGATTTGCCAAAATATAGCCTCTAAGGTGTTGGATGTACACTTGTCGGAGGCTATTTGGTGTGTCACTCTATATCACTTTCGGAAATACGCTTTCGTTGGTAAGTACCTCCTGGAACAATGCCTGGAAGTTGAGTGTATCTCTTTGAACAAGGTCTTGGAGCCGAGATTTGCCAAATAGAGCCTCTAGTGGGTTGGGAGGTACACCGAAGAAAAGCCCCCTTGTTTATAATATTTACGTAAGAGAAAACTGGCATTATATGCCTATTGTTCAGCTTTTCATTCATTCTTATTCCCAATTGCACGACCCGCAGCGAAAGCGACCGAATGAAGTCGGTTGATTTTCTAAGAGTGCCCTAAAATCACCGTGTCATTCTGTCATTCTGTCTTTCTGTCAGTCTGTCTGTCTGTCTGTCCGTCCGTAACCCGTTTGTGAAAATTGGTGATAGTGACTTAACCGCTTGGAATATTTAAACAATGTTTGGCATACTGATAGATATCAATGAGATCTAACCAATGAACTTGCATTATCCATTTAGTATAGCCTCGCCGAGGCGAAAAATGTGAAAATTTTCGAACTGCTTCTCCTCGGAAACCGTTGGGCCGATTGAAGTCAAATTTCATATGGAGCCTCTATGGGATGGGGGAAACCAAAATTTGCTCATGGGGTCCAAGTCACATGACCAAAATGGCGCAAAGCCATATATGGTCTGTCTGTCTGTCCGTCCGTAACCAGTTTGTGAAAATTGGTGATAGTGACTCAACCGCTTGGAATATTTAAACAATTTTTGGCATACTGATAGATACCAATGAGATATAACCAATGAACTTGAGAAATATTACATTCCATTTAGTATAGCCTCGCCGAGGCGAAAAATGTGGAAATTTTCGAACTGTTTCTCCTCGGAAACCGTTGGGCCGATTGAAGTCAAATTTCATATGGAGCCTCTATGGGATGGGGGAAACCAAAATTTGCTCATGGGGTCCAGGTCACATGACCAAAATGGCCGCCAAGCCATGTATGGTAAAAACCCTTCAAAAATAGTCTTCTCCAGACCCACTGGGCAGATTTCCACGAAACTTGATAAATAGCATCTGGGGTGCTAAAATGGTGACCCTGGGTTGACCTTGACCTTCTTTGTGCCTAGGTCAAACTTTGACACATATGCTTTTGTATTTAACCGCTTGGAATATTTAAACAATTTTTGGCATACTGATAGATATCAATGAGATCTAACCACTGAACTTGCGAAATATTACATTCCATTTAGTATAGCCTCGCCGAGGCGAAAATGTGAAATTTTTCGAACTGCTTCTTCTTGGAAACCGTTGAGCCGATTGAAGTCAAATTTCATATGGAGCCTCTATGGGATGGGGGAAACCAAAATTTGCTCATGGGGGCCAGGTCACATGACCAAAATGGCCGCCAAGCCATATATGGCAAAAACCCTTCAAAAATAGTCTTCTCCAGAACCACTGGGCAGATTTCCACGAAACTTGATAAATAGCATCCATCATAAGTTGCTAAAATGGTGACACTTGACCTTCGTTGTGCCTAGGTTTAACTTTGACACATATACTTTTGTATTGGAAAAGTGAGAATGCATTTTATCCTGCAAACGATTCAGAATACAGTACTAAAGTATAAGATATATTTTTCTCCTTATGATAAGGCGCATTTATTGGGGGAACCGTTTTAGGTCCAGGTCACATGACCAAAATGGCCGCCATACCCATATATGGTAACACTCATAAAGCTAAAAGCATCCGGCGGGTCGTGCACTTCAGCTGAAGCACTGGTTTGTAAGCTAGTGTTAAGTTTTTTCGTCAAAAATTTTTCTGAAAGTATTAAAGCTCAAACTTGGTATACTATGCTATGCTAATGACTTGTATTGTTTAAGAGGCAACGGGCTTCTCAGCTTATTTGTTCCTTTGTTCTTTCATTTTTCTCTCCATATTTTGCATATGTTGAATGTTTCATCAAAGATTTTTCAGGAACTATGAAAGCTAGAAGACTCAAACTTGGTATGCAATAAAATAATGATGAACTATAAAGCTAGACGTCTCAAACTTGGTACACTGTGCAATGCTAATGATATGACAACTGGCTTTATCAAATATTTTGTTCATTCATACTCCTTTCTTTCTCTCCCTATTATGCATGTTAAATTTTCATCAAAGATTTCTTAGGAACTTTAAAAGCTAGCAGCCTAAACTTGGTTTGCAATACAATATTGATTAATTGTATCGGCTTCTCATCTTATTTATTCATTTGTTTTCGATTCTTTTTTCTCTCAAATAAACCAATGTAAAATCTTCCGTCAAATATTTCTCAGGAATCATAAAAAAGTTAGAAGCATATAGTTGAACAAGAAGTTAGACAACTTGGTATGCAATGCAACAATATTGACTTAAATTGTTTAACAAACAACAATCTTTGCCGGCCTATTTGTTCATATGTTCTTTCATTCTTCCTTTTTGTCCATATAGGCCATATAGGCCAAAGTTCATTCCGTCATCAAAGGTTTCTCAGGAACTATGGTAGCTTGAATCCTCAAACTTGATATGGTAGGCAATGATGGTGATTTTTATCATGTAAGACAAAAACTGACATTATTGCTTCTTTGTGCCTTCATTCTTCTTTCTCTCCATATTTGCCAGAGTTAAATTTTAGTCAAAGAATTCTCAGGAACTATAAAAGCTAGACGTCTCAAAATTGGTAGGCAATTCAGTAACGATGACTTTAACTGTGTGTGAGACAAGGTTTTTTTTTCGGCTTATTTTTAGCTCACCTGTCACGTAGTGACGAGGTGGGCTTTTGGGATCACATTTTGTCCGTCGTCCGTCGTGCGTGCGTGCTTGCGTGCGGGCGTCCGTCCGTCCGTCCGTGCGCCCGTCAGTAAACAATTTCAAATAAGTAAATCTCTAATACCCCATGGCAAATCTTAATCAAATTTCATGAGAAGCATCATCAGGTAGGGGGAAAGGCTGCATAAGGTTTTTGGGCTGACCAGATTGGAATTCTGGTTTCCATGGCAACATATAGCTCCCATAGACTTACAATGGGAAACATTTAAAACATCTTCATCTCTGAAACCACAGGACCCAGAGCTTAGATATTTAGTTGTAACAACGTCAAGTGACCACCTACATAAATCCTGCAAATCATGGCCCTGGGGTCCAAATTGGCCACAACCCAGGGCCCCTTAGCTCCCATAGACTTATAATGGGATAAAAAGCTTCAAAAATCTTCTTCTCTGAAACCACATGCCCAAATGCTAGATATTTGGCATGTAGCAACGGCAAGTGGTCACCTACATAATTCCTGCCAATCATGCCCTGGGGTCCAAATGGGCCACGCCCCGGGGCGACTCAAAATGGAACAACGTTTCAAAAATCTTCTTCTCTGAAACCACAGGGCCCAGAGCTTAGATATGTTGCATTTGGCAACGGCAAGTGGTCACCTACATAAATCCTGCCAATCATGCCCCTGGGGTCCAAATGGACTACGCATCGGGGCCCCTTAGCTCCCATAGACTCATAATGGTATAAAAAATCTTCAAAAATCTTCTTCTCTGAAACCACAGGGCCCAGAGCTGAGATATTTAGCATTTAGCAACGGCAAGTGTTCACCTACATAAATCCTGCCAGTCATGCCCCTGGGGTCCAAATGGGCCACGCCCCAGTGCCCCTTAGCTCCCATTAACTCATAATGAAAAAAACTTTAAAAATCTTCTCCTCGGAAACCACAGGGCCCAGAGCTTAGATACTTAGCACGTAGCAAAGGTAAATGATCACCTATTTAAATCCTGCTAATCATGTCCCTGGGGTTCAAACGTGCCACACCCCGGGGCCCCTTAGGTCCCATAGATTTATAATGAAAAAAAAAGCTTCAAAAATCTTCTCTGAAACTACAGGGCCCAGAGCTTAGATATTTAGCATGCAGCAACAGCAAGTGGTCACCTACATAAATCCTGCCAATCATGCCCCTGGTAGCTAGCCCCTGGGGTCCAAATGGCCACGCCGCGGGCCCCCTAGCTCCCATAGACTCATTATGGAGAAAAGCTTCAAAAATCTTCTTCCGTGAAACAACAGGACCGAGAGCTTAGATATTTAGCATGCAGCAATGACAAGAGGTCACAAATCCTGCCAATCATGCCCCTGGGGTCCAAATGGGCCACACCCTGGGGCCCCTTAGGTCCCATAGATTCATAATGGAAAAAAAGCTTCAAAAATCTTCTTATCTGAAACTACAGGGCCCTGAGCTTAGATATTTAGCATGCAGCAACGGTAAATGGTCACCTACATAAATCCTGTCAATCATGCCCCTGGGGTCCAAATGGGACATGCCCCGAGGCCCCTTAGCTCCCATAGATTCATAATAGAAAAAGCTTAAAAATTATTTTACTTGTCTGAAACCACAGGGCCCAGAGCTTAGATATTTAGCATGCAGCAATGGCAAGAGGTCACCTACATTAATCCTGCCAAACATGCCGGGCCACGCCCCGGGGGCCCCTTAGCTTTCATGTACTCATAATGGAGAAAAGCTTCAAAAATCTTTTTCTCTGAAACCATAGGGTTGAGAGCTTAGATTTTTAGCATGTAGCAACGGTAAATGGTCACCTACATATATCCTGCCAATCATGCCCCCAGGTTCCAAAAGGGTCATGCCCCGGTGCCCCTTAGCTATCATAGATTCATAATTGATAAGTCTTAAAAAATTCTTCTTCTCTAAAACCACAGGGCCCAGAGCTTAGATATTTAGCATGTCGCAACAGCAAGTGGTCACCTACATAAATCCTGCCAATCATGCACCTGGGGTCCAAATGGGCCACGCCCCGGGGCCCCTTAGGTCCTATAGATTCATAATGGAAAAAAGCTTCAAAATTCTTCTTCTCTGAAACCACAGGTCCGGAGCTTAGATTTTTAACATGCAGCAACGGTAAATGGTCACCTACATAAATCCTGCCAATCATGCCCCTTGGGTCCAAATGGGCCACGCCCCGGGTCCCCTTTGCACCCATAGATTCATAATGGAAAAAAGCTTCAAAAATCTTATTCTCTGAAACAACAGGGCCCAGAGCTTAGATATTAAGCATGCAGCAATTGCAAGTGGTCACCTACATAAATTCTCCAATCATGCCCCTGGGGTCCAAATGGTCACGCCCCAGGGGCCCCTTAGCTTCCATAGACTCTTAATGGAAAATAGCTTCAAAAATCTTCTTCTCTGAAACCACAGGGCCGAGAGCTTAGATATTTAGCATGTAGCAATGGTAAAAGGTCACCTACATAAATCCTGCCAATCATGCAACTTGGGTACAAATGGGCCCTGGCCCCTTAGCTCCCATAGATTCATAATGGAAAAAAAACTTCAAAAATCTTCATCTCTGAAACCACAGGGCCCAGAGCTAAGATATTTAGCATGCAGCAACGGCAAGTGGTCACCTTCATAAATCCTGCCAATCATGCCAGTGGTGTCTAAATGGCCACGCCCCGGGGTCCCTTAGCTCCTATAGACTCATAATGGAAAACAGCTTCAAAAATGTTTTCTCTGAAACCACAGGGCCAAGAGGTAAGATATTTAGCATGCAGCAATGGCAAGTGGTCACCTACATAAATCCTGCCAATCATGCCAGAGTGGTCCAAATGGGCCACGCTCCGGGGGCCCCTTAGCTCCCATAGACTCATAATGGAAAAAAGCTTCAAAAATCTGCTTCTCTGACATTTCCCAGAGCTTACATATTTAGCATGTAGCAACGGCAAATGGTCACCTACATAAATCCTGCCAATTATGCCCCTGGGTCCAAATGGGCCACGCCCCTGGGCCCCTTAGGTACCATTTCGGATTCAGCTCTGCATGGAAGTATCATGCAGCCCATATATTTCTTCAAGCCCCGATGGGCTGGGGCTCAGAGCTTAGATATTTAGTATGTAGCAACATCAAGTGGTCACCGACATAAATCCTGCCAATTATGCCCCTGGGATCCAACTTGGCCACATCCCAGGGCTCTTTAGCTTCAATAGACTTACAATTGGAAAAAAAAAATCTTCTCTGAAACCACAGGACACAGAGCTTAAATATATAGCATGTAGCAACGTCAAGTGGTCACCTTCATAAATCCTGCCAGCCATGTTCCTGGGGTCAAAATTAGCCACGCCAATGGCTCCCGTAGACTTATAATGGAAAAACAAGAGGGCCAACTGGCCCTATAGGGCTCACCTGTGTACTAGAAAATCTTTAGTGATGTTTAGAATGCACATCGGAGCTTGAAGAAATAGATTGGGCTACATGGTGCTTCCACACAGAGCTGGAACGGAACACACATGAGTACTGGTAAACAGCTTAGAGGTTCTAAGCCTACCCAGGAAAAGTGGAGCCCCTTGGCTCAAAATTCCTGAAATTAACACTTTTTTGGCGGGGCAGGTCAGCTTCACTTAAAATTATCTTTTTTGTTTTTAATTTGGATTTGTAATACATACATCATTAAGATCAAACAGTTCAAAGATATAAGACTGTTGAGAAATAACTTCCTCTGAGACACTAACATACCAGTTGCTTTTTAAAGCAAGCAGCTTGTTTCCTATATTTATAAAATGACAAATATGCTCTTACCATAAAACAAAACATTGAAAAAGTCAAGAGGGAAAACCAGAGAATCCAGTCTCAGCTGCAACTTCTCTGTATTTTTATTCTCAATTACCGGCAAGAAGTATAGCAAATCTGTTATAATTCTGTTATCCATAAGGCTGCAGCATTTTCAGTGTATTTTTTATCTTGCAGGATCACACATGTTGGTAATCCAAACCTGGTCATCAAAGATGCTGTTGAGAGTGAACTGAACACATTGTGTGCAAATATTGATCTCAGAAAGTTGCTAATGGGTCCAAATTTCAGACATAATGGAATCAAAATTTGCTCTTAAAATTCCTTGTTGTGCATTTTGCCTGAAACATTATATGATAATTTTCCAGTTGCACCTTCATTTTTTTTTTAAAGAATTTTTTTTTAATTTATGTGTCTCCCTGTACCAGGTAAATTGCATCTGGTGAAGATATCTTGTACGATGTCTTGATCATTCAATCTGTTTTAGTATACAATGTCAAAAAAAATGAAAAAGATACAAATTGTTGGTATACTGCACAGTTAACTCTTTAGGCACAATTAACTGTACAGTTAACTTACTTTTGTTGAATACACATCACAAAAATTTCACCAATTTTATGGAGGGTCTCTTTCTTTGGGAGTTTAACCGCCTTGCTGATCTATGGGTGTATCAGTATTACTGCTCTTGTACGCATGTTCGATTTGTGCCATTTTCATTGATAACTGTTTTTGACAAATCAAAATTCAAATTGACATTTCATTTTCTATTTTTAGGTTCAAAAATTTTACATATATAACATTTGTCTTGTTATTGTGGATGTACATGTTTTCAAAAGTATATGATTATTGTGTTGTGTGAACTAATGAAGTGTTTGGAAAATAGTGCTCTGGGACACTGAATTACTTTGATTCATTTTCTACTATTCCTGTCGAATGATGATTTACTGTAAAAATAGTGCTCTGTGACAGTGGATTTCAGTAAAAAATAGTGCCTTGTGACATATTTATATTGGATTGTAGTGATATATGTTCCTCAAGTGTGTATATTGACAAAAGATTGCTAGACTACCAATAGACAATGCCTCTTAGAAAGAATTGGAAGATATGCAAGGCACGGCAGGATTTTGAAGGCACAAAGAAGCTGTCAAGTAAAATGGGTGTCGAGACTAAATCAGACGGGGGTTCATCCCAGCCCACAAAACCCTCTGTCTCTTGAAATGAGTGTCATGAATCTATCAGACGGGGGTCTATCCCAGCCCAACAAACCGTCTGTGTCTCTTGAAATTGGTGTCATGAATCTATCAGATGGGGGTCCATCCCAGCCCGCAAATCCATCTGTGTTTGAGATTTCTGAGATCGTTGGTATATCGGATTTTTCCGAGATTTTAGATATTGCTGAGATTTCTGATATTGCTGAGAGTTATGAGATTGCTCAGATTTCTGATATTGCAAATGATAAATTGACTGATTCTGTGTTTGAAGTTCTGCAAAGTTCAAATTACAAAGATATTAACAGACAACAAAAAGTACAAAATATCAAAATCGATTCACCTATAGAGATTACAAACACTGTATTATCATGCTCTTCACAAGTTGATGAAAAAACTATGTATACCGCCTTTCCTTTAACAGAACAACTGAAACAGTGCTGTGGAAGCCTTCCAATGGTCCATTTAACTCTACCAAATTTGAGCTGGGATCTTTTCACCAAGGTTCAGAAATATTTAGCAATGGGTCCAGAGGATATCAGTGTACTGCAAATGCACTTTGTTCATTAATATATGCAGCATACTCAGACATTTCCTGTCATGCAGATCTAGACAACATACTTTTAGCTTGAGATTGTCTGTATAATAAGATCATACGTGAATTTAAGGCAAAAGGTAAATTCAGAAGTAAGTTACTGTGCTTTGATGAACTTCCAAGATTAGTTTCAATTTTAAACAAAGAAGTTATTGTAAAAACGTCTGCTTTTGTGACCGGTCTTTCCGCAGAACAGTTTGGCAGTACCAGTTTACCTTCTCTTCACCAAGCATTGTATACTGCTTTACGAAATTCTCCCAGAATGGTAGGTTCAATTTGTTGTTCTGTGTTCAAGCGCGATTGACAGTATTTTATATTTGATTCACATTCCCATGGTTTCAACGGATTATCTGATCCAGATGGAAAATCATTACTAGCTGCTTTCAGTAGTTTAGATGATCTAGTGACATTTCTATATGCATTGTTTGAAAGTATGATGATTTCAATTTCCACACAGTTTGAAATGCTTTCTATAGACTTTGACATATCAAATCTTAAGAATAATTCAGTATTTGTTATTAAAAATCATGCAGAGTGCCATACTGACACACCATGTGAATATGCTTGGAAAACTGTAACTAAAAAGAAAAAGGTTTCTGAAAGCCATATGAGGAATGCACATGCAAGAGAAGACATTAATGCTAATTCAAGCAGTGAAAATCATGCAACACTTATTAGCAGATACTTCAAGGATCAAAAGCATAAACTTGAAGAAAAAACATGTAATAGTACAAAGGTAACTAGAAATCAAAAGTTTAGAAATAAAGAAACTAAATAAAATAAACAAGAAAAAAGGTACTGAAAGAAAAGAGTATATGAGAGTTTAAATGCAGAAACGAAGACAAGACTCTAATTTCAAAGGAAAAGACAAACAGTTTACTCTTAAATCTAAGCAGAGTGCTAGACAGTCTGAAGAATATCGAAAAAAGGATAAAGAATATACACTCAAATCTAAGCAGAATGCTAGACAATCTGAAGAATATATAAAAAAAAAGATAGAGCATATACACTCAAATCAATGCAGAGTGCTAGAAAGTCTGAAGAACATCAAAATAAGGATAGGGAATATACCCTTAAATCAAAGCAGAGTGCTAGAAAATCTGAAGAATATCGAAATAAAGATAGAGAATATACCCTTAATTCAAAACAGAGTCCTAGACAATCTGAAGAATATCGAAATACGGATAGAGAATATACCCTTAAATCAATGCAGAGTGCTAGACAGTCTGAAGAATATCGAAATAAGGATAGAGAATATACCCTTAAATCAATGCAGAGTGCTAGACAGTCTGACGAATATCGAAAAAAGGATAAAGAATATACGCTCAGATAAATGCAGAGTGCTAAACAGTCTGAAGAATATCGAAAAAAGGATAAACAATATACGCTCAAATCAATGCAGAGTGCTAGACGGTCTGAAGAATATCGAAAAAAGGATAAAGAATATACGCTCAAATCTATGCAGAATGCTAGACAGTCTGAAGAATATCGAAAAAAAGTATAAAGAATATACGCTCAAATCTATGCAGAATGCTAGACAATCTGAAGAATGGCAGAGAAAAGACAAATCTATGACAAAGGCATGTATGCGAAGAGCCAGATTGATAGATGAATACAAAAAATGGGAAAGTGAAAACAAAAGAAAATCTCGAGAATGCCATGAATTCAAACAAAAAGATATTGCAATACAAAATCGGTCAAAGAGAAAGGCACGGTCAGATCCATACATAGAAGAACAAGAAAGGGTTGCAAAACAACAGTGGAGATTAAATGAAAGAAATAAGAAGGCTGAAAACATTGTAAAAGAAAAGCTACCAAGCGTAAAGATCCATCTTTTTCTCAAGCTGAAAAGATAATCGCAAAGCGCAGAAACTGTGGTAGCGATATTGATGTTTGTATTAAAAAGTTTCACAAGACTATATCAATTGGACCTGTCTATATATGTAGTTGTTGTCAACAGACATGGTTTGAAGAGACTGTGTCAAAAGCTTAACTATTTGTTTGTAAAGACAGGGAAAAATATTTAACAGGTGTGAAATCAGACAATGATGAAGAATGGATATGCTGTACATGCAAATACAATATTAAATGTGGTAAAGTCCCAAAATTGTCTGTTTTAAATGGTATGAAGTGGCCACCAAAACCGAAAGAATTGGAGCTGTTTCCACTTGAAGAACGCCTTATTGCCTTGTGCATACCGTTAATGCAGATGCGAGAACTACCTAGAGGTCGCCAGTTATCAGTAAAAGGAAATGTTGTTAATGTACCTGTTGATATTCAACCAGTTGTAAATACTTTACCAAGACCTTTTGATGAAAATGTTACAGTTGCAGTGAAATTAAAGAAAAAGATGTCATATAAGTCGTATGTATTCTCAGAAAATGTTCGACCTTTTCATGTGCTTTGTGCTTTGCACAGGCTAATGAGTGGTAGTGAATTGTACAAACACGCAAATGCTGAAATAGACCAGCAGTGGTTAAAGAGAATCACAGAAGAAAGTAATGAAACACTGCATGCATTTTGAATCACATACACAATCCTGCTCTGAAACAAATAATGATGATTCTGATGGTGTTTTGGATGAAAGTCTTCAGGATATCCATGTAATCAGAACCAAACTGAGGTTATACATAATTTTTTTGAGTTGTTTACAAAAGAATGTTCAAAGTATGATATTGTTGATTTTGATGGTGTTATTAGTGAAATGTGGGGCAATTGTCTAAACGATCAAAATGATGATATTTCAAATCATAACACACCTCATGTGGAAGAACTGTATGATTCAGATGCAAAAGAAATCGCACAAGAAAATGTGGGAAATATTTACGCTCTATTGGATGATGCAGATCTTGAAAACAGAAATTCTACATTCACATTTGATCCTGGAGAAGGTCAAAGGCCGCTCAGTATATTTCATGATAAAGAGATTCAGAATATCTTTGTTTTCCAACTATATTTTGTGGGCGAAGGCGCATAGATAATGATGATAGAAAAGTGCTTGTACATTGTAGTGATATTGCAAAATGGGAAATGAGAAGCCAGGATAGTCGTGCTGCTAACAGTGTACCTAATATATTTTTTAAACTAAAAAAATACAAATGAAGCAATTGAACGATAAAGCAAACCTTGCTGTTAGAAGGTGAGCAGCAGGGAGGGTGAATGGACTTTTTGTTTCAGCCATAAAATGTCCATTTAGCTTTTTAAGCCTCCCACTCTATTTTGGCAAAAAGAAACACTCAGCTCTGCCTCAGCGGCGCCCGCTCCCCGGGGCGGCCCACCGAGCCCTTCTCACCCCTGACGATGTTCACGTGCACCTTCGAAGCCCTGATTAGCAACATCGGCCGCCCCCACAATGAGCTCACGGACATCCTCGGCTCTTGGATTGTCGCGGGTTTGGGACGGGCCGTCAAGGCCTTAAACAGCAACTATGGCCACTTCTGCACCCCCGTCTTCGAGCAGTTCTTGAAGGCCCCAGCCCAGGCCGGCCGGCGGCCGGCTGGCAGTGGCCGCTAACGGAAACCCCAGGGCGACGCGACCTGCTTCAACTTCGCCCTCGAGCTGACGATCGTCCCCGGCCTCGAGGATGCGCCCCGCCCTGGTCACAACCCTCCTCGAAGAGATTCCCGGAAAGTATTACGCCGTCAAATCTTTCCCAACGACAGGGCACGTACACGTCTCAGGGGTCGTTTGCTCCGACTTCTCAGACGGCGTTTCTGTTGCGACCCTGTGGGCCCGCTTCTTGAGGGAGGCAGGGGTGGGGACAGATCCTGCCAGCCCGGTCGCCGTGGTCGGGTCGCGGTCGATCATGATGAACTTCAAATTCCATCGGAACTGCCAGAGCGAGCGAGTCGTCCTCAACCTGGCGCGCATCGTCGAACACCTGGGGCGCGCAAAAGAAGAAGGGAGTGGACCGTACCCGATCCGTGAAATCAAGCCCCCCCCCCACCCAGGACGGTCAGAACCTTTCGTTCAAGTTCGTTTGCTCCACCGGGGAGGCCAAAACGAAAAAGGTCCGGGTCAATATCTTTTACCGTGGGAAGGTCAATATCCTGGGGGCTCGAGATTTCGAAGTCCCGGGGGTTATCCGCAAATATCTTTCGGTACTGGTCAACTCCCGGTGGACCGAGCCGATGGGTCTCAAGCCCCTTCCGGACGCCAAGCGCGCAGGGGTCGATGCGATCCTGTGGCTGGCGGAGGAGTTTGGGGCCGAGTTCGGCTTCGACTTCCGGGATAAGGAAGTAACCTATTTAGACAAGTAGTTGCCAAAGACATACTGGTTTAAACGTTCATTCTTAGCCATGCCTAAGGGACGCAACAATTGTAAGTGGAGAGCGAGACCAGCAGGAACTCGTTCTGAACGACGTTGTCGATGTTTCCTTGCAAACCGCCGGTGAGGTTCTCGACGGCTCTTGGCTATGCCATCACAGTCCACTCAAGCCAAGGTCTCACCATCGCAGACCCCCAAAAAGTCTGGATTATTGATGACTTCCTGCAGTGGTCCAACCTCGCATATTTGGCAGTGTCAAGGGTGGAGTACATGCACCAGCTCGAAAGGGTAGTCTGTCCCCCAGAGGAGGGTTCTGAGGGGCCACCCATACTCACCGAGCAGCAGCTCCGCAAGGTTATTGCGAAGAAGCCTGTGGCCCCTTCTATGGGCTTACCAACCAAAGATAACCCAGCAGTTCAGCGTTGACCGGTTAGATTACTCTATGGGCCACGTCCGAGACAACATCAGGTTGACCTGTCTCGAGTGCAACCGAAAAAGCGGCTGCGCTCAGCGCTTGGGAACCCCATCCGGAGGAAGCTAGGTGTCGCGAGGCACAGCAAGAAGTTCTTCGCGCACAAAGCCGCGCTGAGGTCCATCCTGCAAGTTATACACCACGGGCTCATCAGACTTGGTCACCGAGCGTCCCAGCCGATACACATCAAGAGACCACACAGGGTCTGCAGCGCGTCGACGGCCACCTTCAAGCTCGCCAGGCTGGTACAAATAGCGAACGCCGACGCCGGATGGGATTTTTGTCTCCTCGAGACCAACAGGACGACCAGGAACTACAGAAGAGTGCTTTTGTGTGCTGCTTAGCAGCGCCTTGGCCTTGATGGCATCTGAGGGTTTTTTGCCAGTCAACCTTGTCACTTCACCGTTCAGCGCTGCTACGACGCCAAGCAGTCGAGCCACCCACTTAGTCGACCTTTGACCTGAAGGGAATCGCATCTCTTGAGCGTATTGGTGTCCGAAGTGCCGCGGGTCCGGTTACAAGCGTTCTACGATCCCTTTGTCCCGATGGATGTCAACCCGACCGCGCCGAACCCGGACAGAGTGCTTTGCCAACAGCTGGCTGACAGAGCCCATGAACTCGCGACCGGAGCGCCATGGAGCAATTTGGGCCTCTTCAACGGGCCTCGCCTGTAGATGCGAGACAAAGCTTCAGCAACCTCTTTGGCTTCTTAAGTGGCCAGAGGTTCAACTGCTTTGAAGCGTGAGACTACATCAACCACGGTAAGGGCGTATTTGTTCGTGCGCTTGCGAACACGGTCGTGTGGCAGAAAGAGCAGGTCAGCTTGATGGACCTCGTTCGGCTTGGTGTTGTCGAATTTGGGTCGTGGAACGTGTTGCGGGGCGGCGAGGTAGATCTGCCAGATGGCCTGCTTCTTCAACCAAGCTCGGGCCATATCTTCTGAGGTCTTAGCCGCAGAAGCCAGCTTCTTTATGGCCTCAAGGCCCCACCTGTAACCCTTAGGGCTGTAATAAATATCCGCAAGGCGCCGATCCATGTATTAATTGTTGCATTAAGCCTCTAACGAAACAACTGCTCGTCTAGGCAGCCTGCACTCTTTTAAGCTCGCCAACAAGAAATACTCAGGTGCCACTGTGACCAGATTTGTCCAACTCTTCCAACAGCTTGGTACGGGCCGTCATTAACGCCTCCTCTCTCGCACGTTGAAACAACTTCTTTTTTTCCTCCTCCGACAAACCAACATTATGTTTCTGGCGCTGACGAATTTCTTCTTTCATCTGATCGAACTTGTCGATTTCACACAGAACCAGGCGAAATTCCGTTTCAGATATATCATCGTCGTTCAGCGCGATAGAAATGCGGTCGGCGATTGAGTTCAGCTTCGACTCAGCCAAGATACGAATCTCGTCGTGTTTTTTGGCTTTTGTTTGGAGTTTTCGTCCAATACATTTCCCACCAACGCCCAGCAACACACACACAATCGCCTCAGCTCCAAGGCCAATGGCAACAGGCGGCGTCGCGATGATAGTTGACAAGAGTCCGACGCCAGAAGCAGCCAGCCCTACGCTAGTCGCAGTAAGCGCGGTATCAATCCCATCAACAACATTAACCCCACGTCTTTTTTTCTTGTACAGCAAGGCTCTGAAGTCTCGTTCTTTTTCGAGACGGAATTTGACCTCGCCATGTGCAGAAGGCGGTGTTTGTCTCCGGTTTCAAGTCCTGGGTAGAGGCCAATCGTGTACTACCCCTCGAGCTGGGTGTGTTTCAATAGACTTACTGGCTAATAACGACTATAGCTTGGTCTCTTGTGAGCGCACCGGGCGTAAATCGCAGCCTTTTGAGAGACACTTGGCCTATAAAAGTATTATGTATATCTAAATGACGGTATTCAGCTAAGTATTGGATTCCTTCAAGATTGAACTGCACTTCAGGAGCAGCCCCACTTTTTGTGACTATGTGAACCCCAACCTCCTTATTAGCATGCGTTGTTGGCCATTTGAGCTTGAAGCCGGGTAACACATCAACAAAGTCGTCGGGTGTATCTCCGAGAAGTAGATCAAGGATGATCGATGATGTTTGGAAGTGCATACAAATAAGCCCCGCTGGGGGGAATTCGAAGACTATTTTCAGGATTCCCTGCCGGTTGTTGCTTGTCTTTAGCACGTTCTCTTCGGAAACGACAATGTTCTTCGTCCCGGGGATATACAAGCACAGTCGAGTGCCACTATTCACTACCTTCCTAACTTTGTGCTCCTTTCCAGTCACAACGTACGGAGTTGAGATTTTTATGTCAATAAGCCACCCCGTTTGTTGGATGGGGTCTGCAAAAGCAACCCACTTGTTCCCAGTGAAGGCCAGCGTATTAACCCGCTTTAGAACGGCATGTGAGGTATCTACGTCACTGAGATCACCGAATGCCAATGACCCCGCTTGGGCGACCTCTTTTCTTTTGTAGACTCCCTCAGAGAGCTGGAAGGCATACAATCGATCTTCCTTCCCGTCCTTATCGACCCCTCAGTGTCACCAAGATCGGCCAAAGCCACCCCAGGGCATTTTCTGACCCCACCGGGGCCGCTTGCGTCAACCATTCCTTATATGTAGGGTTGCACTCATATACTCGAATGGTAACATCTCTAAGTGAGATAGTTAGCTGTGAAACAGGCCCTGACGACAACCTTTTGTACTGTAAGACGGGAAATGATTCAGTTCTACCAGCTCCACACGTTTCGTTCTCGACGGGGACAGATCTAAGCAGTGTAGAGGGGCGACCGTTAGGCAGATTATCTGAAGTACTTAATTCAGCAAGGTGAAAGTAGACCTCACGATGGACGGCCAGCTTGTGTGGCTTCTTTGCATTGAACGTCTTGGTGCGGCCTCCTTCCAAGTGATAGCCATTGTTATTGATCAGCGCCACGGGAGGGGGTTTAAAAGTATTGTCGGAAAAGCCTAAGATATTAGCTAATTCGCGATCCATTGTTATAACTTCTCCGGGCTTTACCGTTAAGTGCAGTAGTCCAGAGGGTTCATCTAGAGCGAGTTCGGCGCACAACCGCTGAAACACCTTTTCGTTCAACTCACAGACGTTATAATACTCGTCAGGTATTGATTTTTCAGTCTTGTTATTTGAGACCTTATTATTCCTTTTCGCCGTGCATATGTTGTACCACCAATGATAATACGTCAACTCGCAGAGAGCAATCTCTCGCTCACCCGCAGACAGGGTCCTGGCAAGATTGATTGGCACATCATTTTGAACAGCAGTGAGTGTGATGTACATGATAATCACCAAAACAAAGGCGTTTACGTTTAATAGCTCGACAAAATATCAGGCAGGCGGCCATTTCGAATATAAGGAGTCAGCAGCAGGGCAGCCCAACCTAGTCATAATGGTCGACGATAAGGGAAGTCACTTCCTTGCCAAGTACCCGAACATCTTCGATTATCAAAATCATCCGCTTACACACAAACAAAAGGCAAACGCGGTGTGGGACAACACCTGGCAGCATTATCAATACCCTCAGCTTACCGGGGACGTCACTTAGGCAAACAAGGCGTGGGACAGCTGGCAGCACGCCCCCTTCAGCTGGTGGCAGTGCCAGCTGAACTTTGCGGTTTGGTGCGCAACTGCCAGATGTGGTGTTTCATTCCAGGACCATCTCCAAGCGGAGGAGCCCCTTCTTGCAAGCCTGTATTGCTTTCATGTCTATTATACGATGAGGCGTCTGCTTAAGGAGCTTCGCCCTCCCTAGGGACAAGTCCAATTCATGGTTCAATAACCACAAGCGGCTTTGCGAGGAGTTCGTCGTTTCACCTGATACGGATTGGAGGCAAAAGCTGAACCACGGGTGTCAAGGCCTCGGATCTTTTAGTACATCCATGACCCCTTCGGGGAAATATCGCAGTGATCACAGCTCCGACGGCCCGTTCTTTCACCCGAAGGATGCCATACGCCATAATGCGGATATTTCAAAGGCGTGGACGATGGTCATTCTCGATAAATCAGATGGCTTCACGCAATCGGGTGTCGTGCGCCTCAACGACTCGATTCGGACTTACGTTTGGGCAATCTAGGGAGCGCAAGCTCAAACCCGTTCCAACATTCTCAAAGTCGGGACGGGGTTCGACGCCCAAAAGCAGTTTACGGCGAATTTCGAAGACGTCATCGCCTCACCCGTCGACATCCCCAACAGCATCGATCGCTATTTAAAGACGTTGCAATATCCATCCACACCACTGGATTACGTCTGCGGGAGAGCGCTCTACTTGATGCTGAGCGACATGGCACTCCATCCAGGCAATGTCCAAGGTTATAATAACCAAATGCAAATAGCGGGGTCAGACGCTGCCATCGGCCACAACCCAGGAATAAACAAGGCGGCACTGATTCAACCTGCCTCTAAAGTCGATAGGAAATTCCAGGGGAAAACTGCTGCACCAGCCGGGACCGATCCGCGAGTACTCGCAGGGCCACCGCCCGAAGGGTCGCCTACGTCTGCCGCGGTTGCTCCGGACCGGAAATCCGGTCTCGACCATGAAGAAGAAAAAACAGCTCTCATAGTCGCAAGATTGGGGTTGGCTTAGTGGTGCTTTGGTTGGTCGCGCGCTAGCCAGTCCCGTGCAGCCACGGAAGAAGGCCCCCCAAGATGACCAAGGCCCACAAATTATCTGCCAGCCATGAAGCGGCCTTCCCGAGCGTGCTCAAGAGCCAAGAGACGATGTACCCTAAGATTCCGGGCAGGGCAGCCGCGGCCTTGCCGGCCAAATTGGCCAGGGCACGCCCGAGGGACTCTAGGTTCTTTTTTTACCCACTCCTTGACCCCGTCCTTGCCGGGTGGCTTTGGAGCCGGAGCCGGTACACTTCCCCTGCCGCCGGTTAGCGCAAGTACTAGGGTCGAGCTTGCCATCCCAATCGCTGTAAGGATGCTCACGATGGTAATTCCCTGCTCGCGGACAGGCCTGGGGTCGAATACTTTCAAAAGTATTCGAATACAAATACAAATACTTTGCATTTCTCGAATACAGAATACAAATACAAATACATTTTTATGAATGTATTTAAATGAGAATATCTTGTATGACACAGGTCATTTGTTGTGCCTGGAACATTTATCAATCAAAAGCTAATGATTGATGAATTACATTACATCATATAAACACCTATATAATTCTGACCCCCTTGAACCCCACTTTTATACAGTAAAACTGATTTTTACTGTTAACCCAATTTTTCTTATTTCAGCTCTAAAATACAGATTGTGGGTACTCATTAGAACCGCCTCACTAGAATAATGTATCACTTTTGAAAATTCTGCTTGATAAATATGATGACATTTTAACACATTTCTTTACAAATTTCATAATGTAAATACACATTATGCTATTGATTAAGTCAGTAAAATGAATTAAATCTTTTGTCATGACTAAAGAAGTACTTTGTTTCATTTTTAATGTTCTTTTCATTGTTAGAATTTAGTCATATTGATGATTTTACTGTTCTATATTTTGTCACCTGTTGTAGCTGCTTGTTGAAATAATTTCTCCATTATCACCAATATGGCTATGATATTCCAAATATGATTTGGAATCTGCAGTTTTTAAAACGATACATGTACATACAAATTGATTTTCAAAAATCAGTAATTGAGCATGTGGAGGTGTGGGGAATTTTGTCCACCTTTACAAACAGCAGCAGATGTCCAAAGGGGATTTGTCCAACTAAACATATGGTGGGGAGATTTTGTCAAGAGGGTTTTGTCGGGGGATGGGGGATTTTGTCTGTGATAAAAATGAGGCAGTTATAACAAGTAACCACAATCTATATTTTGAGCAGAAATAAGAAAAATATCACAATTTTTTGGTGATAAGATTTACAATGTATTTGTATAGGCAGCATGTTTTCATACTATCAATTCATATACTACTGAAACTAAATAAGGGTCATTATTGTGTTATGTTTCTTGTGAGAAATAAGTGTCAAAGGTGGCCGGCACATAATAAATTAAACAGTTTGCATATTGCCTTCTTTTTCTACTGTTGGGATTTCAGTTTTCAGATTGCCTTCATTTTTGTTTTACTACTTAGGCTTTTTTGTACGATTTTAAAAAAATTATCAATAGGGAGAATGTTCTTATCAAACAAAGCTCATCAATTTACCAGTATTTGGAATTAGATACATGTGGGTAATTTGTAGGTTTTTACTTTGGCATGGCTCAGTTGTAAAAACATTGTCTTGCCCCTCTATCTCTATATCCTGAGGCAATCTGTTGGAAGATGACATACAAGTTACTTCACAGATTAACACATCAATGCCTACAGGCCCTTAAAAAGGGACCTTGGCAGTGTAGATTAAGATCATATGTCACAGAATATAGTGTCTGATCAAAGTGTACAGTACTTTCGTATTTTCTGAAGATCATAAAATTTTGCAAAAATAATAAAAGTAAGCAGACACCTCTTAAATTGAAATGGACCGGTCTAATAATACAAATTGAAGAGTTCACTGGACATAAATGGGTAGCAGAAATTATTTTATGGAATCCGCACTAATCAGTCTAAAACTTCATATATTAACAAATGGATACATTTTTAATAACAGACTAGAAATAGCCATGTGCCACAGTGGTGGGGCATGATTGTGAGTTATTTGTGATTGAAGTGTCTCTGAATAACTTGATAAAAAATAACTAATTGAGAACAGATGTTTTTTTTCTGTTTTTCACACCTCTCAGTCAACAAATTATAATGACAGTCACTTTAAAAGCAACATATTCAAAATAATGAAATGTTTGTCGTCTTAAAACGCTTTTATTTGCACCAATGCAGTTAAATAAATCAATTAATATTCTTGGATTTCTGTTATGTATTGTATTAAACCATCTAATAGTTATTTCAGAAGTTCCTACATGAGCAGTCAAGGACTTGAGTCAAAACAATAAAAACATTTTTGCAAAGTTTCATAATTTTTTTCCTGTAAAGAGCAGAAGTATTCATAATGTATTCATAAAACTATTCATAAATACATGACTTTTGAAATGTATTCGAATACAAATACAAATACTTTTATTCTAAAAAATCCACGAATACAGAATACTTCACGAATACTCAAAAATGTATTCGAATAGTATTCGAATAAGAATACAGAATACAATTACCCCAGGTCTGCTCGCGGAAGAGTGTCCGTATTCGCTCAGCCAGCGTCTTGTCTTCATGAAGGAGCCGCCTGAACGTCTGATGGATTCGGGAGATCTGGGACCGGAGAGCTTCTCTGTTCGCAGAAAGGGCTTCGAGCCCCGTCTGTCTTTCGATGTCAGAAAGCTTACTCTAGAGGTTTCCGATCCAGTGCCGAATTTCCTGTTGGATTTCGGGGTCGTCCGTTTCCGTCAGATTCCGCCGCACCCTGGCCAAGCGTTTTTCAACTTGGAATTTTCCCTCGTCGACCTTTGACAGCTTCGCCAGGTTGTTTGCCAACTTATCTCGGGTTCGAGTCATGGCTTTTTCAAGCCAGGCGAGCTCTCTTTCGGCCTGAGTGACCCAAGCGGTGTCGATAGGCTGATCATCAATTGTCTTCAATGCGGTCTTGACATCTCCTGTTGTTTGAATAACGTCGTGGGCTACGCCGGGGAGCTCTGTCATCTCGACGGATTCAATGTTTTTTGGGAGGGTTTCCTCTGATTTTTGGAGTGTATCCACAGCATCTTTGTTGAGACGCGGCATATTCGATTTATAGTCAGTAAGCCCAAGTGATTGCTGAAATGCATTTACACCCCCTGTTCCATATCTCGAGGCTAGTGTGGACAGAGCCAGAAACCGGAATCCTCCCCTTGTCGTAGCGATAGGAATCTTTTATTCGCCGGGGGTCCAACAGAGTGTTTTACCATCGTCATCAATCCCAAACTGGTCATAGTCTACACTACCTTCGAGGCGCAACCCCTTATAGGCACGGCTCGCTTCTTTGTAGAAAGTATCGACCAGGCGCTTTTTGTGAGCCTTAAGTTCTGCCTGTTTCAACTCGCCTCGCAGGTTCTGAAGATTGTCCCCGGCCGCGCGTAGTCCTTGCTCGACGTCCGGTGGTGGGTCCATAACAGCGTCTGGCAGGTCGGACACATCATAGTCGGCGTCATCATAGTCGGCGTCATCATAAGGGTCGGGCCAGTCTTCGAACGTGGGGTTTTCAAAGTCAGCCATATTTATGTAACAAGTATGTGCATTTGAAGGTTGCCGCGCATCTTTAAAACAGACTTTGTCGAGTGTCAAGGAAACTGACACCATGTCATCAAGTAAGTACGGACGAAAGCTTGACCCCTACCGGTGCCTCCGCGAACCCCTTTGGGTAAAAGGGGTGAGGCAATCGGTGTCGATAACTAACAACCCCAGCACGATCGGCCCGAACCAGCAGCTTCTGGTTCGATTCCCAAACCTCGGCAAACATGATGTCATCGTCCCCTGGACCGCGAGGTTGGCCTACACGATAACGTTGCACGGCGAAGATGCCAATCGGACCTTGGTTCAGAACCTAGGCCGCGCCCTCGTGAAGAAGACCGTCATTAAAATTTCGGGAAATGAGGTCCTCATCATCGACGATAGTGATGTGTACCACTGCTACCGCGATCTCTGGAGGACAGCTTCAGAAAGGAAAAATGGCCAATACCAAGGCATTGATACGTCGGAAAACCAAAATACGACCAGGATCCGAATCAATGCTGTGAACAAAAAAAAAGTCCGGTCTAGCGGACAAAGCCGTCGCCGATGCTTTCGGCATTCGTTTCTAAATCTCACTAGACTTCGAGCTACTCGAAAGCCACATGCCATTCTACCAGAGCGCGCTGGGCGACCGACTCGAGTATGAGCTCACGTTCAAAGACTGCAACCGTGTGATCCAGGCCATAGGCAGAGGTGCCGCTTTCGACATTGGAAACATCTGTCTTGAGTGTGACATGGTCACCCTGCCGGAGCAGGCCCAAATGGTCTACAACCAGTACAGAAGCCGCATTTCGATCCTGTACGACAGGGTACTGCGGCACCGCAAAATCGGTAAAGACAAGAGCGACACCCTCTGGAATATCAATCTCAACGTGCCCGCCCGCAGAATGAAGGGCATCCTGATGCTCTTTGAGGATGAAGCCGCGCAACAGCCCTTCGCTCGCGACACAGAGGCCTTCTATAACCCGAAAATCGCCAAGGTCGAGGTCACCATCGAGGGGATCCCCAACCAACTCTTCAGGCAAGGGATGCGCTCTTACCAGATGTTTGATGAAGCGAGGTAGCTCTTCGCAGCCGGTAGCAGGCGACACCCTGAAGTGGCAACGGTCGAAAAAGACCTTGCCCTAGCCGACGTCAGCCTTGCGGAATACCTCTCCAGCAAGTACGCGCTGTGGCTTGACCTCAGGACAAGCGACGACAACCGGCTCCACGGCTCCGGCCGGCGGATAGAGAATGCCAGCGAAGGTGTGACCATCCAGATAACGAAAAGAGCCGAGGCTGCTGGCGCATTGAACATCTACCTCTACGTCATCATGGATGCACAGCTTAACATCGAAAATGGCCGGTTCGTCTCAGCGGTCTTTTAGTGTTCCTGGGGAACGATTAATAAATCTCCTACCGCGCACAGCCCATTCGGCGACAATACGCGGGCAAACGGGATGCGGAAAAAAACGTTTTTATCCTCGATCTGCTCGAAGGCCCCTACCGGGAGTTTTTTCGGCACATCGTGGTCCTCTGTCCTACCATAAAGTATAATAAAACATACCAGCGCCCCTGGATCTGGACCGACCCTGAGGTATACGTTCTAGACCCCGGCGAGCGCCTTCACGATGGCCTGCGAGCGTTTTCCAGGTGTTTATGGGCGAGCTTACCTTATATATCATCGATGACTGCTCGGCAACGAAGGCTTTGACGAAAAAGAAAGACATGCTGTCAGAGCTAGCGTTCTCGGGCCGCCACGCCGACCAGAGCGTCTGGGTTCTCACCCAAAAGTACAACTCCGTCTTGAAGGACTTGAGCGAGCAGACGCGCTGGGTCTGTTTGTTTCACGGCAATGATCGTGATTCCTTCGAAGACTGCCTGCGCGAGAATGATGTGATCTCCACACGAGAACAGCGGGCGTCGGTGAGGCAGCAGTTAGCCGAGACAAAGCATGCTAAGCTTTTATTAAAAACAGATCAACCAGCTGCTTATATGGTGTTAAGTAATGTACGAAGTAACTGAAGGACTGCTAATCACAGTGCTTGGCGCGCAGCTGGTACTGCTGTTCTTTATTGCTAGGCAGTATGTTTACATTACTCGGATGTGTGTTAACACACACGCACGCTTCTGACAGCGCTTTAGACACTATATTAGACTGTTCCGCCAACTCGCAATGAATCGCAAAGCAATAGCTATGGACAGTGACGAACTGATCGATGAGCTGATAGGAACGACAGAGCAAAGGCAGAACGCTGTAGCCCCAACCGCGGAAGGAACGGCAGCGACGTCAGACGGCCATGAGGAGCCGCTCCTCGAGGACCGGCTGCAAAAATACCGTGAAAGGCTCGCCGCATTGGTAGCGGGAGGCCAAGCCAAGCAGTATGGACTAGTTGTGCACGGGAAGGTTCTCACCGCAGAACAGATCGACGCTCTGGACAATCGCGAAATCGAAAAGCTTTACGCCCGCTATGAAACAAGGCTTGGGGCAGCGATGACGAATACGCTCGGGTCTACAGCGCTACAGCTTTATGCGGGGCTGGCATCTATGTTTCTCCCGATACCGGCCGAAAACCAACCCGGTCTTATTTCTTACCTCGAGGGCGACCCGTTTGTCGGACACGCACTTAGCAGTGCTACCTGCGTGCTCTACCATCGCTATGGCATGTACTTGGCGCCGCTAACTGCCGTTCATAATACGGTGAAGCACTGTCGATTTGGACATCAATGCCCTATTACCATCTATGATATAAACGATGTCGGAGAACGAGCAGATTGTTGCGGAGCAACAGGAGAATCGAGGGCCAGCACAGAGTCTGGCAGACAGAGTTACGACACCCAAGCCTTTGCGAAGCAACACGATTAAGGAACCAAAAAAGTGGCGGCTGGGCGTGCTGGAGCTGCTGCCAGAAAGGCCAAACAGGAACGGCTGCTCGAACAGCTTCGGACGACCAAAGACTCATTTCGTCCACCAGTCAGCGCAGCTGATGTCAGTATTCCTCCAAAGGAAATGGTCTCAAAGGAACCGTCACGCAGTGGTGCAGCACACAACCATGGACTAACCGACTGGACCCCATGGATAATTGGGGCTTGTCTTACGGGCGGTGCACTCATGTTTCTTCTGCGCTTGCGTGCCACACAGGCCTGTTGTTTCGCAGAAACCACAATTAAAGACAAGCCCAGACCCATTCTATATGGAGTGAAGCCCGTTGCGTAGCAATAATGACAACCTCGGCAGCTGATGGTAAAATGCTTGGTGCCCTGGTGAACGCTCTGGCATTCACGGGATCGAACTACTTGTTCTCCATGTTGAAAAAATCTGGCGTGGACGAAGAACGCAAGCGTCACGATAAAGCCGTTGAACAGTTACAAGCTGCACAGGCAGAATGGTCTCGGAAACGGACCGAGCGTATTGATTTCATCACTGAGGAACTCCGCCGCCAGGGGCACGCCGTTCGAACCCTCAAAGACGTCGATGACGCGATGCGCCTGTATGCGCAGGTCACCGGGAAAAATATCAGCCTTGCTAAGCTGGGGCCCGAACCCCAGCTCTCCGACTTTTACCAACCGAGTGACGACCAGAAAGACCGCGAGATTGCCTTCATTATCCATGGAATGGGTGTGACAGCCTTCGCCGCATACAAACTGGCCTCATCCCGATCATGAGTTTTGTCTTTAGGATGAAATGGGTAGTGGTTTGTACGGAATGGGCACAGTCAATTGGCTGATTAGTGTATTTAGGATGAACAACCGACTATATAGGATCACAGCTGCCTGGTTACATCTAATCCGGTGTCTCTAGGGTGAAATGGGTACTTGTCAGTACCGAATGGGTAAAACAGGCTGATTAGTGTCTTTAGGATGAAATGGGTACAGGTTAGGACCGAATGGGGCACAACTGGCTGGTTAGTGTCTTTAGGACGAAATGGGTACTTGTTAGTACCGAATGGGTAAACAGGCCTGTCTGTCTTCATTTACTTCCTTGTGTATACTCTCGCTTTATCATTTAACAGCCCACACTCCGCTTGTGTATTGAGAAATTTGAGAAAGAGAAAAATATTAATCGTTAGTCGCAATTTTCTGTCAGTGTCGGTATGTTTAGTCAGTTTCGGTTTTTTCTGTCATTAGTAATCGAAACTGACAGTTGTATCGACGGGAACCGGAAAGAAACGTGTTATTCGCACAAAAAATGTCTGAATTGGTTTTGCGAATAAAACAGACAGCAGTTTGTGGTATATTTCATTCCGGCTTTGAGTATAATAACCAATTTCACGTAGTCCTATCTCTAAACGAGTCGAGCAGAAGTTTACCGGCCCCGATTGCTCAGTTGGTAGAGTGTCCGCTCCGGGGAACGGGAGGTCACGGGTTCGATCCCGGGCCGCGACATACCAAAGTCGTTAAAAATGGTACTAGCTGCTCCTCGCTTGGCACTCAGATTTACGGGATAGAGCTAGGACTGGTCGACCCAGTGTCAGGATAATGTGACTGGGTGTGGTATCATGTAATGTGTCTGGGACATGACACTTCATTGAGGCAGCACTATAAAAGTGAGCATTGAGCTCCCTGTCGCAACCAGACACCGTCGTGATATGACTGAAAAATTGTTGAAAGCGACGTTAAACCCGAATTCACACACACAAACACACACACACACACACACACACACACACACACACGAGCAGAAGTTTCGCAGACGACGTATCCATTAACTCAATCCCGTGGCAATGGGCTGTCCTAGAATGGGAATTTGGAGACTTTCAACCAACGAACTTGGGAAGCTGGGAGTGTGGTAGGCCGTCTCCTGGGGTTCGGGGTTTTACCTATACGAGGCACTCGCCGAGTGCCCTTGGTATGTCGCAGCCAGTTGGGGTGGATTTTTTTTAGGGTTGGGAGGCTTAATTCACCCCCTGGGTTGTTAACATGCGCTACTAGTGCTGCGATGTGGCGACATGTGTCGCAAAAATATGTGTTGGGGTTGGAAGGCTTAATTTGGTAATTAAATTTTTTGATAAATCTGCTGGGAGGCTTAATTTGCCAAAAAGACTGTTTCTTTTTGCCAAAATAGAGTGGGAGGCTTAAAAAGCTAAATGGACCTTTTATGGCTGAAACAAACAGTCCATTCACACTCCCTGCTGCTAGGTGTCAAACGGGAACAAGTAATATTACTGCTATACAAGTAAGAAACTCAGAGTGTATTGACAGTATTGTAAAAAATGATGAAGGTTACTATTTGTTTAAACAGCTAAGAAATTCTCCAGCATATTTAGAATCTAGAAAAAAAAATGTTTATGTTGGGTTTGCCAACTTGGTTTATGTCATTGTCCTCGGCTGATACAAGATGGATTGAGCTTTTGAAAATGTTAACTACCTTAAATAAAAATTTCACTTACACTGATGATCAAATTGAAAACTTGGCTTGGGAACAAAAGATAAAACTTATTCAATCGGATCCAGTCACTTGTTCTAGATATTTTGAGCATAGAGTTAAAGAATGCATCAACAAAATTCTAAAGAGTGAGCATGAACCTCTTGGAAAAGTTGTTGATTACATTTTTAGAGTGGAATTTCAGCAACGTGGATCGCCACACATTCACATGATTGTATGGGTACAGAATGCACCAAAATTCAATGTGGATTCGGATGTAGAGTTGGCTGCTTATGTGGATCAGTATTTTAAATGTTCTATAGACAATCCACATCTTCGTCATTTAATAGAACTTCAAATTCACAAACATTCTAGAACATGTACAAAACCAGAAGATAAAATATGTCGATTTGGTTATCCTTTGCCACCTCTTTCTAAAACTATGGTCTTACAGCCTCTCGAAACTGAAAGAGACAAGTTTTATAAATTGTACCAAAACTTACAGAAAACAATGAACAGTAAAAAGATGGATATGATATGTCTTATGAGGAGTTTCTGACAAGTATTGTCCGAATGAGTGAGGAAGAATATATTAAATGTATCAGAAGTTCTTTAAACTCTTCAAAAGTGATTTTTGAAAAGAAATCCGAGCGAGATCCGTGTAAATTTGTACAATGATAGCGTGTTAAAAGCTTGGAAGGCAAACATTGATATACAATTTGTGTTAGGTCCATATGCTTGTGCTATGTATATAGTTTCATATATTAGTAAATCTCAAAGAGGGATGAGTGGTTTGTTGCATGCAGCTGCAAAAGAAGCAAGGAATGGCAATATGGATCTCAAAAGACAAGTTAGACATATTGGAAATGTGTTTTCAAACATTGTTGAAGTAAGTGCACAAGAGGCAGTTTATTTGGTACTGCAAATGCCATTGACTAAAAGTTCAAGGAGTGTTGTCTTCATAAACACGTCACTTCCAACCCAGAGAGTACAGTTACCGAAACCAAAGTCAGTACTTGATGAATTGCCGGCAGACTCGACGGATATAATGTCAGACAATAAAATTAAAAGATACTCAAAGCGTCCCAAACCATTGGAAAAGTATCGCTTAGCCGATTATGTGTCTGAGTTAGAAGTCATTTACCCGGATGGACATACTGATAGTAGAAATGAGGAGGAGCAAGATTATGAGAAAGATGCAGAAGTGTCAGATGAAGAATGCTTTGGTGATGGTGAAACTATTTTAACTTTAAAGAATGGGATAAAAATCAAACGATGTCGTAATTCTAAAATAATAAGGTATGTGAGATTCAATCGCAAAACAGATGAAGAGAACTATTATAGAGCGAAACTTCTACTTTTTCACCCATGGAGAAATGAAGAGACTGACTTACTTGGAACTTTTAGAACATATAAAGAACACTATGGGTCTATGAAGCATGTGATAGATCATAAATGTTCCACTTACGAACTTCATGCTGAAGAGTTTCTGCAAGAGATTTAGCAGAAATCGAATATGACGCATTCGATGATATTGCTCCAAGTAAACAACAAGTTGAAGGTGATGATGCTGAAATTGAACCAGTTTAGTTTGAAGAGTTTATATATTTTAATCCCGATAGAATTGAGCATAGAGACTATGATATAGGGACTGAAATTGGATTTATGTTTCTGCACCTCAAATTGATGTGAATGAAAATATTCTTTCAGATATTGATTACAGAAAGCTCCTGCAATGTTTAAATAGTAAACAAAAACAGTTTTACTATCATGTGATTCACTGGATTAAAACAAAAGATGCCCCCTTATATGTATTTCTTTCTGGTGGAGCTGGTGTTGGAAAAAGTCTAGTTATTCGAGCATTGTTTCAGACTTTGATCTTGATTTTTATTTGTTTAGAATATTAAATCTGAAAGAAGGAGAAGATGTGGATCACACAAGGGTTCTTCTTTGTGCGTTTACAGGAAAAGCAGCATTTAATATTAATGGTTCTAACATCTCATCTGCATTTAAACAAAAGTATAAGCAATCAGATCAAACATTAACCTGTGACAGTCTGAATACCTTTAGATCAAAATACCGTGATTTGTCAGTTGTGATTATTGACGAAATTTCAATAGTTAGTAATTCTATGTTGAATTTTATTGATCAGAGACTTCAAGCATTGAAAGGAACAAGAACGCCTTTTGGGGGTGTTAGCATTATTGCTGTTGGTGATCTTTATCAGTTGAAACCTGTGAGTGGTGATTGGATATTTAATGACCTGAAACCTGATGCAGCTGCTTTATCACAAAATCTCTGGAAATACATATTTACCAAGATTGAATTAACAGAAATTATGAGACAAAAAGATGACCTTGAATTTGCAGAATTGTTAAATAGATTAAGGATCAATGCCTTGACCGCTGAAGACAAGACTAGATTTAAGCAATGTGAAGTAACTAAAAAAGATACTGAGTATCAAAAAAAAAAAAAAAACGCGCCTCACCTCTTTGCAGAAAATTATTTCATGCAGGTTTTTAATGATGAAATTATAAGAAATATGGCAACAGAAAACTTTGAAATACCATGCATGGATACATATGTCTCACCTAAGTTATCTAAAGAAAAGATAGACTGTGCACTCAAGAATCTAAAAAATGTAACAGATTCAAACCAAACAGCAAATTTACATTGCTCGTTAACAGTTGTTGTTGACATGATTTATGATTTAACAATAAACAATAACAGAAGATGGACTAGCAAATGGGGCATCATCTGTAGTTAATGTTATTGAGTATAAACGACAAACCACACGACGTCCAAGCATAATTTGGGTCCAATTTGATGACAAAAAAGGAATGGAAACAAGAATCAAATACAAAAACAGGGGACTGTATCATAGCAATATTGATGAAAATTGGACACCAATTTTTGATGTCAACAGGTCATTTACTTACAACAGAAAGACCTTTCAGAGAGTTCAATTCCCTTTGCAACCTTCTGCAGGGCGTTCAGTACATAGAGCACAAGGTAGTACCCTTGAAAGAGTTGTCATCGACTTATCACAATGTAAAACTCGCAAAGTTCCACATTTACACTATGTTGCACTCAGCAGGGTAAGGTCAATTAAAAAGCTTCAGATACTTAACTTCAATGAGAAAGCATTACAAGTTGATGATCAGGTTATGACAGAAATGCAGCGATTGCATGAAACAGCAATGCTTCAACTGTGTGATACATCTTTAGAATTGATAGATCCAGTTTCGCATTTCAAAGTAGAAGTAAAACAAAGATCAGGAATTGATACAATTAACTAACTCCACCCATAAAAGACACCAAAGGGAAAGAAATACAAACATTAAGCGACCAGACCATAATGGAAACCTAAACAAAGGATGGCAATAAGGACAGTTACTTTCCCACAAAATGGCCATATGGCCATCCAAAATTAAAAGACACAAGTGATACAGTAAGTAACAAACAACAACATAAATAAATCGCCACAGAAGAGCCGCCTTGGAACGGTCAGTGGAAGATTTCCACTGGGGGCTTAAATCGATTTTACGTGGCCACAATCCTCGCCCTTACTTCCGTCGCGATTTAGACAAATAATTTGTTCAGTCCGCATGAAGGCCTCCTAACTCATCAGTGCAACATCTCCGTGAACACAAAAATCAAAGAACCACAGAGGTGAGACAAAGGTGAGGACTCGACAGCAAGAAACCACTGAAATGCTGGAACAAAAGAAAACCAACAGTTAGACTCCGATGAGCTCGACCAGAGACAGAGCATCAGGCACCAACCAACATTATCTCTCTAATTCTCAATAAGCCTTTACGTTGGAGCCGTCATAGAATCTTCAAAGTTGCTTTCAATAATTGTAGATCCTTGAATCTTCGTTTTGATGATGTTAGACATGACAAAGATCTGTTGTCAACGCACATATATGGATTAGCAGAAACACGACTACATCAGCCTGATAATGATAGTGATTATGTAATAGAAGGCTATTTTTTGATAAGAAATGACCAAATTGGATACAATACTTGCAAAATACCTCCTCATGGATTAGCAGTTTATGTCAAAGATGATATTATTATACAGAAGAGAAAGTATAGTTCAGATACATTAGAATTTATTATGACAACTGCCAGGCATGTCTCGATTGAAAGTCAGATTATATTTTTGTATAAGTCACCTCAAATGTCTGACAGTAATCTTCTATCTTGTCTGAACAAAGAACTTATTCCATTTTTGACCCCATCGAAGCCATTGGTGGTAATTGGAGATTTCAATATTAATGTTTTGCTGAAACATAGCACTGTTAAGAAATTAAGTGATAAGTTTTCATGCAAACTGCTTAGAAAAGAATGTACCACAGATCATATTACAACGCTTGATTTGGTATTTTCTAATGTTGATTTTTCATATATTGATGGTGCAGTTGGAACATGTGAAACATACTGGTCAGATGGATGGATGGATGGATATTTTGTTTAAAGACGCTAAGCCCTAATAGGGCATATAGCGCCTAAAATAATTAGGTATTATTTATAAAAATTTTATTGAAGTTTAAAAGTTAAAATATTAATGATTACAGTTTGTTAAAAAGTCCGATTTCTATAAGGAAATTGATTAATTGATAAGATGGTATGTCGTTAAAAAGATCTTTCATTGTTGTAACATTAAAATATTTTGAGCGTATATTATAACATTCTACACATGAAATGAGAAAAGGATTTACTTTGAACGGTTCGTTTCAAGATGCACAGAAAGGTGCTTGTTCGTTTTGTAATATGTAAGAATGAGTGAGTCTTGTGTGTCCAATACGACCTCTTGTAATTTTAGTCTTTCCTACTGTAATTTGAGAAAGAGCATTTACTGTGAAAATTAGGTTCTATTTTGAATAATTTATTATCGGTTTCTTTTTCCCAAATAGATTGACATTTGTTTTTGATATACTTATTAATGTTAGATTTAAAATCTGAAAAAGGAATTTTAAGATTAGTAATAGTCAAAGATAAAGCAGATTTAGCTTCTAAATCAGCCAACTCATTTCCACGAAGATTGATGTGACTGGGAATCCAGCAGAAAATAATCTCCTTGGAGGGAGAAAGATAGTGGAATTTTCTTAAAATTTGTTGAATTAAGTTATTTCTGTGCTGTTGATCTTTAAGAGCCTTTAGAACAGAAAGAGAATCTGAAAAAAAATGATAAATTGTTTTTCGTACTGATGTCTAATATGATTCAGTGCAATATCAATTGCTTTCGCTTCAGCAGTTAAAATAGATGGATGGATGGATGATTTATTTAAAGACGCTCAACCCTAATAGGGCATATAGCGTCTAAAAGAATTATATAATGCATAAAATAAAGTAAGGTTAACTAGAAATGCGTCCATAGGACACGGATGCCCCCATCTGAAAATATGCCTATGTTCGTATTCATCCATAAAAAGTTATTGGCCGTGTTTAAGTTTTGGACCCTTTTTTCACGTTTGATCTCTATGTATGACCTTGACCTTGTAGGTAAGGACACTGGTTTTGTGTGAGGCAGGCTGTCTCATGATGGCCGACATTTCTGCCAAATAATTTAAAAATCCATCCAGAGATAAAGTTATTGACTGTGTTTAAGTTTCGGACCATTTTTTTACCTTTGACCTCTAAGTATGACCTTGACCTTGGAGATACAGATCTGGGTTTACATTTGACATGATTGTTAATAATTCTTCAAAGTAATTTTAAAATCCATCCAGAAATAAGTAAGTTATTGACTGTGTTTAAGTTTCAGCCCCTTTTTTGACCTTTGACCTCTAAGTATGACCTTGACCTTGGAGGAACGGATCTGGGTTTGCACGTGACACATCGACTCATGATGGTTAACATTTCTTTAAAGTAATTTTTAAATCCATCCAGAAATAAGTAAGTTATTGACTGTGTTTAAGTTTCAGCCCCTTTTTTGACCTTTGACCTCTAAGTATGACCTTGACCTTGGAGGAACGGATCTGGGTTTGCACGTGACACATCGTCTCATGATGGTTAACATTTCTTTAAAGTAATTTTTAAATCCATCCAGAAATAAGAAAGTTATTGACTGCGTTTAAGTTTCTGCCCCTTTTTTTTACTTTTGACCTCTAAGTATGACCTTGACCTTGGAGGTACGGACCTGGGTTTTGCACGTGACACGTCGTCTCATGATAGTTAACATTTCTGCCGAGTAATTTTAAAATCCATCAAGAGATAAGGGAGTTATTGACTGCGTTTAAGTTTCGGACGCACGGACGCACGGACGGACGGACAGGGGCAACGCTATATGCCCTTTCCACCATTCTTCGAATGGCGGGGGCATAAAAAATAAAATCTTAATATTTACAGTTTGTTAAAAAGTCCGGTTTCTTTAAGAAAATTGATTATTTGATAAGATTGTATGTCTTTAAAAAGTTCTTTCATCGTTGAAACATTAAAATATTTTGTTCGTATATCATGAAATTCTACACATGAAATGAGAAAGTGTTTCACTTTGAACGGTTCGTTACAAGATATACAGAAAGGTTCTTGTTGCACGACCCGCAGAAAAAGCGACCGACTGAAGTCGGTTGATTTTCTAAGAGTGCCCTAAAATCATCGTGTCATTCTGTCATTCGGTCATTCTGTCAGTCTGCCTGTCCGTCCGTAACCCGTTTGTGAAAATTGGTGATAGTGACTTAACCGCTTGGACTATTTAAACAATTTTTGGCATACTGATAGATATCAATGAGATCTAACCAATGAACTTGCGAAATATTACATTCCATTTAGTATAGCCTCGCCGAGGCGAAAAATGTGAAAATTTTCTAACTGCTTCTCCTCAGAAACCGTTGGGCCGATTGAAGTCAAATTTCATATGGAACCTCTATGGGATGGGGGAAACCAAAATTTGCTCATGGGGTCCAAGTCACATGACCAAAATGGCCGCCAAGCCATATATGGTCTGTCTGTCTGTCCGTCCGTAACCCGTTTGTGAAAATTGGTGATAGTGACTTAACCGCTTGGAATATTTAAACAATTTTTGGCATGCTGATAGATATAAATGTGATCTAACCAATGAACTTGCGAAATTTTACATTCCATTTAGTATAGCCTCGCCGAGGCGAAAAATGTGAAAATATTCGAACTGCTTCTTCTCGGAAACCGTTGGGCCGATTGAAGTCAAATTTCATATGGAGCCTCTATGGGATGGGGGAACCAAAATTTACTCATGGGGTCCAGGTCACGTGACCAAAATGGCCTCCAAGCCATATATGGTCCGTCTGTCTGCCCGTCCGTAACCCGTTTGTGAAAATTGGTGATAGTGACTTAACCGCTAGGAATATTTAAACAATTTTTGGCATACTGATAGATATCAATAGGATCAAACCAATGAACTTGCGAAATATTACATTGTATTTAGTATAGCCTCGCCGAGGCGAAAAATCCGTAACCCGTTTGTGAAAATTGGTGATATTGACTTAACCGCTTGGAATATTTAAACAATTTTTGGCATACTGATAGATATCAATGAGATCTAACCAACGAACTTGCAAAATATTACATTCCATTTAGTATAGCCTCGCCGAGGCGAAAAATGTGAAAATTTTCGAACTGCTTCTCGGAAACCGTTGGGCCGATTGAAGTCAAATTTCATATGGAGCCTCTATGGGATGGGGGAAACCAAAATTTGCTCATGGGGTCCAGGTCACATGACCAAAATGGCCGCCAAGCCATATATGGTCTGTCTGTCGGTCCGTCCGTAACCCGTTTGTGAAAATTGGTGATAGTGACTTAACTGCTTGGAATATTTAAACAATATTTGGCATACTGATATATTTCTATGAGATCTAACCAATGAACTTGCGAAATATTACATTCCATTTAGTATAGCCTCGCCGAGGCGAAAAATGTGAAAATTTTCGAACTGCTTCTTCTCGGAAACCGTTGGGCCGATTGAAGTCAAATTTCATATGGAGCCTCTATGGGATGGGGGAAACCAAAATTTGCTCATGGGGTCCAGGTCACATTACCAAAATGGCCGCCAAGCCATATATGGTCTGTCTGTCGGTCCGTCCGTAACCCGTTTGTGAAAATTGATGATAGTGACTTAACCGCTTGGAATATTTAAACAATATTTGGCATACTGATATATATCAATGAGATCTAACCAATGAACTTGCGAAATATTACATTCCATTTAGTATAGCCTCGCCGAGGCGAAAAATTTGAAAATTTTCGAACTGCTTCTTCTCGGAAACCGTTGGGCCGATTGAAGTCAAATTTCATATGGAGTCTGTCTGTCGGTCCGTCCGTAAACCGTTTGTGAAAATTGATGATAGTGACTTAACCGCTTGGAATATTTAAACAATTTTTGGCATACTGATAGATATCAATGTGATCGAACCAATGAATTTGCGAACTATTACATTCCATTTAGTATAGCCTCGCAGAGGCGAAAAAGGTGGAAATTTTCGAACTGCTTCTCCTCGGAAACCGTTGGGCCGATTGAAGTCAAATTTCATATGGAGCTTCTATGGCATAGGAGAAACCAAAATTTGCTCATGGGGTCCAGGTCACATGACCAAAATGGCCGCCAAGCCATATATGGTAAAAAACCTTCAAAAAAAAGTCTTCTCCAGAACCACTTGGCAGATTTCCACGAAACTTGATAAATGGCATCTGGGACGTAGGCCCATCATAAATTGCTAAAATGGTGACCGTGGGTTGACCTTGACCTTCTTTGTGCCTAGGTCAAACTTTGACACATATGCTTTTGTATTGGAAAACGTGAGAATGCATTTTATCCTGCAAAGGATTCTGAATACAGTACTAAAGTATAAGATATATTTTTGCTCCTTACAATAAGGCGCATTTATTGGGGGAACCATTATAGGTCCAGGTCACATGACCAAAATGGCCGTCGTACCCATATATGGTAACACTCATAAAGCTAAAAGCATCCGGCGGGTCGTGCACTTCAGCTGAAGCACTGGTTCGTTTTTTAAAATGTAGGAATGAGTGAGTCTTGTATGTCCAATACGGCATCTAGTGATCTTTGTTTGATCTTTTCCACCGTAATTTGTGAAAGAGCATTTGCTATAAACAGTTAGGTTGTATTTTATTCAATTTATTGTAAGTTTCGTTTTCCCAAATAGATTGACATTTATTCTTTATATACATTTTTATAATGGATTTAAAATCTGAGAAAGGGATTTGTTATATTTAACGATAAAGCAGATTTAGCTTCTAAGTCGGTTAACTCATTCCCACGGATATTAACGTGACTGGGAAGCCAGCAAAAAATGATCTCCTTCGAGGTGGAAAGATAGTGATATTTTCGTAATATTTGTTGAATCAAGGGGTTTCTATGCTGTTGATCTTTAAGAGCTTTCAATACAGAAAGAGAATCTGAATAGATGATAAAATGGTTTTCGGATTGGTCTCTAGTATAGTAGAGTGCAATATCGACTGCTTTTGCTTCAGCGGTCAAAATAGAGCTATTATCGGGTAATGTAATGCTGTCAGTGAAATTCGGACTAATGACAGAACAAGCAACTTTCTCATCTTGTTTCGAACCGTCAGTGTAAATGGGGATGTGATTTTTAAAATTCGATTGGATTTCTAAAAATTCGTTCTTAAATATATACGATTCTACTTCGGATTTTTTATTTTTTCCAAATCTAAAATTGTCGTAGGAGGTTTCAACACCAATGGTTCGTTCGATGGTTAGGAAAATGCCTTTATATTTTTAATATTAATATTGGCCTCTTCGAGTAACGGTTTTATTCTCAGGCCAAGAGGTTCTGACCGTTCCAAGGCGGTTCTTCTGTGGCGGTTTATTTATGTTGTTGTTTGTTACTTACTGTGTGTATCACTTGTGTCTTTTTATTTTGGATGGCCGTATGGCCTTATGTGGGAAAGTAACTGTCCTTATGGCCTTCCTTTGTTTAGGTTTCCATTATGGTTTGGTTGCTTAATGTTTGTGTTTCTTTCCCTTTGGTGTCTTTGATGGGTGGAGTAAGTTAATTGTATAGATTCCTGATCTTTGTTTTACTTCTACTTTATAGCAGATGGTTTGTTATTGTAGATCCTTTCATAATTAGGCTCGAAAACAGTGTCATATGCTGAATTGCGTGTATTAGCGGCTAATTTAGTAGCATATTGAAGAGACAATTTCTCTCTTCTTACATAGAGTGATGGTTCATTCGATTCAGCATAAAGACTTTCAATAGGTGAAGTGCGAAATGCACCTAGTGCTAGACGTAAATTTTGATGTATAGTATCAAAAAATTTTAAATAAGATTTCCTAGCAGATCCGTAGACTATGGAGCCATAGTCTAATTTGGAACGAATTAAAGATCTATAAAGATTTAAAAGAACAGTGCGATCTCCTCCCCAGTCGGAACTGGATAGGACTTTAAGAATATCCAGAGCTTTTAAACATTTAGCTTTTAAAGCTTTGATATGAGGAATAAAAGACAATTTGCTATAGAATAAAAGACCCAAAAACTTCGCTTCAGTGACGACTGGAATTGGACTGCCGTATATAGTTAGAACAGGATCTAAATGTAACTTTCGAATTTGACAGAAATGAACACACTGAGTTTTTGTTTTTGAAAATTTAAAACCATTTTCTGTTGCCCAAGTTTCTATATTATTTAAACATCTTTGGAGTTTAAATTCAATGGTTTCCACATTTTTGGAACGATAAAAAATTCCAAAATCGTCGACAAAAAGCGAACAATCTGGGTCCTTTACACATTATACTATATTATTAATTTTAATACTGAACAAGGTTGGTGATAAAATGCTACCTTGTGGTACACCTTGTTCTTGATTAAATATGTTTGATAATGTATTTCTTATGCGAACATTAAATGTTCCTTCTGATAGGAAATTTTGAATAAAAAGTTGTAATCGGCCTTTAAAATTGAGAAATCTGGGGTTTATAGGGGTATACATTATTTTTTTATTTCTGCTCCAATACATAGGTTGTGGGTACTCATTAGAACTGCCTCAATGAGGCGGTTCTAACTAGCACCCGTCACGTATGTTTGCAGTATAAATAAGGAAAATATCATGGATTTTCATAAAAATGTAGCTACTTTGAAGATACAAAAATGCATCATGTTGCAAGGGTGTATAATCTTAATGCTTAGATGTATTGCAGAATAATTAAAAAATATTAATTCTTTACTTATCTACAAACATTTGCTACCTTCATAATTAACATCTGACCAGACACTTTGTCAGGGGAAGAATTGACTTACAATGTACATTCTGTCCATTTTCCCCCGACGTTAGTGTATAGAAACGGTGTTTGTCCGTCCGTCCACCTTCCATCCATCGGTCGGTCTGTCTGCAACTCTTACATTTTCAATGAATTTTGATGAAACTTTCCAGTTATTGTTCCCATGTCCTGAAGATGATCATATTTTATCGAGGTCATGCTAGACTGATTTTTACCAGAGTTATTGCCCTTTGTCAGTTTTAGCAATTTAATCAACAGAAGTTTTTGTCTCCGCAACTCCTCCCACAGTGTTCAAGAGATTTTGATGAAACTTTCCAATTATTGTTCTTATGACCTGAAATTGATCATATTTTAAGGAGGTTGTGCCCGATTGATTTTACCAGCATCATTGCCTTTTGTCAGTCTAAGCCATGTTATCAACAGAAGTTCTTGTCTCCACAACTCCCCCAACAGTTTTCACCTGTTTTGGATGAAACTTTCCAGTTATTGATTCCATGACCTGAAGATGGTCATATTTTATTGCGGTTGGGCTCAACTGATTACTGAATTTTCCTGGGGGTTTTGGTCCTTTGTCTTACAGTTTAGGAGATCACTTTTTCCCTGTAAATTTATTCCTTTACAACTTTAGGAAAATTTAAAAGAAATTGTCCGTGAAAGCGTTTTAAATTCCCAAAACATGGCTTATGACATATATGTTATAGACATATTCGCCACACGCTGACATTACAGAGATGGGGGGGGGGGGGGCACTTGGTCTGGGGCCTTTTTTTCTCAATATTCTGAATTCTGCCAAACAACATACTATATTTTATTCTTATTTGCAACACTGTTTTGACATGTAAATCTGTTGTTTTTAGAGAAAGGTTTATCGCAGTATTTTAAATTTTGTCAATATTTTATTTTTTTTTTTTTTGAAACATTGACAATAATTTTACATGTAAATCTGTTGTTACTTAAGAAGGCTGAAAACAGATTTTCTTCAAATAGATTTAAGTAACAATTTTCTACATACTTGCAAGATCAGGAATTTATATATTGGTGATCAAGAGAATAAGGTGATGCATCTGCTTTCTATGAATAGAAATGACTCACATTATTTTTAGCTGTTCTTTTTTTGTGTGCACCTAAAGATACCTTTTTGGCACACATCACGACATAGATTCTACACATGTTTGTGTGTCTTAGTTTATGCCTTATTATAATTATGCCCACTGTGACAGAATTAATTCTTTGTGGGTTTAAGATATATGTAACAATCAAGATGTTTATGATAGAAAGGTAACTTAATCTATAATATGAGCCTGATACATCAGTGTGACTGAGTAAAAGTAAAAAATACAGTCTGGATAAACTTAAGCAGACTTTGGCCTCTCTTTTTTTGACATGGAAGCAGCTTTTTCAGATCATCAATGTTTCTTATGTAAAGTTTGTCATACCATGCAATACTGTTGTTAACCACTGTGTCGAAAGGAAATCATAGCTACAGATATTGATTTCTTTGTCAAATTATGACTACATCATGAACAAAGACTAACTGCATGGATTCAAAAAGTCTTGTGTATAATTTACATCTTGCCCTTCAAGATTTCATCCTGAAGAGTTCAACTGGTTCAACTGATGTACAAGTATATTGACCACCCTGGATCTATGAAGACATTTATATCGAGCAGGTAAACAAACATGTCTTGCCTTTCTGCACAGTTCTTTTTCTCTAAACATCACTAATGATTTTCTAGTACACAGGTGAGCGATATAGGGCCATCATGGCCCTCTTGTTTCATTGTTCTTAAATTTATTTCTCTCCATATAGGCCAATGTTAAATGTTTAGAATACGCAGGCTCTTTAAAGGCTGGGCACCTCAAACATTGTATACTATATAAGATGATGTATTATATTGTGTGACAGACAATTGGATCTCGCAGACTACTTGTTCATTTGTTCTTTTGTCCTTCTTTCTCTCCATATAGACAAGTGTTTTCATCAAATATTTCTAAAAAAAAACCTGTGAAATCTAGAAGCCTCAAACTCGATACGCAATGCGAAAACGATGACATATTTCGTAAGAGACAACATGCTTTCTCTGCTTATTTGTATTTTAATTATTCTTTCTTTCCATATAGGCATTTTTGTCAACTAAGTCTCAGGAACTGCTAAAACTGGAAGCCATAAATTTCATTGCTATGCATTGCAATGATTTATAGTGTGTGAGAGACCATGGGCATTCTCAGTTTATTTCTTCATATGTGCTCACAATATTTTTCTCTCCATATTTGTTCATTTTTCTTTCATTATAATAATTCTTTCTCTCCATATAGACCAATGTTATATTTCTCAGAAACTGTAGAAACTCAATCTTCGTAAACAATGAAATAGTGAGATGACTTATTGTATAGGAGACAATGGGCTTTCTCCAAAGTAGAAGTAAAACAAAGATCAGGAATCGATACAATTAACTTACTCCACCCATCAAAGACACCAAAGGGAAAGAAACACAAACATTAAGCGACCCGACCATAATGGAAACCTAAACAAAGGAAGGCCATAAGGACAGTTACTTTCCCACAAAATGGCCATATGGCCATCCAAAATATTAATTAATTTATTTTTTTTTTTTTTTTGGTTTTGGTCTTACCGGCCCTTTCAAGATTATTTCACTCATATCGAGCTGATCGTTAATCAGAGGTGGGCGAAAACCGGAGTACCCGGAGAAAAACCACCTGACCTTCCGTTGCAGAACTTAGCGTCTCATCCGAAATAAATGGACACAAGTGATACACACAGTAAGTAACAAACAACAACATAGATAAACCGCCACAGAAGAAACGCATTGGAACGGTCAGTGGAAAGATTTCCACTGGGGGGAGGGGCTTAAATCGATTTTACGTGGCCACCATCCTCGCCCTTCTGTCGCGATTTAGACAAATAATTTGTTCAGTCCGCATGAAGGCCTCCTAACTGATCATTGCAACATCTCCGTGAACACAAATAATCAAAGAACCACAGAGGTGAGACAACGATGAGGACTCGATAACAAGAAACCGCTGAAATGCTGGGGCAAAAGAAAACCAACAGTTATACTCCGATGGGCCCGACCAGAGACAGAGCATCAGGCACCAACCAACATTACCTTGAATTAGATCTCTCTAATTCTCAATAAGCCTTTACGTTGGAACCGTCATAGAATCTGAGGCCTGGCCCACCGGCGTGCAATTAAAGAGGGAAGCAAAGTTGCCAACCGTTAACTACCATGCACGCAGTCTGGTGTATAACATCCATGTTGTACCCAATCTTTTTATATCGAAGAATGATTTTACGAAATTGGGTGCTGAAGTCATTGCGGTTATATATTTTTCTGAATTTATATACTAAGTCACCATAAAATTCGGGTTCCAATAGACCTTGTTGCAGAAGAGATTTAAGTCCAATATTGAATTTTGAAATTAAATCAGAATGGCGTCTATAAAATTTTGAAAAGGCTTTGCGTAGTTCATGGTACCGATAACCCTGATTAAGAAGTTTAGCCGTTAATAATTTATTACCAGTGTTGAAGTCAGTTACAAGACTACACACTGTAGCAAATCGAATCAACTGCGAAATATAAACGCCATAGGATGGCGCACGAGGAACATCACCATCCAAAAAAGGATAATTTACAATCTCAAAATCAAAGTCATCGCGTTTATCATAAATTTTGCACGAAACAAACCCATCTTCAATAGATAGATGTAAATCCAAAAACGGGGCCTCGGTATCAGAAGAATTTGCTTTATTTAACTAAGTTCTGGGGGGTAAATCTGACTGATCAAACCATCGAAATAGGTATTATCGATATTTAATAAATCATCTAAATATCTAGAAGTGGAGCTAAATGCTTCAAAAATTTCAGATTGGTTATCAATAGAAAGCGACAAAATGAAGTCTCTTTCATAACAATACAAATACAGATCAGCCAAAAGAGGTGCGCAATTCGTACCCTTCGAAATACCCACAATTTGTCTAAATAACTTAGTACCGAATCTAATTTAAATATTGTCAAGTAGAAAGGTGAGGGCATCACACACTTTCTGACATGACCAACGTGTATAATTCTTATGCTCTTTAGAAGTGAAAAATGCATTTCTGACATTACATGCAAGATAGAGAGAATCTTCTCTGCGAAAAGCCCATTCAATTAAATCATTAAGCTTTTCTTTTATAAGATTATGAGGAAGTGTAGTGAAAAGAGTGGAAAAATCATAAGTAGACAGACTAGAAGCACGAAAATGTCTGGATTTCAATTTATTTAAAACCTAATTCGAATTTTTTATAGACCAAAACAGATTTAAGGAAGCAGCGATTTCATATCTACATTAATGAAATCAATTTTATAAGGAAACCGATATTTCGGTTCTTTAGATGTTGGCGAAATCGTAATACCAGGAGAAAAACACCTTACCGTCTCGCATGTGACTCGAGCGTGGTCCGAAGCACAGGCGCGAGAGACCTAATGATTAAGAGTTAGCGCTATTACACGGAGGCTCGTCGAGGGCGATGTTGCCTACAACCTGTGTTTTAATAGCGCTCACTCTTAGTCAGAGGTTTTTCATCGCTGTGGTTTCAAATTTAGGCCGAATGACAGCGAGCAAGGAGCCAAGTGTTCACGGCTGTGGGTGGTAATGGCGATCTATCTGGGTACTCGTGCACATGCAAGGATGGAATAGTTGCGCTTCGCTGGAAATAGTTACTAGGTTTTCATTCAAGCATGTCAAAAGCGCGCGGGTATTTGGACGGAATTCTGACTTTGACTTATCAAAGAAGTTGTCGTGTTAACACGCGCTTCATCATCAGAAGTCTATACATACAGCACTAATACTTTTCTATTTTCAGATCCGTAGAAACATCAGTTCAACTGTTAACCAGAACTGTCAGAGAAACAATTTTAAGTATAGTTACCATTCTGCGCATGTACTAGTTGGAGGTAGAAAAATACTATGTCGACAAAAGATAGAAGAATGACCAAGGGAAACTTACTGACTGTTTCTGATCAACTTTCGGTCAGACGGAAGTCAGTCGAGGAAGGACGAGAAGGACCTCACCCGCAGACAACACATGCGCAGATGATGCGGCGAGCATCACGTTTCGACCCACAGCTCATTCAACTGACGCAACAAAGGCGCATGTCAATTTACTCGCGCACGAGCATATCAGGACAGTCACAGTCAACAAAACCAATAAAGTATGAAAATACGTACAAGTTGGAGCCGGATTCGGAAGTACAAGTACACAAAATAAGAGACGTTATGAAAGAATGTTTGAAAGAATGGCTGTTGAACGTTGATGGGTACTCGCCGCAAGTGCGCAATTTGACGGTGGGACTTACAGACGAGATCAAAAAAAGAGTTAAAAATCTGGGCTATTCAAGATACAAGTATGTTGTTACGGTAACTATTTGTCAAGATGGCAAACAATGTATGCAGATGGTGAGTCGCTGTTTGTGGAACAAAGATTCAGACACCTTTGCAGAGGCGATCTTCAAAACAGCCGACATATATGCCATTGCCACTCTGTACGCAATATATTTTGAGTAAAATCTAAGTTGATCAAAATCACATTGTGCAGAATAAATGTCCAAAAAAAAACGAGTACAGAAGATACGTCTAAATGGTATTTCAACTGGGAAAACAGCAGTTCCTTTAGAAATGAGGAATAGACAGAAATCGATAGTCCAGTAGAGTACAGGGGTATGCATTATTTCTGGTCATTACACAGATTATGGGTACTTGTTACAACTGCCCCAGCGAGGCGGTTCTAACGAGTACCTACAATTTTTGTTTTGTGCAGAAATACTAAACAGGTCAGATTTTTTTTTATCTGAAAATTTTCATTTTTGGGTGGTAAAATTTTCAATATATCTGAATAGGTGTGTTTTTTGTAATGAAATATGTTTATGACGAACTAATGAGTTTATAGAATTGCATAAAGGTCATCCAGAGATATCCCGAGTGATCCTCCCTTTTGAAATGGTGGTAGAAACTGAATGAAGTTAATGTACTGAAATAGTGTGCTAACACAAAAGCGGACCAATCTTAACTGATAGATGGAAGACTTGATATTTCAAGAAGTGGAATAAGACTACTAGGTCGATGACCAAAGGACCATGTATTCGAATAAACTGCTATATCCGAATATACAGGATTTCTCAGTGTAAAAACTTTCATTAGATTCAATGTATAAATGCGTTTAGGCTACGTCATTGTCATAACTAGCATCAAAGTATTTTGCTGTTTTCACTTAATATTTAACATGGAACACTTAGAATAAATTATTAAATAGAGGATCTCATCACGAAAACAAGCTTATATAATTTTGACCCCCTCCAATCCGACTTTGATATAGTAAAATGGGGTTTACAGGGGTAAACCTTATTTTTCTTATTTCTGCTCCAAAATGTAGATTGTGGATACTCGTTAGAACCGCCTCGATGAGGCGGTTCTAACGAGTACCCAAAACAATCTATATTTCGAGTAGAGATAAGAAAAATATCACAATTTTTCATCTTAAAAATTCATTTTTTCGGCGATAAAGGTGACAATGTATTTGTATAGGCTTGTTTTCATAATGTTACCCAAGTGGTGTAAAACTTATAAAATTTATGAAACGAGCCTTCGGCGAGTTTAATAAATTCCATACGAGTATAAAATTACCTCGCGTGTCAGTATAACGATTTTGAATCGGCTTTTATCGTTGAAGAAGTTCAAAAGAAAATATTCATTTGTCAAGGACAGCGTCATGACGTTACGCGCCAGTAACTATATTTTTAGCTCACCAGAGCTGAAGGCTCCGTCGTCGCCGTCTGCGTCTGTTGTCTGCGTCGTCTGTCAACACTTTCAAACATCTCTGAAGCCACTGGGCCGACTGAGCCCAAATTTCATTTGGAGCATCCCTGGGCTGGGGGATTGAAAGTATGTGTGTGTGTGTATGTGTGTGTGTGCGCGTGCGTAAGTGCGTGCGTGTGTGTGTGTGTTTTACATCCAGCCAACCACTACGGCAATATGGAGACGACACCTCGATTTGTCGACTCGTTCGAAAGTCTGGTGAAGCTTATGTTTGACAGATGTGCTCCAGACTTCAATTTTAAAAAGGTTTGACTTTATTGCACGCCACATTTGTGAAAGCAGTGGTGTTTACACACATTTACATTGATTGGTTTTAATTTGCTCCAAAACATAGGGTACGGGACACATTAAATATGTTCTATAAAAGGGTTATCCTTTGGAAGCAAGGAATACACCACAGAACCAAAAATATATGGAGTGTACATGTTTTCTGGGCCAGACTAGCTAGTTTTGGCCAATTAGGCCTCATCAGTGACCCTCAGATATTTTCAAAATTCCACAATGGAATCAATGATCCCAAAGGACAAGAAAATATAATCTACACTATGATGTAGGGCAGGGAGACGTTTTACCGCCGCCACATATTCCCCGCACACCAACTGTAGTGAGTTGCTGTTATTCAAACAAGCACCCACACTCAGCGCATGTGAGAACTCGGAGAATCTGTCCTTTAACAAGCATTCGCAATAAAGTTTGGGAAATTCCGTTCCATTTGCAAGTGGAAGTGTTGGAATTTTCCCATTTTTGATGCTTCTAGAGCAAGTTGAGCATAACCATTCCATATTGCATGGAGTAAAATATTATACTTCTTCCTTAGAACTTTCCGTGTTTCGTGTCGTGAAAGAAGCATTTTGCATAGGCGTGTCCCTTAACTACTTGGTGGACATGTCCATGATTCCACAACGCTGTAATTCCACAATTCCTCAGCCATTGTTTCTTCATAGTAGGTTACAATATAACACGGCCATGCGAGATAAAACATCTATCGTGTCAGCTAAAAAGGATTTCTTAATGTATGAAAAGTTTCTTATTTGGACTTTAAAATTGGATTGACAGTGTTTGTTAGAACGCCTTGATTCAGGTGTTTCTAGCGAGACCCAATCAATGTTTGAAAACTACTGCATACTCACGAAAACCATGTTTGTATATTAATGTTATTTATCTAGACTTGACACTATGCTTCTTATTTGGACTCCAACAGATTGAGAACCCCTTGATTGAAGCCGTAACAAACCATGTTTCAATTTATAGTAACACATTCGTGTGGTACAGTGCATTCTTTGAGGTCTCAAAATCAGACGATTTTAAGTTTGTGAAATTCCACATATTGCTTCTCAAAACAGTGGTTGTGTATGCTCTTTAGAACCGTCTCATTGCGGCAGTTCTAACGGGTACCCACAATCTATGTCGTAGAGCAAAGATACAGAAATTAGAGCTGTCAGTGAAACTGACTAGGGCCCAGGCAGTGCCAGCAGAGGAGTTGTTTTTTTTTCAAAGGGCAATAACTCTTAGAGTATTGTATCTGGAGTTACGTAACATGCCATGTAATTGTGTAATGATATTGTGACTTTATATCTAAAGTTTGAAGTTGATGCATTTGACGGTTTGTAAGTTATGAATAAAAAATAAAAGGGTATTACTATTTGGCAACTGTCAATAACTTCAGCTTCATTTTCATTCGGATATCTATTTTGGTTTTGAAATTAAGATGAAAACAAAAGACGAAAAAAGCTGATTTATTTGTTTTGCAAAAGGCAATAACTCTCAGAGTGTTATAGCTGGTGTTAAGTAACTTACCATGGAATTGTTTAATGTTGTTGTGGTCTTACATTTAAAGATTGAAAATGATGCGTTTGAAGGTTTGTAAGTTACAAGGAAAAAAAAAAAGAAAAATGTTGGACAGATGGTTAGATGGACAGATCGACAGACGGATGGACGGACGGACGGACGGATGGACAGACAGGGCATTACAATAGGGCAAGTGTCAATAACTATAGGAAGTTTCATTTGAATATCTATTAATAATAGCGGTTTTAAAATAAAGGTGAAACAAGAGAGCCCAGAGGGCCCTGGTTCGCTCACCTGATCCAATGTATAATAAGTGGGCCCCGAGCGGGGTCAATTTTGGCCCCAGGGCTATAATTTGAACAATTTTGGAGAGGTCCACACGATGAAGCTTCATATCCAATATGAAAGACCTGGGCTTTGTGGTTTCAGAGAAGAAGATTTTAAAGGTTTACCCTGCATAACAAGATTTTCCCTAAATATGTCTATGTAAAACCAAAGGGCCCCGGAGCGGGGGCATTTTTGGCCCAATGGGCCATAATTTGAACAATCTTGGTAGAGGTCCACTAGCTTAAGCTTCATAACAAATATCAAAGACCTAAGCCTTGTAGTTTCAGAGAAGAGTTTTCAAGATTTTCCCTTTATAAGTCTATGTAAAACCAAGGGCCCCGGAGCGGGGCATTTTTGGCCCCAGGGCTATAATTTGAACAATCTTGGTAGAGGTCCACAAGATGAAGCTTCACATCAAATATCAAAGACCTGGGCCTTGCAGTTTCAGAAAAGAAGATTTTTACAGATTTTCCCTATATAAGCCCATGTAAAACCAAAGGGCCCTGGGGCGGGGGCATTTTTGGCCAAGCTCTATAATTTGAACAATCTTGGTAGGGGTCCACTAGATGAAGTTTCATACCAAATAACAAAGACCTGGGCCTTGCAGTTTCAGAGAAGAAGATTTTTAAAGATTTTCCCTATATAAGCCCATGTAAACAAAAGGGCCCCCGGGCTGGGGCATTTTTGGCCCCAGCACTATAATTTGAACAATCTTGGTATGAGTCCACTACATGAAGCTTCATACCAAATATCAAAGAACTGTGCCTTGTGGTTTCAGGGAAGAAGATTTTTAAAGATTTTCCCTATATAAGCCCATGAAAACCCAAAGGGCTCCGGTGCGGGGGCATTTTCGGCCCAGCACTATAATTTGAATAATCTTGGTAGGGGTCCACTAGATGAAACTTCATACCACATTTCAATGTCCTGGGTCTTGCGGCTTCAGAATAGAAGATATTTAAAGATTTTCCCTATATAAGCCCATGTAAAACCAAAGGGCCACGGTGCGCGGGCATGTTTAGCTCCAGCACTATAATTTGAACAATCTTGGAAGGGGTCCACTAGATGAAGCTTCATATTAAATATCAAAGACCTGGGCCTTGCGGTTTCAGAGAAGAAGATTTTTAAAGATTTTCCCTATATAAGCCCATGTAAAACCAAAGGGCCCCGGTGCGAGCGCATTTTCGGCCCCAGCACTATTATTTGAACAATCTTGGTAGGGGTCCACTAGATGAAGCTTCATACCAAATATCAAAGACCTGGGCCTTGCGGTTTCAGAGAAGAAAATTTTTAAAGATTTTCCCTATATAAGCCCATGTTAAACAAAAGGGCCCCCGGGCTGGGGCATTTTTTGCCCCAGCACTATAATTTGAACAATCTTGGTAGGGGTCCATTAGATGAAGCTTCATACCAAATATCAAAGACCTGTTCCTTGTGGTTTCAGGGAAGAAGCTTTTTAAAGATTTTCCCTATATAAGCCCATGTAAAACCAAAGGGCCCCGGTGCGGGGGCATTTTCGGCCTCAGCACTATAATTTGAAAATCTTGGTAGAGGTCCACTAGATGAAGCTTCATTCCAGATATCAATGTCTTGGGCCTTGTTGTTTCAGAGAAGAAGATATTTAAAGAGTTTCCCTATATAAGCCAATGTAAAACCAAAGGGCCCCGGTGCGGGGGCATTTTTAGCTCCAGCACTATAATTTGAACAATCTTGGTAGGGGTCCACTAGATGAAGCTTCATACCAAATATCAAAGACCTGGGCCTTGCAGTTTCAGAGAAGAAGATTTTTAAAGATTTTTCCTATATAAGCCCATGTAAAACCAAAGGGCCCCGGTGCGGGGGCATTTTCGGCCCCAGCACAATAATTTGAACAATCTTGGTAGGGGTCCACTAGATGAAGCTTCATACCAAATATCAAAGACCTGGGCCTTGCAGTTTCAGAGAAGAAGATTTTTAAAGATTTTCCCTATATAAGCCCATGTAAAACCAAAGGGCCCCGGTGCGGGGGCATTTTCGGCCCCAGCACTATAATTTGAACAATCTTGGTAGGGGTCCACTAGATGAAGCTTCATACCAAATATCAATGTCATTGGCTTTGGGGTTTCAGAGAAGAAGATTTTTTAAGTTTTCGATGAAAAAGATCTATTTTTGGCTCCTGTGACCTATATGTGCAACGGACCGGAACCATTTGAACAACTTTGAAAGGGGACCACCTAAGGATCATTCCTATGAAGTTTGGTCAAAATCTGATCAGTGGTTTAGGAGGAGATGTCGTTTGAAGAAAAAGTTTACGGACGCACGCACGGACGCACGACGGACGACGGACAAAAAGTGATCCCAAAAGCTCACCTTGTCACTACGTGACAGGTGAGCTAAAAAGACGAAAAAGCTGATCTTTTTTTAAGTTTCTCAAAGGGCCATAACTCTAAGAGTAATGAATCTACTGTAACGTAACTTGTCATAAATTGTGTAATGATAATGGGACCATATATTTAAAGTTTGAAGTTGATAGGTTTGACGGTTTGTAAGTTATTAAGAAAAAACATGAAAATGTGGACATTTGTAAAGTTTTTCAAAGGGCCATTACTCTGAGAGTATTGTAGCTAGAGTTACGTAACTTGCCATGAAATTGTGTAATGATATTGTGACCTTATATTTAAAGTTTGAAGTTGATGCGTCTGACGGTTTTTAAGTTATTAAGAAATATTAAGAAAAAAAAATGGACGGACAGACGGACGGACGTACCACCATTTGGGCGTTTAGGAGCTTTGCAGATTAAGTGTTTTTTTTTTGTCCAATTTTAAGTGGTTGTCAGTTTTCTTCCAACATTTCAGTGTTACGGGGTTACAAGTTTAAGTGTTTTTGTCTAAAAACATATCCAATTATAAGGTGATTGGACAGAAAATAAATGTTCAGGGCTTCTCAAACTAGAAATGTGCCCACATGACACAGATACCCCTCAATCGCACATGGGACACAGAAATAAGTGTTGTGGCCCCCCCCCCCCCCCCCCCAAGTTTTGGGAGAAAAATGCCTTCTCAACATCTGTTTGTTTGTTTGTTTGTTTGAATTCAGTTTAACATCCCCAGCAACACTATTTAGGTCATTTTTGAGACGTTAACAAATACATTTCATTCCTTGAAAAAGTACTTTGTGGTTTTATCAAGTGTATACATGTATTCTTTAATATGTGGTCCATATCGGTGTCCATACTTAAGGTGGTTAGTAACCACTTAAACACTGGACCACTTTTATCCCCTTAGAGTGTCTATATCTGTGTCCGTACAAAGGTGGTTATAGTGTCCGTAGCTATATCCATACTTACGTGGTTAGTAAGGAAAGTAGCCCCATAAGCACTGGAACACCCAATGATCTAATCTGGCCCAGAAAATGAGGGATAAACTATAAGCTCATATGACAGGGCACTAATGATAGAAGTATGGCCATACTTTACGCTCGTATGACCAAACAATAAGAAAACAAATTTAAGAACCCTACCTTAGTCTTCAATGTGACATTGTTGTCTCAAGATGGTAAACATTTCTACCAAATAATGTCAAAATCCGTTGATGAATGACAAAATTATGGAATGGATACCTAAAGGCTATATGTGACCTCAAAATGTGACCTTAAACGTGCTGCTAAACACATCGCTCTTGCGCGAAACTGATTGTTTCATGATCATTTATGGTAAACAGTTCTGCCAAGGTATTTCTAATTTCATCAAGGAATAAAGTAATGGACCGGACACAAAAATATACCCGCTTTTTAATGACATTTTAATGACACTCTGTCATTTCTAGCTGTCCTGCGTGTTGTAAAGTAGTTCCGGCTTTCTAACGACTTTCTTCCGGCTTTGACCGCCAAAGAAATATGAGTCCGCACAAAAATGTAGTCCGGTTTGGCGAAGTTATCAAAATTGTACATTCTATAATCGCAATACAACCTTTTGAAGCAGACGACTTGACGATTTTATCTTACCTTTCAGAGAATAGATTCAGCATTTCATATGAATCAGCTGCATCATGCGATACTGTATACCAAAATCAATGCGGCGCCTGCTCAGACGTCTGCTCAGGTTTTACACTGTTTTCTAACAGTGCTGTCAATATTTAATTCTTAAAGACCAGCCGGACAGCTGCAGACCAGAATATTAATGGGTTTTCCGACATTCGAGGTCAAGTCTAGGTCAGTTACAACTAGGTGTATATCAGACTTTGCGAGAAAGGCTTTCCCTTTCAACCCTTGAATATGGTACAGATACCTATGCAAACAGTGTAGGTCCTGTGATAAAATTCTAGGTGTCATATTTAGCAGAATGGACAAGCCCAACTTCAGTGATGGAAGAGTACACTCCAGATGGCAGTGAATAAAAGCACTGACAACACTCATGCCGATTGTCTCTATGCAGGCTGGTCATGAACGAGGACTTGGACTGGTCCGTTTAAACTTAACGGATGTTAGTAGCTGATGCAAAAAATGTAGAACAAGATCAGCACCGTGTTCTGTGGCGTTTGATCTCAGTCTACATTGTTTGCCAGATCGAACATTGTATTCAAGTGCAGATTTTACAGTTAACACTTACATGTACCCAAGACTCACAAACGACCCGGCTATGTTTGGGTTGATTGTTTGGTAAGACTGAAGAGGGTCATCCTGGAATCATTAGTTGAGCTTGGCAAACAGTGTAGACCAAGTTCGGACGCTGCAGAACAAGCTTCTTATCAAAATCTTCACTATTTGTTTGGAATTTCAGAGTTCAATTAAACAGTTTAATCTCAGCCCAGGACTTTTACCCCAACCTACATCCCACCAACACTTTCGGTGCTTTGATTTTGAAACCAAACGGTTGCATGATTACAACACGCTTAGGCGCCATGCCCTTAAGCTAAAAGGGTTAAATCAATCAACCGTGACGTATGGTTACCAGTCCGGCCACGATCCTGTGTTTTGTTTTGTTTGATTTGAGGTTTAACGTCCCCGTTAACACTGTATAGGTGATTTTGGAGACGTTGCTTCCAATTTTGTGGGACTTTTACCCGACACTAAGATGAAATGACATCTCAAGCCCTGCCGCCCAAATGAAACCAATAGGTTTTATATGCATGGACGGTCCGACTCGCACCTCTTGCCTGGGCAGGCTTAGATCCTCTAAGCAGATTACCAGTACTCGTGTGCGGGTCGGTTTCAGCTCTGCTTGGAAGCATCATGCAGCCCATCTATTTCTTTAAGCCCCGGTGGGCGGGGGCAAACGATCCTGTGTACCACCTTCACACCGGCACTGAAAGAAACCACATGATCAGGATAAAACTTTTGATGTTTGATGTAAGGTCGTGCCTAGGAAAGAAGAAATTGTATTTTGTTCTCAAAAAGGCATCAGGTGAGAACGTATTGCAACATTTTTCATTAAACCCTGGACAGTTAGAGTGAGTGAGTGAGTGTTTGAGTTTTACGTCCCACCAACAGCTAAGGTCATACGAAGACGATACCTCGGTTTAAAGACACATCCGAAAGTCTGGAGAAGACCGGGATCGATCCTGCGATCCCTGGTTTACGAGGCGAGTAGCATAACCACTACACCACGGAGGCTTCTAATGGTCAGTTAGAAGCTGGTCGCAAAGCGGATGGCGTTGACTCTGATTTTGGGTGCCACATGTGTGTGATCTATTTGTCTGTTGGAGCGACATCTTACTATCAACAGAAGACGCTAGTGGACGTCGACGTAGCGGAAGACCGACGTCAGTACGTCAAGATTGATTCATCCGACAGACGCATATGCGAAGCAGATTTCCGCCGGCATCTGCTACACTGTACCTGTAGATAAACAAAGGGTTTCAACTACCGACTAATAAGCACTGACACTGTCCGTTGCCCTAATGCGATGCACTTTTGAGAGCTAGGCGTCCCTGTCGTGACCAAAATTAAGACGTCGACACAGTACGGAACACTTACGCTGGTGCATGAAATACGTACATGAATATTGGCGTCTACGCGACTCGGGTGTTACGCGTTTCAGTGACACATCGCACTTCAGCGTGAATCACGCCGATTGTCGTTTCGGGATGTTTCGACATATAGGTGTAAGGTATGCCGAGGCGACGCGTGCGTAATAGAGCATGACATATCGGATGGAATAAGCGAAATGGTATGTCGAGCAATTGCATGTAGCTAGCGACATTAAGAACATTCATGATCATGGCTGAGACGTTAACTGAACAGCGAGACGTTATGTACATCAATCAAGTGCATCGACCTCACGTGGTTGCATTTATTTGTTTACGCTCAGAATCCGGGATATCTAATGCAGCAGCTTTATAGTGCTGTTCTTACTCAAAAATGTCTTCAAGCCAATGGAAGTCATGTGCTGGACTGACTAGCCTTTCTCCTCCGATCTCTTTGTGAAAACTAGAGTATCTTTTGTGGGGAGGTATCCACAACCGACCAGACAAAAATGTTACTAATTGACAGTAGCATTGTTAAAACTTGAATTTTAATGTTTGGTTTTGAAAACGTAAATATTTTCTTTCCAAAATGAAACATCGAATGGCATTTCATGTTACCATCGGTGTATAGACATCTGCAAACATATCATACAATGTCATTTGCAGAACTACTTTTCTAAATTTTAAGATCTTTTTAGAAAGGTTGTCTGTAAGTTTTCACAGTGTTTTGATTTTCTCATAGAATCTGTCATTTCAGTGCCTTTGGCGCTTTGATTAACATTGAAATTGAAGCTACTGACACATCAGCACATGATGGTTAACGTTTCTACAAAATAATTTCGAAACCTGTCGAAAAATCACAACGTTTCGAACCCATCAGGCAAAGCTAGACCCTACTTTGGATGTTTGACTAAGTTCAGATATTTACTGCGGTCTTTCGCGCAACATTTCGTCTCATGACAGCAACCATTTTAGCCAAGTTGTTTCAAAATCAATCAAGATAACAAAGTTATGGACTGGACATGAACATCATACCCTGTATTTGACTCTTTACCTCTAAGTGTGACCTTGACACTGAAGCTTCGGACATGTTTGAACCACAGTAAAATCGAGGGTGCTAGAGGGTCCCATAAAGCATATTCAAACCCACCAGTAATTTTTACTGACCATTCCAAGTCGGCGCTTTTGCTGTGGTTCCCTCCAATTGGTGATTCGGATTCTTTTCCCAGTTAAGAATGTTGTTCCTTTTTCGTTGTGTTTGGATTATCTGAGTCACCACCTGTTTGGGAAAGGGCTGCTGACTCGTTTTTTGTCCAGCTTTCTTTTTTGTTTACAGTCGTAACTCCATGTTTCAAGTTCTTTCCATTGTGTATTGTGGGTGGGGGATTAGGGATCAGATTACACCAGTTCCTGATTGCTACCATTTTCAATATCCATACTTAAGTGATTAGTGTGTCCATAGCTATGTCCATTTTTATTTGATGAGTATTGATAGTAACCCATTAAACACTGCAACACTACTCAGAACTATATTCGTGGAGCAGAAGAGGCACACATTTGGCCCCTTAATGGGTCCATTTCAGTCTCATAAGCTTGACTTGCCCGTAGTTTTGTCCATACTTATGTGGTTAGTATGGACAGTAACAACTTAAACACTTGAATACAGTACTATATAAGTGAACTCGGAGCAAATCTACCACACTTTGTCCCCATAGTGTGTCCATATCAGTGTTCATACTCGAGTGCACGATTTGTCCGTAGTTGTCCATACTTAAGTGCTATGAATGGATCGTAACCACTTAGAGACACATTTTTCGATTACATAACATCCTAATTACTGTTTATTAAAGAACCCAGCATTGAGATATTCAGGCTGTCGTACAGGTAGGGGACCAAGAGAGGGTGATAAATTACCTAGGGATGTGACTTTGACAAATGACATCTATTCATTTACACCTAAGTCCTTATTTTGATTTGCATGGAAGAAACAACAGACATTTTTCCGATTTTATATTTAGTAGCCATTATTTATAATCATTACAGAAAATGCCAATTCAAATATATTGGTAAATTTTTTCCACCAAAAATGATTGTTTTTTTTTTTCAGATAAAATCCTGATAACTTTATTATTTCTGCTCTAAACGTATATTGTGGGTACTCATTAGAACCACCTCGGCGAAGCGGTTCAGACGAGTACCCACAATTTGTTTTTACAGTGTGGCTGCTCGTTTGAACTGCTTCTATGAGGCTGTTCTAACGAGGACACACAATATATGTTTTTGAGGAAGAAGGAACATCCCCTAAACCCCGCTTTCTATAGAGAAAATGGGGGTTTAAGGGGGTATACATTATTTTCCTTATTTCTGCTCCAAGTCAAAGGTTGCGTGTGCTCGTAAGAATCGTCTCATTGTGTCATAGGTTGTGGGTACTCGTTTGAAACGCCTCGTTGAGGCGGCTCTAACGAGCACCCACAACCTATGTTTGCAATATAAATAAGAAAAATAAATTCAATTGTGTTTGTTATTTTAGTTTTAAACTTGAAAAGGTGAAAAATAAAATCTAAAAAAAAAATCTGATTTTTCTCTTTTCTGATATGATTGTGTCTAATGGCCCCCGCCCATAGGGGCTTGAAGACATATATGGGCTGCATGAGGCTTCCACGCAGAGCTGAATCCGGCCCGCACACTAGTACTGGTAAACCGCTTAGAGGATCTAAGCCTGTCATGGAACCGCGGTGCGAGGTGGACCGTCCATGCTAATAAACCCTATTGGTGTCATTGGGCGACAGGGCTTGAGATGTCATTTCATCTCAATGTCGGGTAAAAGTCCCACAAAATTGGAAGCAACGTCTCCAAAATGACCTTTACAGCGTTATGGGGAACGTTAAACCTCAAATCAAACAAAATTGTGTCTAAAACAAAGAACATTTTATAGTGCTATCTAGACTCTAACAAAAAAAAAATGCTAATGTTTTAGACATTATATGATTTGTGTATCATATACTTTCAATCAAAATAAAATAAGCAAGTAAAAGTATAAATAAATATAAATAAATAAAGGTTAATTGATTGATTAAATTTCTAGGTTAATCAATTCATTTACCTTGTTGGTTTACTTCTTCGCACTTTTGAGTAAAGGAAACAATGGATATCATTGTTTTTCTTTACTTTATTTTAAAATAAAAAAGAAGTTATTTAAACAATATATTGTTGGAAACAGCCTCAGTAAATTATAATATCACTCAAGTACTATTATTGAGCCCCCTATTAAACAAGAAATCTGCTCCTAATTACCTCATAATCACTTAGATAAGATAAGCCTTTGATGTGCGCTATTGTCCGAAGGAAATGTTTATTGGAGATCATAAGACAGGTCAACTCTTTTATATAAGGAAAAAATGTGTCTTTAAACACTGGAACACTTCAGAACTATTTTATGCAAAAGAACTGGCAAATATTTGCCCCATTAGAGTGTCCATATCGGTGTCCGTACTAAAAGTATCAATATGCCCATAGCTGTATCGTTACATATGTGCTTAGTATGGACAATAACCACTAAAACACTGGAACACCCTCTCAGAACTATATGCATGAAACAAAACTGGTGTACCTTAGTCCCCTCAGGGTGTCCATGTCAGTGTCCGTACGTAGGTGGTTAAACGTCCGTAGCTATGTCCATACTTACGTGGTTTGTATGGAAAGTAACCACTTAGTTCTCAGAGCTTATCGCAGTGCCTATGTACATGGAATATAGCTGGGACACCTTTGACCCCTTAGAGTGTCCATACCAGTGTCCGTACTTAGGTGGTTAATATGTCCATACCTATGTCCATGTTTATGTGGTTTGTATGGACAGTAACCACTTAAGCAATGGAGTATTCCCTCGGAACTATATATATATATATATATATATATATTATATATATATATATATATATATATATATATATATATATATATATATATATATATATATATATATATATATATATATATATACTCGGAGCAGAACTGTGACACCATGTCCCCTTAGTGTGTCCATATCAGTGTCCCTATTTAGGTGGTTAACATGTTCCTAGTTATGTCCATGTTTATATGGTTTGTATGGACAGCAGCCACTTAAACACTGCAACACCCTCTCAGAATTATAAACATGGAATAGAGAAGGCACATTTTTGTCCCCTTAGATTGTCAATAACGGTGTCCGTACTTAGTTTTTTAATATGTCCATAGCTATATCCATACAAATGTGGTTTGTATGGACAGTAACCACTTACACACTGCAACACCCTCTCAGAACTATATACATAAAACCGAGATGACACATTTTTGTCCCATTAGAATGTCCTTACCAGTATCCATTCTTAAGTGGTTAATATGTCCATAGCTATATCCATACTTATGTGGTTTGTGTGGATAGTAACCACTTAAACAATGGAACACATCCTCAGAACTATATATATATAGTTGGAGCAGAACTGCGACACTTGGCCCCTTAGAGTGTCCATTTCAGTGTCCGTACTTAGGTGGTTAACATGTCCATAGTTATGTCCATACTTATGTTGTTTGTAACCATTTGAACACTGCAACACCCTCTCAGAACTTTATACATGGAACAGAAATGGCACATTTTTGTCCCCTTGTTGTGTCCATACCAGTGTCCGTAATTAGTTGGTTAATATTCCCATATGTGGTTTGTATGGACAGTAACCACTTAAACAATACTCGGAGCAGTACTACCACATTTTGTCCCCTTATAGTGTCGATATCAGTGTCCAAACTTAGATGGTTAACTTGTCCATAGGTTTGTCCATACTTATGTGTTTTGAATGGACAGTAACAAAACACAGAACACATCCTCGAAACTTTTCTTGGAACTGGAACAAATCCATGTGGCTGTGTCCGTACCTAAGTTGGTTAGAGAAAGTGTTCATTGATTCCATTTCATACCCTCAACCACGGACAAATGTAAACGTCACACACATCTTGTGGTTCTCAATACTTATTTGAAAGCATGACAGTAGACCAGATAAGAGAGTCACTGTTCATTATTAAAGGATACATATTTGGCGAGGCAGTTCGAGTGAGGACCCACAACTTAGTTTTCATTTAGAGGTAAGGAAAATTATCTCAGAATTATCACAATTTCTTCCCTCATCTTGTCGACTGATAGGAGTCCATTTATCCCCAGTAACAATAAATGCAAATCACCTTGGAGACCATAAAATCAAAATTCTCATTAAAACTATGAAACATGGTCAAAGATATTGAAAATAGATTTGGAATTATGTACAAAGTAGACTGGGAATGGATTGGAAAATTGTTCCATTCCCATCCCGCCCCATCCCCAATAAACAAGGAAAAACTGTTTTCCCTCTACTTTTTATGATAAAAGTAGGTTATCTTGAAGAAAGTATTTTTGATCAAAATTCTCACTTAAAACCATGAAAAATAGTACAAAAAATACTGAAAATAGTTTACGAAAATTGTAAAAAGCAGATCAGAAAGTTTTTGCCTAACACAGTCACTTTTCAAATGCCACTTTGTTGATTGTGGTTATAAATGCCAAGTTTTAATACTTCAACTATTAAACTACATGTATTTCTTTTGATTTTGTTCGTCTTGAGACTTTTTGACAGTTGCTTTCAGCTAAGACATCTTTTTATTGTTTTTTTTTTTCAATGCCTTCTGCATAGTTGACCACCTTTAGCTCCGTCATTGGTGATTGCCGACAAACAGTCCTTTTGACTCGTTAAGATTTCATTATAGTGAAGCTATTTAATGTTTGTTTCTTTCTCTTTGTGTCTTGGATGGGAGGTGTGAGGTACTTCTATTGATTCTGCTCATTGCCTTCACGTCTAATCTTCATTCCGGGACATGTTTTCTTTGAAATGAGATCCAAAAAAAGTCTTGAAGTATATAGATGACTTCAGGCAGCTCTTCCTTCGACCATGTGAATCTTTTGACTGCACCTAAACAAAATGAGAAGTGGGCTGATAAATAAAAGCACTGGTCAGTTGGTGGTCAGTTGTCTCTGAGTGTCGGCTGGAACATTGATCCTGAATGGTGTCATAGCGAACATTTCCTTTAACCCCTACTTTCCAACTGTAAGAAAACAATGTAGATCATGATCAGACACTGTATTCTTCGGTGGCTGATACTGTAAACAAACATTGTAGACCCTGGTCAGACGCTGCTTTCAGCGGCATCTGATATGGGTCTAATTAATTTGTCAAGCCCAACCCCTTGATTCTATTCGCGATTCTAAACGGGCCTCCATGACCTTGTGGATAAGAGCGCTGATTCTTAATCGTTTGGCCTCTCACCGCTGTGGGTTCGAGCCTGGCTCGGGTCACATGTGGGACGCCAAGTTCTGCAACGGAAGGTCAGGTGGTTTTTCCTCCTTGTACTCGTTTTCGCCCACCTCTGCTTAGCGATCGGTTCGTTATGAATGCAATTATCTGGAAAAGGCTCCAAAGCTCCCCCCCCCCCCTTCAAAAAGGAAAACAATTCCAGATTTTATATCATTTCATGATCGTGTTTCTTACTCTTTGGTGTTTATGATGGGAGGTGTTCGGTAGTTGTATCGATCATCGCCATCACTTCTACTTCTATGGATAAAAATACGTTGACCTCACAACCAGCGATAGAATTTACGTGACCTTTTTTCTTAAAAAAAAAAAACAAAAAAAAAAAAAAAACAAGAGGGCCATGATGGCCCTGGATCGCTCACCTGATCCAATGAGTAACAAGTGGGCCCCGGGGAGCGCCATTATTAACCCCAGGGCTATAATGTGCATAGTGTTGAGAGAGGTCTAAAAAGGTGAAGCTTCATACAAAATATCAACATAGGCTATAATTTGAAAAATCTTGGCAAAGGTCCACTAGATGAAGCTACACACCAAACAGCAAAGACCTGGGCCTTGCGGTTTTAGAGAAGATTTTTTGAAAGATATTCTCTACATAAGTCTATGTAAAACCAAATGGCCCTGGCGCGGGGGCATTTTTGGCCTCAGGTCTATAATTTAAACAATCTTGATAGAATTCCACTAGATGAAGCTTCATACCAAATAAAAAAGACCTGGGCCTTGCTGTTTCTGAGTAGAAGATTTTTAAAGGTTATCTCTATATAAGTTTATGTAAAACCAAAGGGCCCCGGGGCGGAGCATTAGTGACCCGAGGGCTATAATTTGAACATTATTGGTAATGGTCGACAAGATGAAGCTTCATACAAAATATCAAAGAATTGGGCCTTGCACTTTCAGAGAAGAAGATTTTTAAAGATATCCCTATATAAGTCTATGTAAAACCAAAGGGTATCGGGGCTGGGGAATTTTTGGCCCCAGGGCTATAAGTTGAACAATCTTGATAGAGGTCCACTAGATGAAGCTTCATACCAAATATCAAAGACTTAGGCCATGTGGTTTCAGAGAAGATTTTCAAGATTTTCACTTTATAAGTCTATGTAAAACCAAAGGGCCCCGATGCGAGGGCATTTCTGGCCCCAGGGCTATAATTTGAACAATCTTGGTAGGGGTCTACAAGATGAAACTTTATACCAAACAGCAAAGACCTGGGCCTTGCTATTTCAGAGATGAAGATTTTTAAAGATTTTCCCTATATATAAATAGACGTGAAGGCAAAGATCAGGAATCGATACAATCAACCCAAGCCTATGTAAAACCAAAGGGCCCCGGGGCGGGGGGATTTTTGACCCCAGCACTATAATTTGAACAATCTTGGTAGGGGTTCACAAGATGAAGCCTTATACTAAATAGCAAAAACCTGGGCCTTGCGGTTTCAGAGAAGATTTCTAAAGATTTTCCCTATACAAGCCCATGTAAAAGCAAATGGACCCGGGGCGGGAGCATTTTTGGCCTCAGCACTATAATTTGAACAATCTTGGTAGTGGTCAACTAGATGAAGCTTCATACCAAATAGCAAAGACCTGGGCCTTGCGGTTTCAGAGAAGAAGATTTTTAAAGATTTACCCTATATAAGCTCATGTAAAACCAAAGGGCCCCGGGGCGGGAGAACTTTTGGCCCCAGCACTATAATTTGAACAATATTGGTAGGGGTCCACTAGATGAAGTTTCATACCAAATATCAAAGTCTTTGGCCTTGTGGTTTCAGAGAAGAAGATGTTTCAAGATGTTCACTATATAAGTCTATATAAAACCAAAGGGCCCCGGTGCGGGGGGGGGGGGGGCATTTTTGGCTCCAGGGCTATAATTTGAACAATCTTGGTAGCGGTCCACAAGATGAAGCTTCATACTAAATATGAAAGACCTGGGCCTTGCTGTTTCAGAGAAGATTTTTAAAGATTTTCCCTATATAAAATCAAAGGGCTCCGGGGCGGGGGATTTTTTTAAAGATTTTCCCTATGTAATATCAAAGGGCTCCGGGGCGGGGGAATTTTTGACATTTTTGACATTAGCTATATAATTTGAACAATCTTGGTAGGGGTTCACAATAATTTAATTATCTGGCCTAAGGGCGAGGATGATGGCCATGTAAAATCGATTGAAGCCCCACCCCCACCCCACCCCCTCCCCCCACCCCCCAGTGGAATTCTTTCCACTGACCGTTCCAAGGCGCGTCTTCTGTAGCGGTTTATTTATGTTGTTATTTGTTACGTATCACTTGTGACTTTTTATTTTGGATGGCCATTTGGCCATTTTGTGGGAAAGTAACTGTCCTTATGGCCATCCTTTGTTTAGGTTTCCATTATGGTCTTGTCGCTTCATGTTTGTGTTTCTTTCCCTTTGCTGTCTTTGATGGTTGGAGTAAGTTAGTTGTATCGATTCCTGATCTTTGTTTTACTTCTACTTTTCATACAAAATAGCAAAGACCTGGTCCTTGCGGTTTCAGAGAAGAAGATTTTTAAAGAGTTTCCCTATATAAGCCCATGTAAAACCAAAGGGCCCCGGGGCGGAGCATTTTTGGTCCCAGCCCTATAATTTGAACAAAATTTGTAAGGGTCCACTAGATGAAGCTTCAAACCAAATATCAAAGACCTGGGCCTTGCGGTTTCAGAGAAGAAGATTTTTAAAGATTTTCCCTATATAATCCTATGTAAAACAAAAGGGCCCCGGGGCGGGGGCATTTTTGCCCCAGCACTATAATTTGAACAATCTTGGTAGGCGTACACAAGATGAAGCTTCACACCAAATATCAAAGACCTGGGCCTTGCGGTTATAGAGAAGAAGATTTTTAAAGATTTTCCCTATATAAGCCCATGTAAAGCCAAAGGGCCCCGGGGCGGGGGCATTTTTGGCCCCAGCACTAATTTGAACGATCTTGGTAGAGGTCTACTAGATGAAGCTTCATACCAAATATGAAAGATCAGGGCCTTGTGGTTTCAGAGGAGAAAATTTTTAAAGATTTTCGGTGAAAAAAAAATAATCTATTTTTGGCTCCTGTGACCTAGATGTGCAACGGACCGGAACCATTTGAACAACCGTGAAAGGGGACCATCTAAGGATCATTCTGCGAAGTTCTGTCAAAATCCGATCAATGGTTTAGGAGGAGATGTCGTTTGAAGAAATTGTTTACGCACGTACGGACGCACGACGGACAAAAAGTGATCCCAAAAGCTCACCTCGTCACTACGTGACGGTGAGCTAAAACAAGAGGGCCATGATGGCCCTGGATCGCTCACCTGATCCATATTGTACAAACGGATATTGTGGGTAATATATGGTGGTGTGGAGGGTTTGAGCAATTTTGGTTGGACCCAAAGACCATTTCTGTGAAATTTAGTCAAAATCAGTCTGCCTGTTTAGGAGTAGAAGTCATTTTGAGAAGTAGAAGTCATTTTAGATGAAAATACATCTCAAGCCCTGCCGCCCAATGAAACCAATTGGGTTTAAATGCACAGATGTTTCCCCTTGCACCACTTTGCCTGGACAGGCTAAGACCTTCAAAGTTGTTTAAAAATACTCCTGTAGAAGCACCTTGCAGCCAAGGTGGGTGGGGCCAAAACTTTCAAAAGCCATCTGTCTCTAAAAGGAAGCAATTTTATAGGAATGTTCCATGAGTGACCCGCTAACAAAATTGCTCAAAATATTTTGCTGTACTGAGCATGATGGCCACCACAGCTAAAAACCTCAAACCTCATTCCTGTCAAATAATTTCATAATCCATCCACTGGTTAAGGAGAAAAAATCGTTTAAAGGTTTTTCTATTTTTAGCTCTGGCAGCCATCTTGTTTACCCGAGCGATACGGCATGAGTAATTTTGGTAGAGGGTCACCCAAGGAACATTCCTGTAAAACAATTTCCAAATCCATCCATTGGTTAAGGAGAAGAAGTCGTTTAAAGGTTCTTCTATTTTAGCTATGGTGGCCATTTTGTTGACTTGAGCGAAACTGTTTGAGCAATTTGGTAGGGGGTCACTCAAGGAACATTCTGGTGAAATAGTTTCAAAATCCATCCACTGGTTAAAGAGAAAAAGTCGTTTAAAGGTTTTTTTCTATTTTAAGCTCTGGCGGCCGTTTTGTTCACCCGAGCGGAACGATATGAGCAATTTTGGTGGACGGTCACCAAACAAACATTCCTGTGAAATAATTTCAAAATCAATCCACTGGTTAAGGAGAAAAAGTCGTTTAAACGAATTCTATTTTAGCTCTGGTGGCCATTTTATTCATCCGAGCAGAATGGTATGGGCAATTTTGGTAGAGGGTCACCAAAGGAGTGAGTGAGTGAGTGAGTTTAAGTTTTACGTCCCATCAAAACAGCTAAGGTCATACGGAGACGGGACCTCGGTTTAAAGACTCATCCGAAAGTCTGGAGAAACCCGGGATCGAACCTGCGACCCGTGGTTTACAAAGCGAGTAGCGTAACCACTCGACCACGGAGGCTTCTAGGGTCACCAAAGGAACATTCCTGTGAAATAATTTCAAAATCCATCCACTGGGTAAGAAGAAGAAGAAGTCGTTTAAAGTTTTTTTTTTCTATTTTAGCTCTGGTGGCTATTTTGTTCACCCGAGCGATACGGTATGAGCAATTTTGGTAGAGGGTCACCCAAGGAACATTCCTGTGAAATAATTTTAAAATCCATCCACTGGTTATGGGGAAGAAGTCGTTTCAAGGTTTTTTTCTGTTTTAGCTCTGGTGGCCATTTTGTTCAACCGAGCGGAACGGTTTGAGCAATTTTGGTAAAGAGTTACCCAAGGAACATTCCAGTGAAATAATTTCAAAATCCATCCACTGGTTAAGAATAAAAAGTCGTTTAAAGGTTATTCTATTTTTAGCTCTGGTGGCCATCTTGTTCACCCGAGCGGAACGGTTTGAGCAATTGTGGTAGAGGGCCTGGCTGATCTTGTTTTTTTCTGATTTTTGTTTTACGGCCCTTTCAATGTTATTCACTTATTTCAAGCTGAGCGTTAATCAGAGGTGGGCAAAAACCGGAGTACCCGGATAAAACCGACATGACCAACTTAAGTCTACATCTATCTGACGAAATTTTCCCCATCATAAGTCAATGTGCAATTTTTTCGTCCTTCGAGGGAACTTCAACCCGGAGCTAATATGCCTATTTAAAGACAGACCAGGTCCATTCAGATTTACATGTATAGACCAGTTCAATTCAGATTCTGGGCTCATTTACTTTGCACATGACCCAAAGATGAATATTAACGAAATATATTTCATTCCTTAAATACAGTGCTTAGTGGATTTGTCAAATGTTTAGTCTTAAATATGTGGTCAAAAGCCCATAACGGTGTCCACAGGTAATTAGTATCACAGTAATCACTTAAACATGGGGACAGCCATGCAAGGTTATAGAACTTGAGAAGTATCTGGCACACTTTTGTCTCCTTAGAGTTTCTATATCTGTGTCTATACTTAAGTGGTTAGTAAGTACAGTATCCCCATAAGCACTGGAACTCCAAAGGGCCCAAGCTGGCCCAGGAATTCTCTCTCACCTGAGAATAGAGAGAAATGAGCTCAGTCCAGGGAGAGATGGGTTCGGACAGAGTACTAATGACAGAAGTATGGCTATACTTTAAGCTCATATGAGCTGATTTTTTATTCCTCTATTTCAATATATGACCAAACAATGATAAATCAATTTAAATTAACTAGCATATGTGAGCTCAAAATGTGACCATGACCTTGCTGCCACACACCTTGCTCTTGCGCATGACTGATTGTCCCGAGATGGCAAACATGTCTGCCAAGATATTTCAAAATTCACCAAGGAATGACAAAGCTATGGACCAGACCTCTGTTGAAAGAATATTTGTAGAACCTTGCCCAAGGTTCTGCACATAAAATTCTATTCAAATCAATTCAGCTCAGAGGATTTTTCCTCTGTTCTGACGTATACAGTCAACGTGGGCAACAGAGGATTTTTCCTCTGTTCTGACATATACAGTCAACGTGGTCAACAGATGATTTTTCCTCTGTTGAAAGTATATGTTGCTCTGATCAACAGAGGATTTTTCCTCTGTTCTCAGTCCAAGCTGGCAACAGAGGATTTTTAATCTGTTGAAAGAATATTTTTAGAACCCTGCCCAAGTCAATGCATCAGGCATGCTATCCGAACAGAGGATTTTTCCTGTGTTGACCTAGACCTTTCCAGTGAAGGTTTTCTATTTTAAGCTCTGGTGGCCATTTTGTTCACCCTAGCGGAACGGTTTGAGCAATTTTGGTAGAGGGCCACTAAAGGAACATTCCTGTATAGTAATTTCAACATCCATTGACTGGTTAAGGAGAAGTCGTTTAAAGGGTTTTTTTTTATTATTTTAAACGTTGGCGACCGTTTTGTTCACCCGAGCGGAACGGTATGAGCAATTTTGGTAGACGGTCACCAAACAAACATTCTTGTGATATAATTTCAAGTCGTTTAAAGGTTTTTCTATTTTTAGCTCTGGCGGCCATTTTATTCACCCGAGCAAAATGTAATGAGCAATTTTGGTAGAGGGTCACCAAAGGAACATTTCTGTGAAATAATTTCAAAATCCATCCACTGGTTAAGAAGAATAAGTCATTTAAAGTTTTTTTTTCTATTTTTAGCTCTGGTGGCCATTTTGTTTACCCGAACGATACGGCATGAGTAATTTTGGTAGAGGGTCACCCAAGGAACATTCCTGTGAAATAATTTTAAAATCCATCGACTGGTTAGGGAGAAGAAGTCGTTTAAAGATTTTTATATTTTTAGCTCTTGTGGCCATCTTGTTCACCCGAACGAAACGGTATGGGCAATTTTTATGACGGTCACCAAACAGAAATTCCTTTGAAATAATTACAAAATCCATCCACTGGTTAGGGAGAAGAAATCGTTAAAAAGGTTTTTTTTTTCCTATTTTTAGCTCTGTCGGCCATTTTGATCACCCGAGCGGAACGGTTTGAGCGATTTTGGTAAAGGGTCACCCAAGGAACATTCCTGTGAAATAATTTCAAAATTCATCCACTAGTTAAGGAGAAGAAGTCGTTTAAAGGTTTTCTATTTTTAGCTGTGGCGGCCATCTTGTTCACCCGAGCGGATGTTTTGAGAAATTTTGGTAGAGGGGCACCCAAGGATCTTTCCCGTGAAGTAATTTCGAAATCCATCCATTGGTTAAGGGGAAGATTCGTTTAAAAGTTTTTCTATTTTTAGCTCTGTCCGACATTTTATTCACCCGAGCGGAACGGTTTGAGCAATTGTAGTAGAGATGCACCCAAGGAACATTCTTGTGCAACAATTACAAAATCCATCCATTGGTTAAGGAGAAGAAGTCGTTAAAAGGTTTATCTATTTTTAGCTCTGGCGGCGGGACGGTTTGAGCAATTTTGATATAGGGTCATCCAAGGAACATTCCTATGAAATAATTTCAAACTCCATCCACTGGTTAAGGTGAAGAAGTTGTTTAAAGGTTTTTTTTTTCTATTTTAAGCTCTGATGGATACTTGTTCACCCGAGCGAAACAGTTTGAGCAAGTTTGGTTGGGGATCACCCAAGGAGCATTCCTGTGAAATTAGATCAAAATCTGTTTAGCAGTTTTGGAGAAGAAGTTGTTTAAAGCAAAAGTTGACGACGGTCGCACGGACGCAGGACGACGGACGGTAACCGGTCATTTCGTACCCAAGTCATTTCGTACCCTAGTCATTTCGTACTGTAATAGACTGGACTGGGTCAGGCCTGGTGCACGACCAATCCGGGACCAGCCAAGTGCATTGACACCTTGAACCGTGGGGGAAAAGGAAGGAAGTAGCCCAAAAGCTTCTAAACAGTCAGGACCAGACCAAGGTTAAAGCGTCCAAGTCCGGACCTGAGGCTGATGAAGTTTGAATCTTTTTATAAAACAAGACCGGGTCAGGCTAGGGTAGAGCGTCTAGTCCTGGTCCGATCACGTTTTAGATCACTTTTGGCAGTGATAGATAGTTTGATGAAAACAGCCAAATGAAACAGAACTTAGGATTGAACATCTAAGTAGCTGTATCACATGGTTGTCTGTGTACTTCGCGTTGTGTTTTTGAGTTCAAATCCCACTGGTCAAGGTCAGCTTTAAGGTTCAGATCACTGGATACGGCAATACGATGTTATTGAAACTAGCAGTATGGTTTTATATTTATTTACAAGTTAAGTGTTATAGATTTATATGTGGATCAATTGCAAATCATGACATTAGAAATGATAAATGCACTTCAAATGCCAGACTCGACCCTGCTTAGGTGCCTCGTTGAAGCAGAAGCAGGGTAGAGTTTCTGCCCTTAACTTAATTGCAAAGGGAGAAAACCTAAGCTTATCGCTTGGTGTTCTATTAGATCAAAAGCAAAAAGCCTGCCCGAATTGCCTGGTGTCCCGTTAGGACAATAACAATTTCGGGATGAATTGCCTACCTTGATAGGCAACTCGTAATATTCTTCGGAATCTGACCGGCCATCAGTGTTGACAATTGAGTAAGTGTAGTTTAAACACAATTTCAAAGCCATAAGGTGTTGAAGTGACAAAACGTATGTAAAACGTTTTATATTCAAGGGAAGCAACTATTCAAGTCAAGTTCACTATGCGCTTGAAAAGCCTTCCGAAAACACACACGGATATATTGCAAAGTGAAAGTAGAATTAATATCAGTCTCTGAAGAATTTCCAGGTAAATTATGACGGTAAATACATGAATAAATGAAATAACAAACCTGTCTCTGTTACACTCGTCCGGCCTCGAAAATAAAATTTATTTTACCATAAAATAAATTTTACATTCGGGTTACTAAATACCAGGTAGGAATAAATTTTTGTAATTGTGTTACTAAATAACAGAGGCAGGTTACAAACATATTAACCGTTTATTGAAATACACAGTTATATTCTTCAGTTTAGTTTTTACTTAGTCTGATTCTTCTTCTCTTAGATGGTGAATTCCACATGTTTGTATCCTTGTAAATAACACCTTCACGCTCGACTACCCTCTCATCTCTACATATATGGAATTTGATTTCCTCCTCGGGAAGGGATTCAGTGTTTGTCTGCCATTCCATGGCATCTAATTTCCTTTTAGCACTAGCTAGGTCCCTTTGTAAATTCCGCATTTTCCCACGATACTGAGGGTTCCAAGTTGATACGGCTGAGCAGCTTTAGGATCAACATAGTTAACATTTACTTGTTCTATCACCTGAAAGTCGATATTCTGTCCCTGGTGGAATTTAGATTTCTCGTGTGATCTTTTGTGTTTCACTGAAGCAAACAGCCTTCTACAAGCTGTACACTTATACACTGTACTTGTATTGTTATGAACAGTTTTCCAATGTTCAATAAAATCTTTAAAGGAACTATATTTCTTCTCTTGGTCACATTCAGGCACAGTGCATGGTGAGGGTGCTTGTGGCCATAAGGGTCTCTCATTCTTTAAGAATTTATGCACCTCTTTCTCTTCGGTCAGGACTATCTCCTCGGCCATCTGCAACATAAATATCATTTGCAGAGAATTCTGCAGTAGGCAACTCGATTCTTCTGTGAAGTTACGTTTCTAGACTTTTAATTTGCTGACCGGTCAGAGAGATTCTTATAGAAAATATGAACAATGCAAGTGCATTTATCTATCATGGAGCTGTTAAATATTTACATACATGTTATTTAATATCTTTTTAATATTGGAATTTAATGTTTTATTTTTATTTTGAAACATTTTGAAGCTCTTAATTCCCATTTATTTTAAATTGCATGTGCAAATTTTATTTTCTAGGAAAATGAAAAATATATATTTATAAAGGTATGTGTTTAAACTTGTTGTAGAATTTTAACATGTTTTATATTCTATTATACATTCATTTAGATATATTTACAAAAGCTAAAAAATGTACATCTCTGATGATGTGATTTTACTATTTAAATATCATATTCATTTCTAGTAAGGCGACCACATCTGACGTGGCTTAACTGTCCTTTCCCTTCTCGAACGAATAGTGGGTAGGCTGGGTTTGTACATGCTATTTGTCTTAGTATGGTCTGGTGCATGTACTGTAGATTCAGTCGCCATCGGTTCCCGATTATGACTAAATGATTCATCTGACCTAAATGGAATTGTGTCATCCATTGTCTCATCGGGCAGTTGGGACTCAAGTTCCTCATTTACAGGGTGACTTATGTTACCGGTGCTTGTGAGGTTTAAATCAATTGATCTGTTTGGATCATTAGAGTGTTCTTCATTTGAAAGCTGGGAACTATCACCCTTATTTAACCAATTGCGCGGCGGATTTCTGCCTTCATATGGTTTGATATCATCCACGTGAACATTCACAACGGGTGAATCATGTGACTTTTGTATGGAATATGTCAAATCTGTGATTTTGTTTATAACTTGATAGGGTCCAGTCCACCCTTGTCCGATCTTTAAGCTATTGGAAGGTGGGTAGTATCTCCATACCCAGTCTCCAATATCATAAGTTCGAGGTTTAAGTCCTCGATCATAGTACGCTTTCTGTCTTGTTGTAGCAACACCTAAGTGCTTAAATGCGAATTCATGAGTAAGGTACATTGCTGACTTTACCCATTCAATATATTGTATTGGGCACATTTCTTCTAGTGTATTTGGAGGTGGCCCTACCATAAGGTCTAGGGGGCATGAAATTTCTCGCTGAAGAAATAGTAAATTTGGTGTGCAACCTGTACTTTTCTGTTCGGACGCACGATACGCCATAAGTAAATAAGGCAAATGGTCATCCCAGTCTTTGGGATTCTCAGCGCTAAATATTCTTAGCATCTGTTTTAGTGTACGATTAAATCTTTCCACAAGACCATCGGAATTTGGTCTATAAGGTACAGTTCGCGTCTGCTGTATACCGAACTTTTGGCATACTAACCTAAACAATTCCGACTGGAATTCTCTACCTTGATCTGAATGAATTTGTGCCGGGCAACCAAATTTAGTGAAAAATTCAGTTACTACTTTATCAGCTACCGTTTGCGCGGTGTGATTTGGAACTGCCCATGCCTCAACCCATTTTGAATAGTAATCACCTAGTACAATGATATATTCGTTGCCGTTCTCTGTCAAAGGCAGAGGGCCAAAAATATCTATAGCAACGCAACGCATAATTTCGTTTACGCGAAACTGATGTAGTTCAGATTTTCCTCGTCCTGGGCCGGGTTTTACCCTTGCACACATGTCGCATTCTTTAACCCATCGATTTATGTCTTTTCTGAATCCTGGCCAGTAAAATCGACGCTGAAGACTTTCAATTGTTCGATCTCTACCGAAGTGGCCAGCCGAACGCGGCGACTGGAGGTTTGCGAAAATAATGTCTCTGATAGCATCAGGAGTGACCAGTTGGAATACTAAATTTCCTTTTGCGTCAGTCCATTTCCGGTATAACAAATCTTCTTTAATTTCTAAGTTATCCCACTGATACCACAGAGCTTTTGAGGTATAATTGGTTTGATCAATTTCTTCTAGAGTTGGTTTGTCACCTTCTAGTTTACGTTCTAATATAGTGCCAATGGATGTATCGCTCATTTGCATTTCGCGTAAATCCGCTGGACCCCATGTTGGAAGCCAGTTCGCGAAGTTATCCCCACTATCATTCGGTCGTGTTTGTTGAAGGATTGGGCTGATAGGTGACCTGAAGGTACCCAGTTCCGTACCTAGAGTCGAGTTCATCACTAACTGCCTACCATCCTGTTGCCCCGGCGCGGGACTAAGAAGAGTAGCTTGTGACTCGTAGGGCGATATACCGTCCTTGATCACATTGGTCTCGGGGACCAATTTCAAGCTATAGACTCTTCCATCATCATCCTGACCTACATTCGCGCTGTAGGGATAGCAGTCTGTGCATTTTATATTTGGACATTTTCTGTTTGGTTTTCTTGACAGTGTATCTGCGTTTTGGTGGTGCCTGCCTGGTCGGTATTGTATTTGGTAGTCAAAGGTTTCAATTACACTTAAGATCTGGCAATTATGCCTTCCGGTTCTTTGAAATTTCTCAACCATATAAGTGGGGCATGGTCTGTTCTAATAATGAAATTTCGTCCCAGAAGGTAGTGCTTAAAGTGTTTCATAAATGTGACAATGCAAGAAGTTCTCTTTTTGTTGTACAATACTGCTGCTGTGCTGGGTTAAGTGTACGACTCGCATATGCGATAACTTTTTCGTCACTACCTTGCATTTGAGATAGTACACCTCCTATGCCGTGAAGACTTGCATCAGTATCAAGCACGAAGATCCCTGTGCTCTTTGGGAATGCCAAAATGGGACTGTTCATTAAGCAGTCCTAAAGATCCTGAAATGCCGAGTCACAGTCAGTTGTCCATTCAAACTTCACTTTGGCTCGTGTAAGCCTTGTCAAGGGACGAGCTCTTGTTGAGAAGTCTGAAATAAACTTTCTGTAATAGCCTATTAGCCCTAGGATGGAACGCACCTCAGTCTTGGATGTAGGCGTGGGCCAGTGTTTAATTGTCTCAATTTTGGAAGGATCACATGATATTCCCTGTTCCGATACCACATGTCCCAAATATGTCACCCTAGATTGAAACAGGAAACACTTCTTGGGTTTGAGTTTAAGATTGGCCTCCCTTAAACGCTGAAATATCAGCTCCAGGTTTTTCAGTGCCACTTCAAATGTGTCCCCTAGTACAATAATATCATCTAAGTAACATAAGCATCTTTGAGGAGTAAGGCCATAGAGAACATTTTCCATGAGACGTTGGAATATTGCGGGGGCATTAGTGAGTCCAAACGGCATTACATTAAAGTGGAACAGTCCACGATGTGGAGTAGCAAAGGCAGTTTTCTTTTTACTGCTTTCTGACATCTTAATTTGCCAATAGCCACTGGCAAGGTCCAGTGTGCTGAACCACATTGATCCTGCCAGCAAATCAAGCGTGTCATCAGTTCTGGGAAGCGGATATGCATCCTTAACTGTCACAGCATTTAATTGCCTGAAGTCAATACAAAAACGGCATGACCCGTCTTTCTTTTTAACAAGGCAGATAGGAGCTGACCAAGGACTATCGCTTGGTTCTACAATCTTTTGTTCCAACATCTTATCTAATTCTTCGTCAACTTGGTCGCGCTTAAATATTGGAATTCTTCTAGGAGGGATTTTAATTGGCTTACAATTCTCTGTTTCTATTTCATGCTCGACTAAATCAGTGTGACCTAACCTACCGTCTGGGGACATAAACACGTCTTGATACTCTGCAAGCAGATCTGACAATTTTTGTTTTTCAATACTTGGTAATTTTGTGGATGTCTTGTCAAGTAAAGTTCGCAAATGTTCCGGCAACTGTTTTGCATTTTGTATATGTGTTTGTAATTGTGATTGCCAAGAGTGGATAGTGTCAACATCTGCTAACTTCCCTAATACAGACTGGGAATTTATTTTAACTGCTTGATCACTAAGATTTACAAGGGAAACGATCACCTTTTCACTTTCAGGGTCTACCAGAGTCCTAGCTAAAAAACAACCCTTGTTTGTTAGGTATTTAACAGGTTCTGCAGAACAAAGTTGTTCTTTTCTGATGCAAGGCTGATCAACTTTTGCATGTATGAATTGCTCTGTGTTTGCCTGTATAACAGTGTGATCATTTACAATGATGCGGGCACATGCAGTTGACGTTTGTCTACTTAGTTTAAGTTTGCCCTTAGATGTTTTTAATATTTGCTTGTTGACTTTTATGTTTCCGTCATATTTTGTGAGAAAGTCCACCCCTAAAATTCCCACAATACCTTCAATCCTGGCAACTATAAATTCCTGCTCATAGGAAATGCCATTGGTAAGAAACTGTAAAGTTGCTTTCCCACTTATTTCTAATTGACTTCCATCAGCAGCTGTTAGCCTAACTGAATGAGGAGATAATTTTATGTCATGTTCATGCTGTAGCTTTTCAAAGTACTTCCGGGATATAATTGAATATGGAGATCCGGTATCAATCAATAGCTTGAGAGTTGTTTGTAACACTTCTGTTTCTATGTATAAACAAGAACAAGCAGCTATGTCAGCCTTAATTTCATGGTTCTCGTCATAAATTTGGCTTGTAATAACAGGGTTGAAGAGCTTTTCATTTATAATGAAAGCATCATTAGGTTTACTTTCAGCAGTTCTTAATTCCTGAGCTGATTGACGGGTTGATTTTGCCATTTCAACATTAATCTGCTCGGAGACATCTACTGAAGGGGTTATGATTATTTCTGGTATGGGCATGGATAGATTTTGAGGTGTTATCATGTAGGACGCGTCACTTTTGGGTGTTTCTTTATTTTCTAACATTTGGCGTTCCTTGTATTTGCGTTTTCTACATTCATCGATAGTATGATTTTGACGTTTGCAGTAATTACAAAATTTTGCAGGCTTTGAACCTTCTGAATTGGAACCTATAGGCTGAGTATTCGAAGAGCTATCTTTGTGCTCTGTACCGAGTTTAGGACATTCGTATGGACGTACGGGTGTCGGACTTCTATTTCGTGCCCCACCACGTGATGACAGAGAGTTCAATTTCTTGTCAAGAAGCCTATCAATTTGCTCAAGGGATATGCTTTGCTGAGTTGTATTGTCAAGAGGCGTGATGGGTGATATTTGTTCAGTCCCTGCGATCGGTTTCTTTACTCTGTCTACGGAGCCTTCAAGGGCCTCGAACTCAGTTGCGAGTCCTATTGCTTCATGCATGGTTTTAGGGTGTCCAAACTGGACATGTTTTCGAAGTTCATGGTTTCCAATACCATTTATGGACTGATCAATAATCTGTGTTTCTAATTGATTAAGGGTCAAATTAGGATACGATTTACGTGCAAGGCGAGTGGGATGGTAACCATAATCGGATACACTTTCACCTTTTTCCCTTTTTCGGTATCTTAATTGGCACCTGTATGCTATGTCTTTTTCCTGCGGCTCATATCTATCAGTAATTATTTGTTTCATTACTTGATAGTCACATAATTGAGCTAATGTCAAATCGCTTAGGAGTCTTTGAGCTTCACCGCGTAGATGTATGCTAAGCATTTGTGCTTTTTGAGCGTCTGACCATTGGTTCCAACTGGCTACTTGTTCAAAATGTACAATGTAGTCAGCCCACTCAGTCTTTCCAGAGCCATCAAAATTGTCAGGAAAGATCTCTTTCTTCCTAGACAAATGGCCTTGGTGTGTTTGTGTGTGTGGCATAGCACGTGCTGGCATAGTGTAAGATTCCTGAAACGGACTGTTCACCTGTGTCACAATTGGATAAGGTGAAGGATTTGACTGAAATGGATTTGTTGAAGACGAAGTCATGACTTGTGCTTCGTATGATGGGTTGTTAGCAACAGAAATTGAATTACTTCGCTGCGGAAGCAAAGGTTGGCTAGGTGGCGAATTTGTCGGGATTGTTTGTTGCTGCACTGAATTTGATGCTAATGTGGGGTGATTTTGCTGCGTATTTTGAATTGGGACAGCCGTGTTAGCTGAGTACGCCGTGAACTGACCCACATTTTGACGCAGAGTGTTGGCTTCTACACTATTTGGAAAAGCCGATAAGCTAGGATGAGCTGTTCCATTAACGAATGGCATAAAACATGTACCATGGTGCTGTGAATGTTCCGTTGTAGGTGGTTGTTTATTTATTAAAGATGTTCCACCGAATTGCAAACAGTTTGAAACAGATTGATTCATCTGATTTACTTGTGACTGGTTGAGAGCAAAGTGTGGGGAACTAAGCGTTTGACTTGCGTTTTGCACTGCAAAAGAGTTTTGCATTTGATTTTGAACTTGTCGAACTGTGGGAGCAATTGTGGTGGGGGAAACATAATTTAACCTACACTCTAACTCATTTGATAGCGGTGTTTGTACACGCGTAAGTCTTTGCTGTTGCTGTTGCAAATAAGTAATTGTATGTAAATTGTCTTGCACCTCCCTGAGCCGTCGCTGTATCTGTTGTTCAATTGAATTAATTTGTGGGTCAGGTATATTGCAAGATTCGTTTTGAGCCATTGGATGAGACTGTCGTGTGGTAGAAGGTGCAACGTGTGGTTTAAGTTGAATCAAATTAATGCCACTGTCATTTGCCTCACTATCTGGACCTGAAAAGCCGCATTGTGAATGCAGAGCTTTTGTTGAATGAAAATGTATTGGGCTGCCTCTGCTGTCAGTGCGTTGCTCATATGTACTCTCTGGAATTATTATACTACTTTCAAATCCAGGATTGTACTCAGGTAAGGACTGCTGAGATTGTATACCCATGCTACGGCTTTGAATATATTGTGGCTGTAGTAATAGGCGATCATGCTCTGACCCTAATGATATCTCTGAGAAAGGACCTCCGCTTAGACTGCTATGGTCTGACCCTATTGTGAGATTGGTAATAGGTCCCCAGCTGACGGACTGTCCGCGTGTATGTGCAGGGGTAGATGTTGCTTGCGGGTTTATTGTTAATGGATCATATACTGATCTGTTATTGAGATCGCAGCTATCTACACTAGCCATTTTCTCACTACTTGGCGTAGCAGAGTGCTGGCTGTTAAAAGGGCCATTACTGGATGAAGCCTCATAATTTGAAAATAAACTTTTACTTGTATCCATTTTTCTCTACGTATCTAATTGCTGCTAAATCTTAGCCTTAGAACGGAATGGTGACTGTTTCAACAGTAACTAAATGCAAGCTTGTGCTTTAACAAATTTGTTAGCTGTTTGATTTTAACAACTTTAAATTTTAACATTCTATTTTCATCTGAACATCGCGTTAACCATATCCTGGTCACGGACTCACCAAATGTAATAGACTGGACTGGGTCAGGCCTGGTGCACGACCAATCCGGGACCAGCCAAGTGCATTGACTCCTTGAACCGTTGGGAAAAAGGAAGGAAGTAGCCCAAAAGCTTCTAAACAGTCAGGACCAGACCAAGGTTAAAGCGTCCAAGTCCGGACCTGAGGCTGATGAAGTTTGAATCTTTTTTATAAAACAAGACCGGGTCAGGCTAGGGTAGAGCGTCTAGTCCTGGTCCGATCACGTTTTAGATCACTTTTGGCAGTGATAGATAGTTTGATGAAAACAGCCAAATGAAACAGAACTTAGGATTGAACCTCTAAGTAGCTGTATCACATGGTTGTCTGTGTACTTCGCGTTGTGTTTTTGAGTTCAAATCCCACTGGTCAAGGTCAGCTTTAAGGTTCAGATCACTGGATACGGCAATACGATGTTATTGAAACTAGCAGTATGGTTTTATATTTATTTACAAGTTAAGTGTTATAGATTTATATGTGGATCAATTGCAAATCATGACATTAGAAATGATAAATGCACTTCAAATGCCAGACTCGACCCTGCTTAGGTGCCTCGTTGAAGCAGAAGCAGGGTAGAGTTTCTGCCCTTAACTTAATTGCAAAGGGAGAAAACCTAAGCTTATCGCTTGGTGTTCTATTAGAACAAAAGCAAAAAGCCTGCCCGAATTGCCTGGTGTCCCGTTAGGACAATAACAATTTCGGGATGAATTGCCTACCTTGATAGGCAACTCGTAATATTCTTCGGAATCTGACCGGCCATCAGTGTTGACAATTGAGTAAGTGTAGTTTAAACACAATTTCAAAGCCATAAGGTGTTGAAGTGACAAAACGTATGTAAAACGTTTTATATTCAAGGGAAGCAACTATTCAAGTCAAGTTCACTATGCGCTTGAAAAGCCTTCCGAAAACACACGGATATATTGCAAAGTGAAAGTAGAATTAATATCAGTCTCTGAAGAATTTCCAGGTAAATTATGACGGTAAATACATGAATAAATGAAATAACAAACCTGTCTCTGTTACAGTACCATTTAAGTCTTTTCGTACCTGCTTTTTGGTCATTTCGTACCCACTAACAACCGTTTCGTACCCAAGTCATTTCGTAACCGTTTTGGTCATTTCGTTCCGGGTACGTATTGACCAAAAAGGGTACGCAATGACTTTAACATAGTCAGTTCGTACCAAGTCATTTGGTAATATCGTACCGGGTACATGCTCTGTTGTTTTGGACGGACAGACTGAGGGTTGGACGGGGCTAATAATAGTTCTTGACAATGATCAATCTTAATCATATTCGAAAAATGTTACTGGCTGCTGCTTCGCCGCTCGCCCATCTCCACAGGGCTTTTGAGTTCCATGCATATGTGTGCCTGCAGTGACTGTGTGTATATGATTACGATGACATGCGCTGTGAATTGGATTATAGTGAGGGAGAGGCGCGCAGAGTCAACCTCACTCTCTCGGCCTAACCTAGCTGGATTCTGAGGCAAGACATTGTCGAGACAACTTGAGCTAAGCCCGGATGCATAGCTGGAACAAGCAAATCCAGATATGTAGGTTTTTGCTTTGAGTTGCCTTCTCCTAGATGGATTGCCGGCCAGGGCTTGAGAGCTCCATCTACCTCTTGCAGTCGCAGAGGAACCACGATGAGTTCCATGCCTTCCATGCGCACAGCCAGAATGACCAAGCACCAATACACAGATGTGCACAAAGTAACGCGAAGCCAGTCCGCCCAATGGGGGGTGGGGGGGGGGCGGTATTCAATTAAAAAAAAATACATGTTACCAGTAGCAGCAATGAACCTGACCTGACACAGATTCCGTACGGGGCTACTTTTAAGTATATAGTTGAGAAGGAACTTGTTATCGCAAAAATATATTTTTAATTTTTATAAACGTCATTATCCGGACCATTATGGATAGGTGGACAGACGGACGCATCACAGCGACTCTGTAAAATTGGATAATTGTCAAGAATGGCTTTCTTGTTAAATTTTCGCGTCTTTAATTATGATAACTAAACTGCTAATTTGCTACACAATAGGAAGACCATTTTCAAAGCCTTTTTTATTTTGGCGGTCGGGTGGATGGATGAATGGAGAGCGATCGATACATGGATCTTAGGCATGGGCGAGTACAGAGAAGGAAAGAAGACCACATCACAGCTTCTGTAGTCTTGTTCAATGGTGTACGCTCCGACAAACTCAAAAGGGGATGTTGTCGAGTAGTTGTTTTCGTGTTTAGCATGTCGACTCCATGTGATGAACACATGTAAACCTCACTTAATGTAAACCTCACTTAACATACGGAAAAGTGGAATTTTCATGTTTTACTGATTGCGGTCAAAACATATGTTGTGGCAACTCTTTGGTATAGTCTCCAACGAGGACTCAAAACCTATGTCTGTGTTGAGGTCAAAACAAAGTTTGTGGAAACTCTATGGAATAGTTTCAAACGGTACTCAAAACCTATGTTTGACAGTAGTAGACATTAACAGAACGCATTTTGATGCAGGGTGAGGTTTTATTTTTGGATACTCGCATTGGCATAAACTATAGTTGTTTGTATTGAAGTTTGTATTGGAGTTTAACATTATTTTATGCCATTTTGAGCCAGTCAGTTTATCTATCCACACATTGCCTGGGCAGGTTTATACGTAAGCAGTTCACATTCTTTCGCCAGAAACTGACAACTACCATTCTTGAATCAACGGCCGTAGAAAAGATTTCACGATCAATCTCCACGAAAGAATGTTGCCGACCCCGGCAGGTATCGAACCCGCGTTCTCCTGATCACCAGTCAGACACGCATCCGACTGAGCTACCGAGGCCAGCTATAACCCGGCGACTTGTGTAAAATATGTTGTATGGTATTGTGTCAGTACGTTCAATATTATGTTATAGATATAAATTGATAATTTGTTAAAATAAAAAATAATTGAAACAAATATCTTAGAGTCATTCTTACTCTAAACCAAGCCATTACGCACCAAAGTTACCCGTCACTTGTAAAATCAGCTTTAAAACAATTCAACTCACAAAATTCAATTCGTACCTATTTTTGAAGAACTGAGTACGAAATGACCAAAACTGATTCCCAGAAAAAAATAAAAGTGGGTACGAAATGACCAAAGTGGGTACGAAATGACCAAAATGGGTACGAAATGACCAAAACGAAAACTAAAACGGGTACGAAATGACCAAAATGGTACGAAATGACTTGGGTACGAAATGACTAGGGTACGAAATGACTGGAAACCCGACGGACGACGAACAAAGACCGATCCCAAAAGCTCTTGGTTCTTTCAATATGATTCACTTATTTCAAGCTGACCGTTAATCAGAGGTGGGCAAAAACCGGAGTACCCGGATAAAACCGACATGACCAACTTAAGTCTACATCTATCTGACGAAATTTTCCCCATTATAAGTCAATGTGCAATTTTTTCGTCCTTCGAGGGAAATTCACCCCGGAGCTGATATGCCTATTTGGAGACAGACCAGGTCCATTCAGATTTACCTGTATAGACCAGTTCAATTCAGATTCTGGGCTCATTTACTTAAAGATGAATATTAACAAAATATATTTCATTCCTTAAATACAGTGCTTAGTGGATTTGTCAAATGTTTATTCTTAAATATTTGGTCAAAAGCCCATAACGGTGTCCACAGGTAATCAGTATAGACAGTAACTTAAACATGGGGACAGTCCTGCTGGGTTATAGAACTTGGAAAGTAACTGGCACACTTTTGTCTCCTTAGAGTTTCTATATCTGTGTCTATACTTAAGTGGCTAGTAAGTACAGTATCCCCATAAGCACTGGAACTCCCAAGGGCCCAAGCTGGCCCAGGAATTCTCTCTCCTCTGAAAATAGAGAGAAATGAGCTCAGTCCAGGGAGAGATGGGTTCGGACAGAGTACTAATGACAGAAGTATGGCTATACTTCAAGCTCATATGAGCTGATTTGTTATTCCACTATTTCAATATATGACCAAACAATAATAAATCAATTTAAATTAACTAGCATATGTGAGCTCAAAATGTGACCCTGACCTTGCTGCCACGCACCTTGCTCTTGCGCATGACTGACTGTCTCGAGATGGCAAACATGTCTGCCAAGGTATTTCAAAATTCACCAAGGAATGACAAAGTTATGGACCAGACCTCTGTTGAAAGAATAGTTGTAGAACCTTGCACAATGTTCTGCACATACAATTCTATTCAAATCAGTTCAGCTCAGAGGATTTTTCCTCTGTTCTGATATACACAGTGCAAGCTGGCAACAGAGGGTTTTTCCTCTGTTTAAAGAATATTTGTAAAACCTTGCCCAACGTTCCGCACATAAAATTCTATTCAAATCAGTTCAGCTCAGAGGATTTTTCCTCTGTTCTGACATTTACAGTCAACGTGGGTAACAGAGGATTTTTTCTCTGTTGAAAGAATATGTTGCACAGAGTCAACTCCGATCAACAGAGGATTTTTCCTCTGTTCTGATACATACAGTCCAAGCTGGCAACATAGCATTTTTCCTCTGTTGAAAGAATATTTTTTTAGAACCCTGCCAAAGTCAATGCATCAGGCATGCTATCCGAACAGGGGATTTTTCCTGTGTTGACCTGGACCTTTCAAGTGAGTTATACCTGCTGCGATTTGTAATTTATCATTATTCCGTACGTGCAAATCTTTTGAAAATCAGTTCAGCTTAACAGATGTAAATTCCACTTCTGATATACACAGTCCACGCGGGCAACAGATGATGTTTCCTGTTGTGCCCAAATCAAGGCATACAGTCTGAACAGACGATTATCTTTTCTTGTTCAACTGCACCCTTAGCAATGAAGGTTTCCAAGGAATGAACACCTGCTGAGATGGATTGTTTGTTTGTATTGGAGTTTAATGACCCCGTCAACACTATTTTAGGTCCTTTTTGAGCCAGTCAGTTTACCTATCTACACTTTTCCTGGACAGGCTTATACGTAAGCGGTTAACCAGTGTAGTGCGTAAGCGGTTAACCAGTACAGTGCACATTCTTTTGCAAGAAACTGACAACAGCCCTTCTTGAATCAGTGAAAGGGAGAGAATGACCATACAAAAGATTTCATGATCAATATCCATGAAAGAATGTTGCCGACCCCCCCCCCCCCCCTACACAAAAAAGACCATTGACCTTTACGTATGACCTTGACTCTAGAGGTACCGGCCTGGGTCTTGTGTGCAACACATTGTTTCATGATGGTTAACATTTCTGCCAAGTAATTTCAAAATCAATCCAGGAATAAGCAATTTATTGACCGAAAACTAAAAAAAGACTCTTTTATTGCCCGTGACCCCTAAGTATGACCTTGACCTTAGAGGAATAGGCACAACACGTCATCTCATGATGGTTAATATTTCTATCAAGTAATTTAACAATCCATTCAGGAATCAGAAAGTTATTGACTGAAGTCGGAAAACTGCCAAGTAATTTCAAAATCCATCTTAAAATAAGAAAGTTATTGCCTGGACACGATTTGTACATACATACATACATACATACACGATTTCATGACCGTCAAACTTCAAAGGAAATAATAAGTATAAATGCAAGAGTTATAGTTCTTTCACTCTGTCCGTCTAATGTTGAGTAATTATTATATGAAGTTTCGTGATGTTGGCTTGAGCGGTTTTCAAATTATAGAGCGTACACGACGGACAGACAAACAGACAGACATCAGGGGAAAAACAATGTCTCCCCAAAAAGGCGAGTATGGTACATATAAAATTTCATTAAAGTTTATAAACATGAAAATTCTCCTGTTTGTTAATGAAAAGGTTTTGTTCAAGTCCTACATTATCTCTTAAAGCCATAACACTTTTCTCAACAGGGTCAAAACCTTAATGTTTTACAAATAACAGAATGTACTTGCAGTATTTCTCGCTTTAATTAGCATTGAACCAAGTAAAACACATTAAGGCATAGCTCTCAAAATGATGTATAAAAGGCCTTGGAGATGGAAGTGTATGGGGTCCATTTTAGTATTTATTCCTTATTTATAGATATCCTTAATAATTAATTGATATCCATAATTCGAAAAAATGATATCCATTATTCGATTTAAGGATATCTGTAGTTATGGATATCCATAATTCGAAACATGGATATCATTAATTAAGTCCGATCTATAGATATCCATAATTCACTATATGGTTATCCATTATTCGATCAAATTGTAGATATCCATAACTTAGCGGAATAATAGATATCCATATTTAGATTTGATATCCATAATTGGAAAAGTGATATCCACATTTTGAATCTGGAATATCCATAAATCGATCTGAATTAATGATATTCATAAATCTTATTATGGATATCCATAAATTGCTGAATGGATATCTATAATTTGAATTATGGATATCCATAATTAGTTGATTGATGGATATCCATAATTCGAATTATGGATATCACTATATCCTATTATGGATATCTATAAATATGGATTATATAGTAAAATGGCACCCCATAACCGTGTCATTTTGCTGACAAGGTAAAAGCCTAAAAATGGACTATATAATGCCCTTAAACAAATATTTTGAACTTAGTCTGATAGGATCATGTACATAGTTACGTTAGAGCACACTTGTATAGGGTGATATATATACAGTCATATTTTATTCCTATAATACACAGACTATCAAATAGTGTTGAGCCTGATCAGATGGCTTTAGAAGCCATCAAAGGAATCTACACTGTTTGCAAAAGTAACAGTTGACATGTTTAGTGGGATAAGAGTTAAGAAACTCCAACAGGTCATTTCTGTGATCTTTGGTTATATTGTTTTTTAGTTAAACAGCCCAGTCAAGGCTTGGTAATATCGAAACAGTCAGTTTACCTACCCACACGTTTTCTGGGAAGGCTTATATGTGAGCGGTTAGCCAGTACAGTGCATATTCATTAGCAAGAAAATGACAACTGCTCTTCTTGAATAAGCAGAAGGGAGAGAATGACCCAGATCAGTCTCCACGAAGGAATGTTGCCGAATCCCAACAGGTATTGAACCTCTGTCCTCCTGATATCAGTCAGGTGTTCTTCTGGCGAGAAATTTGGCGAAACCAAGCACTATTTATTTGTGGTTTAACTGCATAGGTCATTTTGGAGACTCTGCTTCCAAATTTGTGGGCCACTGAGATGATATGACATCTCAAGCCCTGTCTCCCAATGAAACCAATAGAGTTTATAAGCATGGACGGCTACTTGCACCGCTTTGCCTGGGCAAGCTTAGTTCCTCTTAGCGGTTTACCAGTACTCGTGTGCATGGAAGCATCGTACAGCTCATCTATTTCTTCAAGTCCCAATGCGCGGGGGCAAAGTCACTATGTGATCGGGAAGCTAAAATTAAAGGCATACTGTAATGATCCTAGGCATACTGTTATGATCCTAAGTATTGTGACAGATCGACCTGAGCAAACAGGGCTGACAAAGATCCTGAAGAAACAGTCTGATCAGGGTCTTCACTGTTTGCCTTTCTCTTTGCCCTTCTCCGACTTCTTGCAGGCTCGGGGTAACAAATTTGATAAATATTTAGGAGAATTACAGCAAAATCTCGATGTGCCAAAATGTTTAGGATTTTACGGTATGTGTCAAACACTGAATGTGGGTCGTCCGCCTCAATAAGGCCGCTCCTACAAGAGTGCTTATTGAGCAAAAATAAGGAAATTAAGGACAACTGTGCAGCTTAAAATTCAACCTTCCACCATTAAGTGGGGTTAACAAGTGTCTTTTTCTTATCTTGAACTCGTTCAATGTGATGCTTCAGAATTTCAGTTAAATTAAGTCATTAAAACACCAATCAATACTAGCACACAACATTTATTTAGTATTCCTCTCTATCTCTACGGAAAATAAGGTTTAATTGGCATCACCAAGCAGAGGCAGCACACATTGCTATGACAACATCAAATCAGTTTCTATGCAATATCATGATGCATAAATTCTGAAGTTGCACTGGCGCTAATATGATGTAGCAGTAATGTCATGAATAATGTGGTTCGAGTCAGACTGCTCCTTTAACTCTAGCTGTTTCTTTGGGCAGCTGGGCTCCAGATGTAATTTCATCTCAATGCCTGGTAAAAGTCCCACAAAAACCTTAAGCATTGTCTCTCATATGACCTAAATAGTGTTGACAGGAATGTAGAACCTCAAAACAAACAAACTTCTACAAATCAGATTTGCATTGTAGGGGAGATAACTAAAATACTATAGCACCAAGAGTGGTGAATCTTGCGCAAGACATGCCTTCTAAGCTTTGTAAACATTTGAGCCATGTTTTTTTTTTCAGAGGATTGTAGTTATGGCCAACACGTTATATTGTCAGGAAAGATAACTAAAAACAAGAGGCCCATGGGCCACTATGCTCACCAGGGCTCAGAAGGCACTGCCCACTGGCAGCAATGTATTTTAATTAACCATGGAAGTCCTGCGCCCAAGGATGCTACAGATAAAGTTTGGACCCAATCAGCCTATTGGCTTCAGAGGTCTGATGCCGCTTGAATGCGTTGTTGCAGGACAACAGATGACAACTGACAATTACCAGTCTATGACAACCAATAGGCCTAAAAGATCATTATTAAAAGGTACACTTCTATGAAGGTTGATCAAAATATCTTGAAAGCCATGTGTGCGTGTGAATTCGGGTTTAACGTCGCTTTCAAAATGGCTTTTTCAATTTTCCAATTATAAATCAATGGAAACTCTTAACTTGCCATAGCCAACAAACCAAAGAGCCAAAGTGCATAAACCAGAGCTCAGGTGGGCACTGCCCAACGGCAGCCATGTATTTTTAACATGATATGATTTTAATCGACCAATTATAAAGTCCCCCAAACAAACCCCATACTAAACTGAGCACTCATGTGGACTGTATCTGAAATATTAGGTGTTTTATAAAGAAGACAGGGTGGGGCATGAACCCAATGGAGTCCTGGTTGGTGTCACTAAATGTGTCCTATCAAAAGGAACAGCTATATAAATGGTTTAGCGGTGGGGATAAGTATTGCCCCTGAAGTGTAAGGCCTTTTGAGCAATGGAGGGATTCAGGCATGGCGGATACCGGATACCAGAACAGCCCAGGATTGTCACTGAATGCTGAACGGTTTCTGATATATGAAGCCATTTTATGAAGTGGATTGCAGAGAAATGGCCCCTGTGGATCCCCTAAAATGGGGATGACTGAATGTGTCTAATAACAATGAACAAGAATATATGCGATTATGGGGATGGGATTTAAATGGTTTCTGAGATATATGGCCTATTATGAAGTGGGGTCTTATCATAAGGAACAAGAATATATATAGTTAAGGGGTAGGACTCTGTAAGGTTTCTGGCATGTTTAGCCTTTTATGAAGTGGAGCGGCTTGGGCATGGCGCCGGCAGATCCCGAGAGCCCCCCCCCCCCCAGGTTGGTGTCACTGAATCCGACTAAGCATATAAGGAACAAGAATATATATGGTTATGGGGTGGGGATCTGTAAGGTTTCTGGGATATTGGGTCTTTTATGAAATGGCGGGGTCACTGAATGTGACTTATCATAAGGAACAAGAATATATGGTTTAGGGGTGGGGTTCTGTATGGTTTCTGGAATATTGGGTCTTTTATGAAATGGAGGGGATGGGGCATGGCCCCGGCACATCCCAGGGGAACCCCCAGGTTGGTATCACTGAGTGTGTCTTATCATAAGGAACATAAATATATATGGTTAAGGGGTTTGGATCGAAATGGTTTCTGAGATAAATGGCATTTTATGAATAGGAGAGGGTGGGGCATGTCCCTGGCTCATCCGAGGGGACCCCCAGGTTGGTGTTACTTAATGCATCTTATCATAAGGAACAAGACTATATACGGTTTAGGGGTGGGGATCTGTAAGGTTTCTGATAAATAAGACTTAATGAAGTGGAGGGGGCGGGGCATATTCCCGGCACAACCTTCGGGACCCCCAGGTTGACAAAAGCATATGACTGAGAGAAGTTTACTTAAAAAACATTTCTATGGAAGTATTGTCAAAATATCTGCAAAGGCTTGGCAGTTAATGCCATTTTTCAATTTTCCCCATTATAAGTATGGAAAATCTAAGTTGCCGTAGCAACCAAACTATGGAGCCGAATTTCATTAAAAACACAAAACCTGTAAAGGCAAATATGGTGAATATTTCTATAAACTCTCAGCCTCCTATAGCGTACGGTTTCTGAGGAGATGATGTTTTAAGTATTTTTTTTTTTCTATTTTTTTTTCATTTTGGTTTCCATGGGAACCAATACAAATGAGCAGTAGGCCTAAAATCATATGGCAAATAGTAGATTGCCTAAGGAACATTTCTATTAAAGTTCTGTCAAAATGTCTGCAGTTGACAGAAAATGCCATTTTTCAATTTTCCCCATTATAAGTCTATGGAAACTCTAAGTTGCCATAGCAACCAAACTAAAGAGCCGAATTTCATAAAAAAAACACAAAGCCTGTAAAGGCAAATATGGTGAATATTTCCATTAACTCTCAGTCACATATAGCCTACGGTTTCTGAGGAGATGATTTTTTAAGTATTTTTTTTTCATTTTGGTTTCCATGGCATCCAATACAAATGAGCAGTAGGCCTGAAATCGTATGGCAGACAGTAGATTGCCTTAGGGACATTTCTATGAAAGTTTTGTCAAAATATCTGCAGAGGCTTTGCAGTAAATGCCATTTTTCAACTTTTCCCATTATAAGTCTATGGAATCTCTAAGTTGCCATAGCAACCTAATTAATAAGCCGAATTTCATAAAAAACACAAATTTTCAATCCCCCAACCCAAGGATGCTACAGATGAAATTTGGGCCCAATTGGCCCAGTGGCTTCGGAGGAGATGTCGTTTGAAAGTGTTGACGCAGATGACAGACGTCATACGACATACGACGGACGACAGACGACGGACGGACGACGACGGACAACTGCCTATCCTATAAGCTCCCCTGGAGCCTTTGGCTCTGGTGAGCAAAATGAAGGGCACCCAGGGTTGTAATTCTTGCGCATGAAATGCCTGCTTAACCTCGTGTACATCCGTACCAAGTACCAATAATGTTATATTGGAAGGGGAGATAACTCAAATACTACAACGCGAAGATTTCTGGTTCTTATGCATGACGACCATGAAGATTTGTGGTTCTTATGTATGACATGCCTTCTATACCTTGTTACAATCATCTAGTCATTCCTAAGAACAAGTAATTCTGGAGTCTAGATAAATTTTGGCCGAATGTTCTTGAGGGCCCGTTTCCTTGAAAATTCTGCTTAGTCCTTCAAAACCTAATCATTGTTTTCCCCTATTTTAATGTTTCCATGCAAAATTTGTCAGAATCCTTCAATTGGTTCAGGATATACCGTATTTTCCTTATGCATTTGGACAGACTGGGTGGAGCAAACAGTGTAGACCCAGATGAGACACCACAAAGTTGTAGTGCCTCATTAGGGTCATCACTTCCACTCATCCAGCTTTTTGTAAGCTCAACACTGGGCAATATAGTTTACTTGTTCAAATGGAAAAAGAAGTATTGTAAGGAGTGTCGGTGTCCAAATACTTAGGATAAATACAGTACCGCCAAAAATCTTAGTCACAAACGGAATGGTGGTTAATTGTAGCCTGAACGTTGGTTGCTGAAACTGCCTATGTTGAATGAATGACTGCTGAATGCTGAACGATATATAAGTTGAATGCCGTTTTCCAAAACATCGTTTAAATTGATCATACCTATATTGTCTAATCGATATCATTCAATTAAACGGTTATTGTTAAAATATGGAATGAAAAGATCAAACGAACAAGATACGGATAATATAAGAGTCTGAGCAGGCTTCATGTAAATTGTATTCGTTTTAGTTAATTTTATTTTATGTTTATGCAGGTTTCAGTAATCTTATATTTATATTATTACTTATTTTAGCTAAAGAAATGAATATAAAGGTGTCGAGGAATTAAGAAAAAAAAAATCAGAAATGTTTATCATTTAGTTTTAATAATAAGGGGTGTTTGTCGCCGCCCTCTTTTAGAAGCGCTATCACAGTTGAAAATATTGTTGTTGTTTCCAGTTTCCCGGTGTCACGGGTCGTCAGCTGGTGGGGTCCCAGGGACCGAATCCATTCTGGCACTACACCGTAGCCGTTCGGTGGTATCCCCATTCCACGTTGCCGGTGAATGGGGAGACCATCGCTCGGCTCCAGTCCCGTCCGTCCCGTGTCTATCGTAAGTCCGCTGCAGTCTGTCCATTGTGTCTTCTACTCGACGTTATAATTTTTTGCTTGTCAATATACCGAACCGTGTCAGAGCAGGAAAGGGTCCTGTAGGTGGAGTTTTTCGCCTCACGTCCCAGGTGTCTCCGAGCCAACGGTCTCGGTGCGGCTTATATTTTGTCTTCCCGTTTGCTTCAGGAGGGCATGTGTCCTGTCGCTAACGGGCACCTTTAATTGTCGGAGTTTCTAGGCTAGGCGTCCGTTCTTTTTTCAAGGGCGGTGGTTGTGTTGAACAGTTCAAAATGTGAGCCTTTGTTTTGGTGCAACGTAGGATAGTTGTAGTAATTTTGGAACTGCATTCTAAAGCTTTTGGCTCCGTGCTTGCACTGCATGTAAGTTTTAGCAGTGTTGTGCTTTGGGTATTGCGGATTGCCGCAAAGGGGTGTCGGTTGCTTTTGTGTAACGGGGTAGGCTCCGAGTTAGAACTTATCTTTAAGGGGATCGTTTAGCGGTTTTTTTTGTTTGGAAGTTGCAATTTGGAAGACGTTTCTAAAGATTGCTGTACACGTTTTATGTTACGTGTTATGCACCTTAAATCCAATCTTGGGATTTCCGAGATGTAAAGTTTTTTAGCCATTTTTGGTTAGTATTTCTCCTGCTTTTTGTAACAATTTTTTTTTATTGGTATTTTTTTTTTATCTTTTATTTGATTTTTGTAAATTTATGTAACGTATGTACATTTTTACATTGTTTTTGTCCGTTTCCCCAGCTTGTTGAGTGGTCTACTTTTTTAAGTATATATGCGGGCGGATGTGCTTACCCCGCCACAGACCTGTTTTGTTTGTTTTTCTTGTGCCTAAAATGTGGTGTTGTCCGTTTAAGGGCAAGCCCACCCACTCAGTTGCTGGGGAGGACAGTTTTTGTACCTGCAAGATTGTGCTAGTGGTTTATGTTTTTTTTTGTTTTTTGTTTATCTGTACATACCATATGTAACAAAAACATGAAGTGCCGGCCTACGCCGTCTCGGGCTTGAATTCGTATTTATTTTGTTAGTGAGTGACTTCTATCGCGGAGGACGTGCAAAGTAGGTCAATCCCTTTTTATGCATTTGCCGTTTTAAGATAAGAAAAAATGATGCCTTCTCCGACGTAGGATGCCGCACTCTGCGGGACCATAAGTGGGTCAGTTTGAGTCGCCATGTTTGCATATCATTAACGCATCCCACGTGAAGGAAGGCACCATAGGAGGAAATTGTATTCCTGCCTAGCCATTTGGAGGCCCGAGACAACGTTTGCCGATCTCGTTTGTGGTGCTGTCCCTTTTGGGACAGGCCCATCCGCCCACAGTTGCTTGGAAGGACAATTTTTGTACCTGCAAGGTTGTGCTTGTAGATTATACATACAGCATAACATAGTAACATGGTGTGTTGGCTTCCGCCGTCTCGGGCCCAAATTCGTATTTATTTTAGTTAATGGGTGACCACTATAGCGGAGGATGTGGGTGACCTCTATCGCGGAGGATGTGGAAAGTAGGTCAATCCCCGTTTCTGCTTTTTCGTTTGTTGTTAAGAAAAAGTGATGCCCTCCTCGACGCAGGATGCCGTATTCTGTGGGACCGTTTTGTATCGCCATGTTTGCATATCATTATCGCATCCTACGTTTAGGAAGGCACCATAGTAGAAAACAAGAGGGCCATGATGGCTCTGGGTCGCTCACCTGATCCATAAGGCAACAAGAGACCCCCGAGGAGAGCCATTATTGATCCCATGGTTATAATTTGCATAATCTTGATAGTAGCTTGATACCAAATATCAAATAGCCTTCTAGTTTCAGACAAGAAGATTTTTAAAGGTTTTCCTTATATAAGTCTATAAAAAAACCTGCGGGTCCCGGATGCAGCCATTTTTGGCCCCAGGGCTATAATTTGAACAATCTTGGTAGAAATCCACACGCCAAAACTTCATACCAAATATCAAAGACCTTGGCCTTCTGATTTCAGACAAGAAGATTTTCAAAGATTTTCCCAATATAGGTCTATGTAAAACAAGTGGGCTTGGGGGTGGGCCCATTTTTGGCCCCAGGGCACCAATCTGAACAACTTTATTAGAGGTCCACTACATGAAACTTCATACCAAATATTAAGGACCTTGGCCTTCTGGTTTCAGAAGATAAGATTTTCAAAGGTTTTCCCTACATTAGTCTATGTAAAACAAGTGGGGCACCAGGGTGGGCCCATTTTTGGGCTCAGGGCTATAATTGGAACAATCTTGGTAGAGGTCTACTAGACAAAGCTTCATACCAAATATCAAAGACGTGAGCCTTCTGGATTCCGATAAGATTCTTAAAGGTTTTGCCTAAATAAGTCTATGTAAAACCAGTGGGCCCCGGGGCAGAGCCATTTTTGGCCCCAGGGCTAAAATTTGGTTAATTTTGGTCAAGGTCCACTAGACAAAGCTTCATACCAAATATCAAAGAAATGAGTGTTCTGGTTTCAGACAAGAAGATTTATATAGATTTTCCCTATATAAATCAATGTAAAACCAGTGGGCCCGGGGAAGGGGGCATTTTAGCCCCAGGGCTATAATTTGAAAAATCTTGATAGAGGTCCACTAGACGAAGCTTCATACCAAAATCAAAGACCTGAACCTTAAGGTTTGAGACAAGAAGATTTTTAAAGATTTTTCCTGTATAAGTCAATGTAACATCAAAAGGGCCCTGGGATGGGGGCAGTTTTAGACCCAGGGCTATAATATGAACAATTTTGATAGAGGTCCACTAGATGAAGCTTCACACCAAATAACGAAGATGATTTATAAAGATTTTCCCTATATAAGTCTATGTAAAGCCAAAGGGCCCTGGACCGGGGGCATTTATGGCCCCAGGGCTACAATTTGAACAACCTTGGTAGAGGTCCACTAGATGACGCTTTATACCAAATATCGAAGACCTGGGCCTTGCGGTTTCTGAGAAGAAGATTTTTAAAGATTTTCCCTATGTAAGCCTATGTAAAAAGGGCCCCGGGGTGGGGGGGGGGCATTTTTGGCCCAAGGGCTATAATTTGAACAATCTTGGTAAAGGTTTAGTAGATGAAGCTTCATACCAAATCTCAAAGTTCTGGGCCTTGCGGTTTCAGAGAAGAAGATTTTATAAAGATTGTCCCTATATAAGCCTATGTAAAATGGGTGGGCCAAAGTAGTATAGGGTTTGAGCGTGTTTAATGCACCCCCTAAAAATTTTTTTTTTAGCTTCTCCAGACCACCCCCAAAAAAATTTTTTTTGCTTCTCCAGACCACCCTAAAAAAATTAGCTTCTGAAGACCACTCCTAAAATTTTTTTAGCTTCTCCAGACCACCCCTCGAAAAATACTTAAAACTCAGTAATCTGTAATTCTTGTTCATAAAAACTACCTTCGATTTCTTCGCCTTTTAAATCATTTATTTTGTAAGTAACAGGATTTGTATTTAAAACTTCTTCAATTACAAATATTTCTATAGTCCAACGAAAAGTATTACCCTTTACAAATTTACCTTTCTTTTTTGCTATTCTTACTCTATCCCAGACTTTGAATTTAGGTTTTTCAGTTTTATTTTCTTTTTCAGGATATAATTTTTTATACACTGTTAATTCATTTTCTACTTTGCTTGCTTCAACAGGTGTCATTTTAATAGAAGAATGTACTGTATTATTATAATTTTCAACTAATTTATCTAATATATCATAATATTTAAAAGTTTCATGAGCAGTAAAATATTTATACATATGTTGTTTCATAGTGCCTATCCATCGTTCTACTACACTAGATTTTTCTTCATTTTCAGTTGAGTACAGTTCTATTTCATTTGTTGTTAACAATTCTTTTACTTGTCGATTATAAAATTCAGAACCTTTATCCGACCAAATATACATCGGTTTCCTTTCTTTAAATAATGTTTTAAATACTTCACTTACTGTTACTCCTGTTTTATTTTTCAATGGAATTAACCAACCATATTTACTAAAAACATATATAACTGCTAATAAATATTTATAGTGTTTATTTTGTTTTGAATATTGTTGCATATCTATCAAATCAACAGCCCATGTTTGATCTATTGAATGAACATAAACACGCCTTTTAGCAAAAGATCTTATAACTCTATGATGTAATTCATCTGCTAATTTATTTGTTATTTTTTCTCTATCGGATATAAATCTATTTTTGTTTGATCCACACTCAGAACATATACCTTTTAACATATGTCTATTATTAGTTGTTGTTACTTGTTTCACTGAATCATTTTCAGTATGCTTTTTACAACGTAAACAATAAATTTTTGGATACTCCATTTTTATTACAATTAAAATTATTTTTACATAAAATGAGTGAAGGAAAAGTTTGTAAATATTGTTCAACATTTAAACCGTTTAATTCATTTGCAAAAGAGAAAACATGTCCAGATGCACATAGAGGAAAATGTAAAGATTGTGTCAGAGAACGAAAACAATTACATTATCAAAATAATAAAGAAAAATATAAACTAGCATATCAAGATTTTATTTCTCGCAATCCTGATTATTTTAAATATCACGTTAGAACATAATTAAATTTGTATTCTAATAAAATGGCAAGTAAAAAATCCAAAGTATTTAAAAATGTTATTAATGAAACTATTATTGATGACATAGAAGAAGATGATATAACGGCTTATATTAATAAATTAAAAGATAAAATTAAAATACAATCATATCCCATTAAAGTGAAGATAATAATTACTTCTGAATTATATAAACCATTATCATTTGATATAATAAAAAGTCATTACTCTCATCCTGTTCAAGTTATTCAATTAAATAATAATATAGATGAATTTTATAATAAACTAAAAGATAAATTTGAAGCATGGCTTGATAAGTATCAAGAAAGAGGTTCTGGTTTTGTTTTTAGAAATATTAAAAGTGTAGAAGTAAAAACATATAAATATAATTATCAGAGAGCTTCATTTTATATATCCTGCTGTTAGAGATAAAGAGAGAGTAACAAAATATCATCCCTATGAGAATGAAATTAATATGACCAATATTGAATATCCTGTTTTAATAAAAGATATCCCAAAAGTAGAAAAACAAAATAGTTTAACTATAAATGTTTTTGCAATAGAAAATTCAACAAATAAACAATCTTTATACCCAGTTTATATTTCAAATATGAAAAGTGAAAATATAATTGATATTTTATATATAGAAGAAAATGAAAACACACACTATTGTTTAATCAAAGAATTAGATAGTTTTCTATATGATAAAAATAAACATAAACAACACAAATATAGAAACTGTTTACAAGGTTTTCAAAGACTAGAAACATTAGAAAAACATAAAGAGATATGTCTAGATCATGACTATTGTAAAGTTAATATGCCAAAGAAAGATAATATTCTTAAATTTAAAAACTATCATTTCAGAAATAGACTACCTTTTGTTATCTATTCAGATTTTGAATAAAATAATACCCCTTTATCTACTTCCCAACCTGACCAAAATAAATCATATGTTAATCCAATTAGAAAACAAACAGTTAATAGTTATGGTATCTATGTTCAGTCTGACTATCCAGAAATTTATAAACCACAATACTTTTCTTATGTTGGTGATGATGCAGCAAAGAAATATGTAGAAAAAATAATAAAAATATTCAAGGATATAACTTATAAGATTTACCTTAATGAAAAGAAACAACCAATTTTAAGTAAACAACAAGAAAACGAATTTCAAGAGTCAACAGAATGTTATATACGTGGAAAGGAATTTGAAGAGGAAAACAAAGTAAGAGAATATAATCGTCTTTCTGGTAAATATAGAGGAGCAGCTTGTCAATCATGTAATACAAAAGAAGGTAAAACAACAAAGCTAATACCTGTTTTCTTTCATAATGGCTCAAACTATGATTTCCACTTTTTAATAGAGGAGCTAATGAAATATAAAGATGATTATAACAAAGTAAATCTTCTATCCAAAAATTCAGAAAATTATATTTCTATAGATTACGGTTCAAATTATAAAAAACTAAGATTTCTTGATTCATATAGGTTTATGTCAAAAAGTTTATCAGGTATTGCAGAATCAATGGTTGACTTTCCTATTTTAGAACAGGAATTTAATTGCGATGTTTCTTTACTAAAACAAAAGGGTTATTATCCATATGAATATATAGATTCAATTAAAAGATTAAAAGAAAAACAATGACCTCCTATAAATGAATTTTATTCAACTCTAACACAAAAAACGATTTCAGAAAAAGAATATGCTCATGCACAAAAAAGTTTGGGAAATTTATGAATGTGAATCACTTTTAGACTATCATAAACTTTATTTGAAAACAGATGTTTTAATTTTAGCAGATGCTTTTGAGAAGTATAGAACCTTTTTCTTTACAAATCATGAAATAGATCCATGTTATTGTTTCTCTGCACCAGGATTAACTAGGCAATGTGGATTAAAAAATACAGGAGTGGAATTAGAATTATTAACAGACTATGAAATGTTATTAATGGTAGAAAACGGAATTAGAGGAGGGTTTTCTGGTGTTCTTGGACCTAGACATGTAAAAGCATTCAATAAATATACACCTAATTATTATGGTGATGGTAATAGGATATTAGATGATACTGAAATGAAAGAATGTTTAGAAGCATTAAAAAGAGGAGAAAATTTAAATGATTATCTCATAGAAAAATATTTATTATTTCTAGATGCAAATAATTTATATGGTTGGGCAATGTCACAGAAATTACCAACTAGTGATTTCAAATGGGAAAATGATCTAGGTTATTATTTACATATTCCAAAAGGAAGGGGTTGTATAATAGAATGTGATTTAGAATATCCCAATCATTGCAAGTTTAAAACAATGAAATATCCATTAGCTCCTTAGAAAATGAAAATAAATGAAAAAGATTTATCAGATTATCAAATAAACTTATTAGGAGATAAGCCATTAGGTAAAGAAGAAAAATTAGTATTAACACCTTATGATAAAAAGAAATATATTATTCATTATAGACTTCTAAAAGAATATATTAAACTTGGAATGAAAGTAAAAAAAGTTTACAGAACTATATCATTTGAAGAAAGTAATTGGTTAAAGAAGTATATTAAGTTTAATACTGAACAAAGAAAAGAATCTAAATCTAATTTTGAAAAAGACCTCTGGAAATTAATGAATAACAGTTTCTTTGGAAAAACATTAGAAAACATAAGAGGAAGAAGCGAAATTAAATTAACAACGAGTAAAGAAGAAGCGAAGAAATACATAAACAAATCTAATTTTAAAGATTCAATAATTTTTAATGAAAACTTTGTTGCAATTGTAAATAATGTTACTTCTGTTAAATTTAATAAACCTTTTTATTTAGGACAAGCTGTATTAGATTATAGCAAGTTATTGATGTATCAATTTTATTATAATATAGTTAATGAATTAAGGCCAAAAAAAGAATTAGTTGCATCAGACTCCGTTTCTGGTGATACTCCAATTATTTTAAGATGTAAAAATAAAGTATTTATTGAACAAATAGAAAACATTACTGATGAATATGAATACGCAAATAATAAATTTTATCATAAACTAAAACATATTGAAGTTTGGACGAGTAAAGGATTTGATAAAATAAAAACTATCATTAAACATGAGACAGAAAAAGAAATGTTTAGAGTTGTTACACCATTAGGATTTGTTGATGTAACAGAAGATCATTCTTTAATAAAAGATAATAATGAAATTATTAAACCTAAAGATTTATCGTTAAATACTAATCTTTCATTCAATGATAATTATAAAATTTCTTGTACTCCTCCTTTAAAAGAAGACTTCTTAAAATTAGAACCGTCAACTTTAGAAGAAAAAAGAGCTTTTATCAAAGGTTTCCTTTTAGCTGATGGAAGTAGCGGAATTTATCAAACTAAATGGGGAGTAAAATATTCTTGGAATTTAAATAACCAAGATTTAAATCTTTTAAATAAATGTTTAGAATACTGTAAGGAATTATATCCAACTGATTTTAAAATAATAGATTGTATTAATTCATCTAAAGTATACAGAGTTGTTCCAAAAAGAAATCACAAGTTAATGGCAATCAAATTTGAAAAATTTTATACTGGTAAAAAAGAGAAATACATCCCTTATAAAATTCTTAATAACGATTACAATTATAAACTATTCTTTTTCAGAGGATTTTATCAAGGAGATGGTCGTAAAAAAGGAAGAAATTGTGTATTCTCTTTTTCACAAAAATCTAAAATTACATTCTCGTTTTTACATTATCTTATAACTTCTCTAGGATATAATAGCAATATCATTAAGTATAAGCGTTTGTGATGAGAATGGTCAGAAAATAAACAACAATGGTTTACCAATTAGTTGTGTGTTAGAAATTTTATGATTAAAAATGAGTATATTTGGTGTTAAGAATAATACGACTTTATGTGTTGATAGCAGAATATCAAATTTAGATAGTATATTACAAAACGTTCATACAAATGAATACATTACAATATATGCTGAATCAAAAGGCTCTTTATCTAGAGATAAGATGTTTTCATTTGGAAATGGAGGTAGAGAGCGAACGGCCGGTTATGTTATGATGAAAGATGGTTATATTATAAGTATGGGCCTGTCGTGTGAAAAGTCAAAAGATGAAGTGCGGGTTACTGTGATTGTGGAGTGGGAAGTTTTGAGTGGGTGTATAGTTTATTTGGAAGACACACAAAGTGTCATCGCGATTTTGATAAACCATTTTTAGTTAAGGCAGGAAGTGTTATTAATTTTTTGAGTGTACTGAATAATTATACTGCGGTTAATACTGTTGCCTCATTATTAATTGAATTTAAAAATTATATATAAAAAATGAGTATATTTGTTGTAAAAACAGATAAGAATAATTTGACTTTGCGTATTGATAAAATACATAAAAAATTAGGAAATTTAAATAATAGATTACAAAACGTTTATGCAAATGAATTCATTACAATAACCGCCGAATCAAATGGCCCACTAACTAGTGGTAAAATATTTTCATTTGGAAATGGAGGTAGAGAGGGAGCGGTTGGTTATGTTTTGATGAAGGATGGTTATATTAAAAGTATTAGCCTGTCGAGTGCATCGTCGCTTGGTAAGGTGAAAGTTGGCGTGTTGGTGAATGGGGAACGTTTGGAAGGGTGCCGCGGCCTCGCTTTAGATAGTGAAACAAAAAGTACACATTTTAATTTTGTCACCCCTTGTTTAGTTAAAGCTGGAAGTGTTATTAATTTTATTAGTCTAGAGACTAATAAAACTGCAGTTAATACTGTTGTCTCGTTATTAATTGAATTCAAAAAATAAATATAAAAATGAAACAACCTACAGCGCCGAATTTATATCCAGACTTGCCTATTGAAGACGGACAAAATTATAGATTACAGAAGATATCAGAGATAGAAAAACAATTAATGAAAGAGAGGGACGTAAGAAAGGCATTATACAAAAAGTATAAACGTGGAATTAACATTACTGATTGTGTTGATACTGCGTTAATTTCTTCAAGTGTTATTATGGCTGGTGTTGGTTTAACTGTTCCGATTATGTTACCGTTGGAAATTGCTGCTGTTGTGTGCGGGGGTTTAGGGGTTTGTGTTAAACTTGTTAGACGTAGATTACATGTAAAAACAAAAAAAAAACATTATGAGATTAAAACTATTGCTGATAGTAAGTTAAATAGTATAAAAGATTTGATTTCTAAGGCTTTGACAGATGGGCAGATATCTGAAAATGAATTTAAATTGATTTTAGATGAATTAGACAATTATAATAAACTGAAAGATTGCATACATTCAAAACAAACAGGATTAAGTGAAACGGAAAGAAAAAAACTTATTGAGGAAGGCAAGGCTCAGGCTTTAGCCGAGGTAAAAATAAAATAGGAAATGCTTGATTTTATTTAATAAAGTTATAATAATTAACGAGCCGCCTCCTAGTTATAAGAAATGCATAAACTAAGAATACTAATATGCAGATTTTGCATTTTTACAATTTTCAGATTTTTACAATTTTTCGATTTTCGATATTTCAGATATTCTTTTCAATACATAACAATTAATCATCTTTTTCTTCTTTTGATATTAAACAGTGTTTATGGAAAAAAATCTGTTTCTCCTGGAATAATATCACTATTGTCTACTTTAATATTCTTTTCGCAAATATAACATTTTTTATTAATTAAATAAAGTATTTCTTTGAGCGCATTTTTTGTTTTATAAAAATAGTTACCATTTTCTTCGTTGCCAAAACTACACCAATGAAATCTAAATCTATTCACTACTAACAAATAATATATCTATCAATTCTGTGCCTTTCAAGAATATTAGTTTCCCCCTGCAAAAAGTGTCGACCTATATTTTATTGTGCTGCAGTGCTGTATGTAAGATAGTCGGCTACATGAATACAGTTCTACGCCGTTCAAGGATATTAAGTTCCCGTAAGAAAAGTGTCGACCTTTATTTTATTGTGCTGCACTACTGTATGTTGGCTAGTAGGCTACATGATCTTAGTTCTGGGCCTTTCAAGAATATTAATTTCCCTGCACAAAGTGTCATTTATTTTATTGTGCTACATTACCGAGTTAGCTAGCAGGCTACATAATTTCAGTTATATGTCATTCAAGAATACTAATTTCCCCTGCACGAAGTCTCGACTTGAATTGTATTGTGCTGCAGTACTGTATGTTAGCTAGTAGGCTACACGATTTCAGTTCTATGCCCGTCAAGAATATTGATTTCCATTGCAGAAAATGTTGACATTTATATTATTGTGCTGCAGTACTGTATGTAAACTAGAAGGCTGCATGAGTTGAGTTCTACATCCTTCAAGAATATTGATTTCCCCATACACAAAGCGTCGACCTTTATTTTATTGTGCTGGAATACTGTATGTTGGCTAGTAGGCTATATGATTTTAGATCTATGCCATTCACGAATTATATTTAATTTAATTTTCCCTGCACGAAGTCTCGACTTTTGTTTTATTGCGCTGCACTACTGCATATAAGCTAGAAGGCTACATGATTTCAGTTATACGTCGCCCCCGCCCATCGCGGCTCGGTGAAATAGATTTGGCTGCACGATGCTTCCACGCAGAGCTGATACCGCCCGCACATGAGTACTGGTAATCCGCTTAGAGCGTCTACGCCTGTCCAGGAAAATTGCTGCGAGTCGGCCCGTCCATGCTTGTAAGCCCTATTGGTTTCATTGGGCGGCAGGGATTGAGGTGACATTTCAATCACAATGTCGGGAAAAAGTCCTAAAAAATTGGAAGCAACGTCTCCAAAATGACCTTAATAGTGTTGACGGGCACGTTATACCTCAAATCAAATCAAAAGCCATCAAGAATGTTAATTTCCCCTGTACAAAGTGTCGACCTTTTATTGTGCTGCAGTACTGTATGTTAGCTAGAAGGCTACATGATTTCAGTTCTATGCCCTTCAAGAATATTAATTTCCCCTGCACAAAGTGTCGACATTTATTTATTGTACTGCATGTTAGCTAGAAGGCAAAATGAGTTCTGTTCTATGCCTTTCAAGAATATTAAATTCCCCTACACAAAGTGTCGACCTTCATTTTTATGCCACCGAAGAATGGTGGAAATGCCATATAGCGTTGCCCCTGTCCGTCCGTTCGTCCGTCCGTCCGTGCGTCCGAAACTTAAACGCAGTCAATAACTTCCTTACTTCTTGATGGATTTTAAAATTACTCATCATAAATGTTAACCATCATGAGACGACGTGTCACGTGCAAAACCCAGGTCCGTACCCCAAGGTCAAGGGTCATACTTAGAGGTAAAAAGGTAAAAAAATGTGTCCGAAACTTAAATGCAGTCAATAACTTTCTTATTTCTGGATGGATTTTGAAATTACTTTGTAGAAATGTTAACCATCATGAGACGATGTGTCATGTGCAAAGCCCAGGTCTGTACCTCCAAGGTCAAGGTCATACTTAGAGGTCAAAGGTAAAAAAGGTTCCGAAACTTAAACGCAGTCAGTAACTTTTTTATTTCTGGATGGATTTTCAAAATTACTTTGAAGAAATATTAACCATCATGAGACGATGTGTCACGAGCAAACCCAGATCCGTACCTCCAAGGTCAAGGTCATACTTAGAGGTCAAAGGTAAAAAAATATGGTCCGAAACTTAAACGCAGTCAATAACTTTCTTATCTCTGGATGGATTTTGAAATTATTTGGCAGAAATGTTGGCCATCATGAGACAATCTGCCTCACACAAAACCAAGGTCCTTACCTACAAGGTTAAGGTCATACTAAGAGGTCAAACGTGAAAAAAGGGTCCAAAACTTAAACACGGTCAATAACTTTCCATGGATTAATACGAACATAGACATATTTTCAGGCGGGGGCATACGTGTCCTCTGGACGCATTTCTAGTATTGTCCTGCAGTACAGTATGTTAGCTAGAAGGCTATATTATTTCACTTCTATGCCCTTCAAGAATATTACTTTCCCCTGCACAAATTATAACCTTTATTTTATTGTGTTGCAGTACTGTAAGTTAGCTAGAAGGCTACTTGATTTCAGTTCTTCACCCTTCGATTATATTAATTAACCCTGCACGAAGTGTCGACCATTATGTTATTGTGTTGCAGTGATGTGTTAGCTAGAATGCTACATGATTTCAGTCCTATGCCCTCCAAGAATATTAATTTCCCATGCGCAAAGTGTCGACATTTTTGTTTTATTGTGCTGCAGTGCTGTATGTTTGACAGAAGGCAACATTATTTAAGTCGGCCCCCGCCAATAGGGGGAATATATGGGCTGCATGATGCTTCCACGCAGAGCTGAAACCGGCCCGCACACTAGTACTGGTTAACCACTTATAGGATCTAAGCCTTTCCATGAACCACGGTGCGAGGCGGACCGTCCATGCTAATAAACCCTATTGGTTTCATTGGGCGACAGGCTTTAGATGCCATTTCATCTCAATGTAGGGTAAAAGTCCAACAAAATTGGAAGCAACGTCTCCAAAATGACGGTGACGTTAAACCACAAATCAAACAAACAAACAAACATAATTTCAGTTCTATACCATTCAAGAAGATTAAATTCTCCTGCGCAAAATATCCACCTTTATTTATTGTGCTCAGTACTGTATGTTAGCTAGCCGGCTACAAGATTTCAGTTCTATGCCCCTCAAGAGTATTAATTTTCACTGCACAAAGTGTCGACCTTTATTTTATTGTGCTGCATTGCTGTAAGTTTCCCTGTAGGCTACATGATTTTAGTACTATGCTCTTACAGAATATTAATCCCCCCTGCACAAAGTGTCGCCCTTTTTTATTGTGCTGCAGTGCTGTATGTTAGCGAAAGGGCTACATGATTTCTGTTCTATACTCTTCAAGACTATTAATTTCCCCTGTACAAAGTGTCGACCTTTATTTTATTTTGCTGGAGTAATGTATGTTAGCTAGAAGGCTACATGATTTCAGTGCTATGCCCTTTTATTCTTCTCCTGCACAAGTTGTCGATTTATATTTTATTGTGCTGCAGTACTGTATGTTGGCTATAAGGCTACATGATTTTATTCTATGCCTTTCAAGAATATTAATTTCCCCTGCACAAAGTGTCGACCTTTATTTCATTGAGCTTCAGTGCTGTATGTTAGCTGGAAGGCTACATGAATACAGTTCTACGCCCTTAAAGAATATTGATTTCCCTACAAAAAGTGTCGACCTTTATTTTATTGTGCTGCAGTAGTGTATGTTAGCAAGTAGGCTACATGATTTAAGTAATGTGCCCTTCAAGAATATAAAGTTCCCCTGCACAAAGTGTTGTCATTTATTTTATTATGCTGCAGTGCTGTATGTTTGCTAGAAAGCTACATTATTTCAGTTCTTTGATCTTCAAGAATATTTATCCCCCCCCCCCTGCTCAAAGTGTCGAACTTATTGTTTTGTGCTCTTGTGCTGTAAGTTATTAGCCAGAAGGCAGTTCTACGCCATTCAAGAATAATAATCTCCCCTGAACAAAGTGTTGACCTCTATGCTATTATGCTGCAGTAATGAATGTTAGCTAGAAGGCTACAGGATTTCAGTTCTATGCGCTTCAAGATTATTAATTTAGTCAACAGAAGGTGTCGAGTTTTATTTTATTGTGCTGCAGTACTGTATGTTAGCGAGAAGGCTGCATGATTTTAGTTCTACGCCCTTCAAGAATATTGATTTCCCCTACGCAAAATGTCGACCTTAATTTTATTTTGCTGCAGTATTGAATGTTACCTAGTAGGCTACATGATTTCAATTCTATGCCCTTCAAGAATATTAATTTCCCCTGCCCACAGTGTCGACCTTTATTTTACTGTGCTGCATGGCTGTATGTTAGCTAGAAGGCTACATGAATACAGTTCTACGCCCTTCCAGAATATGAATTTCCCCTACACAAAGTGTCGACTTTTATTTTTTGTGCTCTAGCACGGTATGTGAGCTAAAATGACTGCATGATTTCAGTTCTATGCCCTTCAAGAATATTATTTTTCCCCGCACAAAGTGTCGGCCTTTATTATATGTTGCTGCAGTACTGCGTGTTAGCTAGGAGGGTACATGATTTCAGTTCTATGCCCTTCAAGAATATTAATATCCCCTGCACAAAGTGTCGACTTTTATTTTTATTGTTATGCAGTACTGTATGTTAGCTAGAAGGCTACTTGAGTTCAGTTCTATGCCCTTCAAGAATATTAATTCCCAGTGCACAAAGTGTTGACCTTTATTTTATCGTGCTGCATAACTGTATGTCAGCTATTACGCTACATGATTTCAGTTCTAAGCCCTCCAAGAATTTTAATTTCCCCTGCCTTTTTATTATGCGGCAGTACTGTATGTTAGCTTGAAAGCTACATTGATATCAGTTCTATGCCCTTCATGAATATTCATATCCCCTGCACTAAGTGTCGACTTTATTTTATAATGCTGCAATACTGTATGTTAGCTAGAAGGCTACATGATTCTATTTCTATGCCCTTCAAGAATATTAATTTCCCCTTTACAAAATGCCAACCTTTATTTTATTGCGCTCAGTGATTATGTTAACTAGCCGGTTACAAGATTTCAGTTCTATGCCCCTCAAGAATATTAATTTCCCCTGCATAAAGTGTCGACCTTTATTTAATTGCGCTGCAGTGCTGTCTGTTAGCTGGAAGCTACATGATTTCAGGTTTATGCCCTTCAAGAATATTAATTTCCCCTACACAAAGTGTCGACATTTCTTTTTTTGTACTGCAGTACTGTATGTTAGCTAGAAGGCTGAGTGATTTCTGTTCTATGCCTTTCAAGAATTCTAATTTGCCCTGCACAAAGGCTGGATTATTTCAATTCTGTACCCTTCAAGAATATTTATTTTCCCTGCAAAAATTATCGACCTTTATTTTATTATGCTGCAGTACTGTATGGTAGGCTACATGATTTCAGTTCTATGCCCTTCAAGAATATATATTAGCCCCGCACAAAGTGTCGACCTTTATTTTATTGTGCTGCAGTGCTGTATGTTTGCCCGAAGGCTACATTATTTCAGCTCTATGCCCTTCAAGAATATTAATTCCCCTGCACAAAGTGTTGACCTTTTTTTATTGTGCTGCATGCCCGAAGAATATTAATTTCCCCTGTACAAATTGTCGATCCTTATTTTATTGTGCTGCAGTGCTGTATATTAGCCAGAAGGCTACATGATTTAAGTTCTATGCCCTTCAAGAATATTAATTTCCCCTGTACAAAGTGTCGATCTTTATTTTATTGTTTTATTGTGCTGCAGCGCTGTATGTTAGCCAGAAAGCTACATGCTTTCAGTTCTATGCCGTTAAAGAATATTAATTTCCGCTGCATGAAATGTCCACCTTTATTTTATTGTGCTCGGTACTGTATGTTAGCTAGCCGTCTAAAAGATTTCAGTTATATGCCCCTAAAGAGTTTTACTGAAGAGTCGACCTTCATTTTATTGTGCTGCAGTACTGTATGCTAGCTATAAGGCTACATTATTTTCGTTCTATGCCTGTCAAGAATATTAATTTCGCCTGCACAAAGTATCAACCTTTTTTTATTATGCTACAGTACTGTATGTTAGCTAGAAGGCTACACGATTTCAGTTCTATGCCCTTCAAGAATATTTACTAGCCCTGCACAAAGTGTCGACCTTAATTTTATTCTGCTGAAATATTGTATTAGCTACACGGCTACATGAGTTCAGTTCTATGCCCTTCAAGAATATTAATTTCCCTTGCACAAAGTGTCGACCTTTACTATACCCCCGGCATACGAAGTATGCTATTGGGGTATACTGTTTTCGTCCTGCCGTTCGTCCGTTCTTTCGTCCGTCCGTTCGTCCGTGTGTCCGTCTTTCCGACTGTCCGTCCGTGTGTCCCTCCGTTAACAATTTTGGTTTTGAGTCAAAGTTTCTAAGAGGTTGTATCTTCTGAACCCTTTGATAGATTAAGTTGATACTTACACTGAAGTTACATGCTGGTCTAAAGATTTCATTGATGCATGTTCCACCTCCCCCAGTGGCCTTGAGGTCAAGGTCACAGACTGAGAATTTTTTTCATTTGGTTAAAGTTTTATGATAAAGTTTATAGATGCCTGTATGTTCTTAACTCTAAGACAATTTCAGTTGATTTTTGCATCACTGTACCAGTCAAAACATTTCGTGATGTATGTCCCTTCCCCCTCCCACGATGACCTTGACCTAAAGATCACGGACTTAGAAATTTTACATTTATGACAAAGTTTATAGCTGCCTGTATATTCTAAACTCTAAGACAAATACACTTGATGCTTGCATCGATGTTGCATACCAGTCCAAAGATTTCACTGATGCATACCCCACCCTGCTGCTTAAGTAACATTAATACCCCCAACCCTTCAGTAACTTTGATGCCCTCACTCCCTTGGTTCATTTAGAAATTTTATGTTTGATTTAACTTTCACAAGCACATTTATAGATTCTTATAGCTTCTTGACATCTTCATTCATATTACATACAAGCTCAAAAGATATATCAGAGTATGGCGCTGGCCGGGGGGTATACGTGACCCACTGGTCGCTAGTTTTAATGTGCTGAAGTACTGAATGTAAGCTAGAAGGCTACATGGTTACAGTTCTATACCCTTCAAGAATATTATGTTCCCCTGTTCAAAGTGTCGACCTTCATTTTATTGTGCTGAAGTACTGTATGTTAGCTAGTAGGCTATATGATTTCAGTTCTATGCCCTTCAAGATATTTATTTCCCCTGTACAAAGTGTCGACCCTTATTTTATTGTGCTAAAGTACAGTATGTAGCTAGAATGGCTCCATGGTTTCAGTTTTATGCTCTTCAATAATATTATTTTCCCCTGCACAAAGGATCAACCTTTTTTATTGTGCTGTGGTACTGCATGTTAGACAGAAGGCTACACGATTTCAGTTCTATGCCCTTCAAGAAAAAATATTAGCCCTGCACAAAGTGTCGACCTTTATTTTATTGTACTGCAGTACTGTATGTTAGCTAGAAGGCTACATGATTTTAGTTCTATGTCCTTCAAGATTATTAATTACCCAGTACAAAAGGTCGCCTTTCAATTGCGCGGCAGTACTGTATGTTAGCTAGACGGCTACATGATTTCAGTTCTATGCCCTTCAAGAATACTAATATCCCCTGCACATAATGTCCACCTTTATTTTATTGTAGAAGCCTCCGTATCGCAGTGGTTACGCTACTTGCCTTGTAAACCAGGGGTCGCAGGATCGATTCCGGGCTTCGACCTTTACTTTATTGTGCTGCAATACTGTATGTTAGCTAGAAGACTACATGATTTCAGTTTTTTGCCCTTCATGAATATTAATTTCCCCTGCACATAATGTCCACCTTTATTTTATTGTAGAAGCCTCCGTATCGCAGTGGTTACACTACTTGCCTTGTAAACCAGGGGTCGCAGGATCGATTCCGGGCTTCTCCAGACTTTCGAGTAAATCTTTAAACCGAGGTCCCGTCTCCGTATGACCTTAGCTGTTGGTGAGACGTGAAACTCAAACACTCACTGACTTATTTTATTGCGCTCAATACAGTATGTTAGCTAACCAACTAAAAGATTTCGATTCTATGCCCCCAAGAATAATAATTTCCCCTGGACAAAGTGTCGACTTTTATTTTATTGTACTGCAGTACTGTATGTTAGCTAGACAGCTACATGACTACAGTTCTACGCCCTCTTCAAGAAATTAAATTTCACCTACACAACGTGTCGACCTTCATTTTTATGAGCTGTAGTACTGTATGTTAGGTAGAAGGCTACGTTATTTCATGTCTTTGCTCTTCAAGAATATTTATTTCCCCTGTACAAATTATCGGTCTATATTTTATTGTGCTGCAGTACTGCTTGTAAGCTAGAAGGCTACACAATATCAGTTCTATGCACTCGAAGAATATTAATTAGCCTTGCACAAAGTGTCGACCTTTATTTTATGTGCTGCAATACTGTGTTAGCTAGGAGGCTTCATGATTTCAGTTCTATGCCCTTCAAGAAAGGACCAACCATTTTTATTGTGCCGCAGTACTGCATGTTAGCTAGAAGGCTACACGATTTCAGTTCTTAGCCCTTCAAAAATATATATTAGCCCTGCACAAAGTGTCGACCTTTATTTTATTGTGCTGCAGTACTGTATATATGCCAAAAGGCTACAGGATTTCAGTTCTATACCCTTCAAGAATGTTCATTTCCCCTGTACAAAGTGTCAACCTTTATTTTATTGTGCTGGAGTAATGTATGTCAGCTAGAAGGCTACATGACTTCAGTGCCCTCCTGCACAATGTGTCGACCTATATTTGATTGTGCTGCAGCACTGTATGTTGGCTATAAGGCTACATGATTCTTTATATGCCTTTCACGAATATTTATTCCCCGTGCACAAAGTGTCGACCTTTATTTCATGGTGCTGCAATGCTGTATGTTAGCTGGAAGGCTCCATGAATACAGTTCTACGCCCTTCAAGAATATTAATTTCCCCTACCCAAAGTGTCGACCTTTTTTTTTATATTAGCAAGAAGGCTACCAGATTTCAGTTCTGTACCCTTCAAGAATGTTAACTTGTCCAGCACAAAGTGTCGACCTTCATTTTATTGTGCTGCAGTAATGTATGTTAGCTAGAAGACTACATTATTTAAGTTCTATGCCCTTCAAGAATATTAATTCTCCCTGCACAAAGTGTCGACTTTCCAATTTATTGTGCTGCAGTGTTTTGTGTTAGCTGGATGGCTACATGAATACTGTTCAGCGCCCTTCAAGAATATTAATATCACCTACAAAAGGTGTCGACCTTTATTTTATTGTGCTGCAGTACTGTATGTTAGCTAGTAGGCTGCATGATTTTTGTTCGATGCCTTTCAAGAATATAAATTTCCCCTACAAAAAGTGTCGACCTTTATTTTATTGTGCTGCAGTACTGTATGTTAGCTAGAAAGCTACAAGATTTCAGAAATATGTCATTCAAGAATATTAATTTTCCCTGCACGAAGTTTCGACCTTTATTTTATTGTGCTGCAGTACTGTATGTTAGCTAGAAAGCTACATTATTTCAGTTCTATGCTCTCCAAGAATATTAATTTTCCTGTACAAAGTTCGATCTTTATTTATTTGTGCTGTATTACTGTATGTTAGCTAGACGGCTGCATGGTTTCAGTTCTACTCCCATCAAAAATATTGATTTACCCTACACAAATTATCGACCTTTATTTTATTGTGATGCAGTACTGCTTGTTATCTAGAAGGCTACACGAATTCAGTTCTATGGTCTCCAAGAATATTATTTAGCCCTGTGCTGCAATACTGTGTTAGCTAAGAGGCTTCATGATTTCAGTTCTATGCCCTTCAAGAATGTTAATTTCCCCTACCCAAAGTATCGACCTTTATTTTATTGTGTCGCAGTACTGTTTGTTAGCTAGAAAGCTACATTATTTCAGAAATATGTCATTCAATAATATAAATTTCCCCTGCACGACGTTTCGCCTTTTATTTTATTGTGCTGCAGTACTGTATGTTAGCTAGAAAGCTGCTTTATTTCAGTTCTATGCTCTCCAAGAATATTAATTTTCCTGTACAAAGTACGACCTTTATTTTATTGTGCTGTATTACTGTATGTTAGCTAGACGGCTGCATGGTTTCAGTTCTATTCCCATCAAGAATATTGATTTCCCCTACATAAATTATCGACCTTTATTTTATTGTGCTGCAGTACTGCTTGTTAGCTAGAAGGCTACACGAATTCATTTCTATGGTTTCCAAGAATATTAATTAGCGCTGCACAAAATGTCGACCTTAATTTTATTTTGCTGCAATACTGTGTTAGCTAAGGGGCTTCATGATTTCAGTTCTATGCCCTTCAAGAATGTTAATTTCCCCTACCCAAAGTGTCGACCTTCATTTTTATTGTGCTGCAGTACTGTATATTAGCTATAAGGCTACAGGATTTCAGTTCTATACCCTTCAAGAATGTTAATATTCCCTGTACAGAATGTCGACCTTTATTTTTATTGTGCTTGAGTAATGTATGTTAGCTAGAAGGCTACATGATCTCAGTGCTATGCCATTTTTATTTCCTCCTGCACAAGGTGTCGATCTTTTTTATTGTGCTGCAATATTGTCTGTTAGCTAGAAAGCTAAATCATCACGAAAACACGCTTATATGATTTTGGCCCCCTCGAACCTCACTTTTATATAGTAAAACTGGGGTTTGCAGTGGTATACATTATTTTCGCTATTTCTGCTCAAAACATATTGTGGGTACTCGTTAGAACCGCCCCGTCGAGGCGGTTCTAACGAGTATCCAAAATCTATTTTTAGAGCATATAAATAAAAAATATCGAAATTTTTCATCTGAAAATGTTTATTTTTGGTGATTAAATTTATTATGTATTTGTATAGGCGTGTTTTCGTAATGTGATTTCAGTTTTATGCTCTACAAGAATATTAATTTTCCAGTACAAAGTACGACCTTTACTTTATTGTGCTGTAGTACTGTATGTTAGCTGGTGGCTGCATGGTTTCAGTTCTACGCCCTTCAAGAATATTGATTTCCCCAACACAAAGTATCGACCATTAATTTTATTGTGCTGCAGTACTGTATGTTGCCTATTAGGCTACATGATTTTAGTTCTATGCCCTTCAATAATATTAATTTCCCCTGCACGAAGTCTCAACATTTATTTTTGATTGTGCTGCACTACTGTTTATAAGCTAGAAGGCTCCATGTTTTCAGTTCTATGCCCTTCAAGATTATTAATTTCCAGTGAACAAAGTGTCGACCTTTACTTTATTGTGCTGTAGTACGGAATGTGAGCTACAATGGCTACGTGATTTCAGTTCTATGCCCTTCAAGAATATTATTTTCCCATGCACAAAGTTTCGATCTTTATTTTATTGTGCTGCAGTACAATATTTTAGCTAGAAGGCTGCATGATTTTCACTTCCACGCCCTTCAAGAATATTCATTTCCCCTGCAAAAAATGTCGACCTTTATTTTGTTGTGCTGTAGTAATGTATGTTAGCTAGAAGGCCACATGATTTCAGTTCTATGCCCTTCAAAAATATTGTTTACCCCTGAACAAGGTGTCGACCTTTATTTTTTGTGCTGCACTTCTGTATGTTAATTATAAGGCTACATGATTTCTTTTCTATGCCCTTCGAAAATATTTATTTACCCTGCACAAAATGCCGTCCTTTATTTTATTGTGCTGCAGTGTTGCATGCTAGCTAGAAGGCTACATGAATACATTTCTACGCCCTTCAAGATTATTAATTTTCCCTACACAAAGTGTCTACCTTTTTTATTGTGCCATATGACTGTTTGTTAGCTAGTAGGCTACATTATTTTACTTCTTTGCCCTTCAAGAATATTAATTTCCCCTGCACAAAGTGTCGACATTGTTGTGCCCTTTGTTGTGCTGCAGTACTGTATGTTAGCTAGGAGGCTTCATGATTTCAGATTTATGTCATTCAAAAACTTGAATTTCCCCTGCACGACGTCTCGACTTTTTTATTGCGCTGCAGTACTGTAAGTCAGCTAGAGGCTACAAGTTTTAAGTTCTATGAATGTTAGCTAGAAGTCTCGATATTTATTTTATTGTGCTTCAGTGCTGTATATAAGCTAGAACACTATATGATTTCAGTCCTATGCCCTTCAAGAATATTGATTATCCCTGTACAAAGTGTCGACATTTATTTTATTGTGCTGCAGTACAGTAAGTAAGCTAGAATGGTTACATGATTTCAGTTCTATGCCCTTCAAGACTTATTTTCCCCTGCACAAAATGTCGACCTATATTTTATTGTGCTGCAGTACTATTTGTTAGCTAGAGGCTACATGATTAAAGTTCTTTGCCCTTCAAGAATATTAATCTCCAATGCACAAAGTGTTCGTCATTTATTTTAGAAGGCTGATGATTTTCACTTCCCCGCCCTTCAAGAATATTGATTTCCCTTACACAAAGTGTCGACCTTTATTTTATTGTGCTGCAGTACTGTATCTTGACTAGAAGGCTACATGATTTCAATTTTATGCCCTTCAAGAATTTTAATATCCCTGCACAAAGTGTCGACTTTTATTTTATTGTGCTGCAATACTGTATGTTAGCTAGAAGTATGTTAGTAAACATCCTTTCAGTTCTATGCTCTTCAAAAATATTAATTTCCGCTGCATGAAATGTCCACCTTTATTCTATTGTGCTCGGTACCTTATGTTAGCCAGCCGGCTACAAGATTTCAGTTATATGCCCTTCAAGAGTATTAATTTCCCCTGCACAAAGTGTCGACCTTCATTTTATTGTGCTGCAGTTCTGTTTGTTAGCTAGAAGGCTACTATATTTCAGTTCTTTGCCCTTCAAAAATATTGATTTCCCCTGCGCAAAGTAGCGTTCTTTATTTTATTGTGCTGCAGTACTGTATGTTCAGTTCTATGCCCTTCAAAAATATTAATTTTCCCTACACAAAGTGTCGACCTTTATTTTTTTGTGCTGCAGAACTGTATGTTAGCTTGAAGGCTACATGATTTCAGTTCTAAGCCCTTCAAGAATATTAAGTATGTTCTTTAAAAGGGTTATCCTTTGGAAGCAAGGAATACACCACAGAACTGAAAAATATGGAGTGTACATGTTTCTGGGCCAGACTAGCTAGTTTCAGCCAATAAGGCCTCATCAGTGACCCTCAGATATTTTCAAAATTCCACAATGGAATCAATGATCCCAAAGGACAAGAAAATATAATCTACACTATGATGTAGGGCAGGGAGACGTTTTACCGCCGCCACACATTCCCACACACCAGCTGTAGTGAAGTTAAATATGTTCTTTTAAAGGGTTATCCTTTGGAAGCAAGATGTTCCCCTGCACGATGTCTCTATCTTCATTTTATCGGCTGCAGTGATGTATGTTAGCTAAAAAGCTACATGATTTCAGGTCTAGGTCCTTCAAGAATAGTAATTACTCTGCACAAAGTGTTGACCTTATTTTATTGTGCTGCAGTAATGTATTTTACCTAGAAGGCTACATGATTTCAGTTCTATCCGTTCAAGAATATTTGTTTCCTCTGCATAAAGTGTCGACCTTTATTTTATGGTGCTACAGTGCTGTATGTTAGCTAAAAGGCTACATTTGTGTGTTATGGCCCTTCAAGAATATAAATGTAGTTTATACAATGGCTAGCCTTCTCATATTATGCTGCAGAAATTTTCTAAGGCACAGGGTGCTCCGCGCGGATGGATAAGTTTTTTTTTGAGACTTTAGTACTGCAGATGGGATATGTCTAATTTATAAATTTCCCATATGCAAAGGCTAGCCCTGCTATGTTATGTTTGAAGGTTTCCAGCTTATCACATCAAGTCAGGTGGGGCCTGGCTTGTTTCATTCATTTTATTGTGCTGCAGTACTGTATGTAGGAGAGAAGGCTACATGATTTCAGTCCTATCCACTTAAGAATATTAATTTCCCCTGAACCAAATCTCGACCTTTATTTTATTGTGCTTCAGCACTGTATGTTAGCTAGAAGGCTACATGATTTGAGTTCCATGCCCTCAAAGAATGTAAGTTTTTCCTGCAGACTCCCATTGGTATTTTGAAGAAGGTATTCATGTTGCGAGTCGAAGCGCAGGGATGGTTGCTATTAGTGTACTGCAGCGTTGTACATATTCTGGTAGGTTATGAATGATTTAAGTGTCATGGCCCTTCAAGAATATATATTTCCCCTATCTAAAGTAGAAGTAAAACAAAGATCAAGAATCGATACAATTAACTTATTCCATCCATCAAAGACACCAAAGGGAAAGAAACACAGTCTTCCAATGTTATGTTGACTCATTCACCTAATCGCGCAGCACTGTGCGGAACCAGTACAATCTGTATCATGTAGAGTGATGTCACGATTTGAGATTCATGGCCCTTAAAATATATATTTCCCCTAAACAAAGGCTAGCCTTCTTATGTTGAAGAATTGTCTCCCATGACGCGGGGCGCTACCCACGGAAGGGTGAGTTTTGTTTTGCTTGTATATGCTGCAGTAATACCCTTGCTGGCAGATAAAAATATTAGAGTACAAAGGCCACCGTTGCTAGTTATGTTTCCAGCTTGTCAGGTCAGGTTGGACCTGGCTTGCTTCTAGACGGGAGCAATGCGGAACCGATACAGCCGTTGGTGTCACATGGTGCAATGTGGGTCATGGCCAGGTGCTCTGCGCATGGAGGGTAGATTTTCTTTTTGTTTGTGCTTAAGGACTGAATATAAGTTGGTAGGTTACGTCTGATTTGAGTGCTTTGGTCCTTCAAGAATATAAATCCCCATCAACAAAGTCTAGACTTGTCATGGTATGTTGAAGAAGGCTCTCAGTGCATAGGGTGCTGCGTACGTATTTTGTTTTTGGCGCAGCCCTATTCATTTGCTGATGTGTCTGATTTGGGTATCATGGCCCTTCAAGAATAAAAAATGTCCCCCATACAAATGCTTGGCTTCATATGATATGTTGAAGAAGGCTTCCGTGGCACGGGGTACTGCGTTCGGATGAGTAGATTTTTTATGCTGCAGCACTTTAAATAATTTCTGCTGATAAGTTGTCTAATTTGGGTAAACTTTGGCACTACAAGAACATAAATTTCCCTTGTAAAAAGGCTAGCCTTCCTCAGTTATAATGAAGTGGGGCTGATTTTGTTTGTCTTTTATTGTGTTGTGCTGCAGTATTAAACACTATTAGCTGGTAGATTTCATATGATTTAAGTGCTATGACCTTTCAATAATATGCTGTTTCCTTGTACAAAGGCTAGATTTCCCAATGTATGTTGAAATGGGCTCCCTTGGCATGAGCCCCATTGCACAGATGCGTGTTTTACCTTTGATGTGCACTGCAGTACTGTACATTTTCTGGTAGGTAACATCCGACGCGTGTGCCCTTCACGAGTAGAGACTACTTCTGTTCAAGAACTAGACCTCAGATTGTATGTTGAAGAAACCTATGGCACTGGCACATTGGTTAGTAGTTTACCCCTGATTCGAGTGCTAAGGCACTTCAAGCATGTACATTTCCCTTGAACAAAGGCTAGACTTCCTATGGTATGTTGAAGAATGCTCCTTTGGAACGGGACGCTGTGCACGGATGGATGCTTTAAGCTGTTGCAGCCCCATACATATGCTGGTAGGTCACATCTGATTTCAGTTCTATGGCCCTTCAAGAATATACATTTCCCCTGTACAAAGGCTAGACCTTCCCTGGTATGTTGGAGGACGCTTCCAAGGCATGGACGTTTTTCTTAGGCGCTGCAGTCTTAACATATGCGGAGTGGTTACGCCAGATTTAAGAACATGGAAATACCTTCAGGGGAGGCAACTCCTGCAAAAGTGTTTTGTCTCCAATGGCAATATGTGTCAACTCATAAAGGAAAGAATTTGCTCCTCAGTGGCATATAGAAAAGCGAACAGGAAGTCCCGATGAAAAAGGGAGGAAAATCATCCAGGTGTTTCAATTCCCCTAAAGTGCCAAGGCCCTACATGAATAAAAATTTCGCATATACTAAAAACAAGGCTTCCTATATTGTGTTGAAGAAGGCCCCAAGAAGCGGGGCGCTGTACATGGACGGATGGACTTTGTTTGTTTCTTTTATTTTTGTGTGCTTCAAGAATATAAATTCCCCATGTACGAAGGCTAACCTTGCTATGTTATGTTAAAGGTTTCCAGTTTGTCAGGTGAGGTGAGGTGGGACATGGCTTGTTACTTTGGAACAGCTATGCAGATTCAGTACAACCTGTATCCTGGTGGATAGTTCGCATTCTTCAACGTGCGCCTTGTCTTGGTGCGGAACACTGCGCATGAAGGGTTGAGTTTTTTTTTTCTTCATTTGTGCTGCGGTATTGTATATAAGGTAGTAGGTGTCATCTGTCGAGTGCTATGGCATTTCATAGATATAACCAGTGCAAAGGCTAGCATTCCAAAGTTATGTTGAAGAAAGCTCCCAGGTCATTGGGCGCTGGGGATGCGTGTTTTTGTCTGCAGCCTTGTAAATATCCTAGTAGATTGTCTGAGAATTTCCCCTGTAACAAGGCTATATTGCCCATGGCATGTTGAAGAGGGCTACCATGACATGGGGTGCTATGAATGAATGAGTGTTTTGTACATAAGCTTATTTGAGTCCGATGTCCAATCACGAATATTCATTTATTCTATACACAGGTTGGTCTTCCAATGTTGTTGAAGAAGGCGCCCATGACAAGACATGACATGTTTTTGTGTGCTGCAGCACTGTTCATAGTCTTCAAGAATATAAATTCCCCATGTACGAAGGCTAACCTTGCTATGTTATGTTAAAGGTTTCCAGTTTGTCAGGTGAGGTGAGGTGGGACATGGCTTGTTACTTTGGAACAGCCATGCAGATTCAGTACAACCTGTAGCCTTGTGGATAGTCCGCATACTACAACGTGCGCATTGTCTTGGTGCGGAACACTGCACACGAAGGTTTTGTTGTTTTTTTTTTGGTGCTGCGGCATCGTATATAAAATAGTAGGTGTCATCTGTTGAGTGCTATAGCATTTCGTAGATATAAATTTACCAGTGCAAAGGCTCCCATTGCAAAGTTTTGTTGAAGATGGCTCCCAGATTCTGGGGCGCGTACGGAGGGTAGGTTTGCTTTGGCTGCAGTACTGTACATATGCTAGTTGGCTATGTCTGATTTTTTAACCTTTCAAGAATATGAATTACCCCTGTTTAAAAGCTAGCCTTCTTTTGCTATGCAGTTTGTCTGGACCAGGCTGTCATGCAACCAGTACATCTTATTCCAGGGTGGGTGGTGTCGTGCCATAGTGCGGTGTAGGGCGCTGCGTACGGAGGGTAGGGTTTTGTTTTTATTTTTTTATTTTTTATTTTTTTAATTATTATTTTTTTTTTTGCTGCAGTACTGTTGAGTGCTATGTTCTGCAAGAATATAAATTTCTCCTGTACAAATGCTAGAGTTCCTATAGTTTGTTGTAAAGTCTTCAATGGCATGGGGCGCTGAGCACAGATGGATGTGTCATATAAATCAGCTGATAGGTCATGTCTGATTAAAGTGTCATTTAAGTGTCATGGCCCTTCAAGAAAATAAATTTCAGCTATTCAAAATATGTGACGCGTGTTAGCTATCCCGAATACTTATAGAGTTCAGATCAGTCTCATTATTGTCACTGGTCTGCTGGTCTTGCTCCGATTTCTTATGGCAGATTACTCCTCCAGAGCTTTATCGTTGGACAGATGGCCATGTCTTGCCCATTGGGTAATTATGTTCTTTAGCATGCTTACCTTTCTGAGTAAGGGCCAAATAAAAAAAGGGTAAACTGTGTAGTGAGCACGTTTTATACGCCCGTTATATTTTGATAATGCGTTTCCCGATCGTCCGTCTGTCCGTCCGGAATAGTCTGACCAAACGTGAAAGTGATGTGTATGGGATCAAGACAGCGTGTCATGTACAGAAATGACTCACTGTTTCTTAGTCCCTCTGATTATTTTTTCCGACTACCCTTGTGTGCGCACGGAATATCTGAATGCAACTTCGTTGCAATATTTTATGAGGTACAAGCTCGCAATCCAACTTATTTCTACCATTGGCGAGCTATGTTTCTTCTGTCATTATTGAATCGGTCTTTCTAAAGTCGTCTGTCCTTTTTCTTTCCTTTTTGGGATGGGTGGTGGTGGTGGTGTGTTTGGTGTGTGTGTGTGTCTGTGTGTGTGTGTGTGTGTGTGTGTGTGTGTGTGTGTGTGTGTGTGTGTGTGTGTGTGTGTGTGTGTGTTTTCTTTTCTTTTTGGGATGGGTGGTGGTGGTGGTGTGTTTGGTGTGTGTGTGTGTGTGTGTGTGTGTGTGTGTGTGTGTGTGTGTGTGTGTGTGTGTGTGTGTGTGTGTGTGTGTCTTTCTTGAATAACACATTCGTATTAGGCTTTTGTTTGTGTTTTTATGGTGATACTCTTTGCTTAAATGGCTTTTTAAGTTTGGTTTGCTTCAGTGCCGTTTTAAGTTTGTTTGTTTTTAATATTTAGAGTGGAGGTTTCATCAGTTGTACTTTTCCATTGGTTATTTGGTATTATGTTTGCTGGTTATCGGGCATGTTTTAAGTGGTTTGTTGCTTGAGCTGGTCTTTGAAAGGTTGTTTTTAATGACAGATTCTATCTGTCATCTCTAGCTATCCTGCGTGTTGTAAAGTAGTTCCGGCTTTCTTACGACTTTCTTCTGGCTTTGACCGCCAAAGAAATATGAGTCCGCACAAAAATGTAGTCCGGTTTGGCGCAGTTATCAAAATTGTACATCCTATAATTGCAATACAAACTTTTGAAGCAGACGACATGACCATTTTATCTTACCTTTCAGAGAATATATTCAGCACTTCATATGAATCAGCTGCATCATGCGAGACTGTATACTTAGATCAATGCGGCATCTGCTTAGACGTCTGCTCAGGTTTTACACTGTTTTCTAACAGTGCTGTCAATATTAATCCTTAAACACCAGCCGGCCAGCTGCAGACCAGAATATTAATGGGTTTTCCGACATTCGAGGTCAAGTCTAGGTCAGTTACAACTAGATGTATATCAGACTTTGCGAGAAAGGCTGTCCCTTTCAACCCTGGAATATGGTACAGATACCTATGCAAACAGTGTAGGCCCTGTGATATAATTCTAGGTGCCATATTTAGCAGAATGGACGAGCCCAACTTCAGTGATGGAAGAGTACACTCCAGAAACTCAAGGAAGTGAATAAATCAAAGCACTGGCAACACTCATGCCGATTGTCTCTAAATGCAGGCTGGTCATGAACGAGGACTTGGACTGATCCGTTTAAACTTAACGGAAGTTTAGTAACTGATGCAAAAATGTAGAACAAGATCAGCACCGTTTACTGTGGCGTTTGATCTTTGTCTATATTGTTTGCCAGATCGAACATTTTTTCAAGTGCAGATTTTACAGATAACACTTACATGTAACCAAGACTGACAAACGACCCGGCTATGTTTGGGTTGATTGTTTGGCATTCGACCCGAAGTTACTAATAAAAAATGCGATTCAGAGCTAACGTCTACGTGACTATCACTGACTTCTCAGAATAACCTTTTTCTTGCAGAAAATAGCCGCAGTGATATCAGGGTATTCCATAAGACTGAAGAGGGTCATCCTGGAATCATAGGGTGAGCTTGGCAAACAGTGTAGACCAAGTTCGGACGCTGCAGAACGCGCTTCCTATCAAAATCGTCACTATTTGTTTGGAATTTCAGAGTTAATTTAAACAGTTTATTCTCAGCCCAGGACTTTTACCCCAACCTACATCCCACCAACACTTTTGGTTTTTTGATTTTGAAACCAAACGATTGCATGATTTCAACACGCTTAGGCACCACGCCCTTAAGCTAAAAAGGTTAAATCAATCAACCGTGACGTATGGTTACCAGTTCGGCCACGAAGCTGTTTTGTATTGCTTGATTTGAGATTTAACGTCCACGTCAACACTGTATAGGTCATTTTGGAGACGTTGCTTCCAATTTTGTGGGACTTTTACCCGACACTGGGATGAAATGATATTTCAAGCCCTGCCGCCGCCCAATCAAAACCAATAGGGTTTTTATGCATGGACGGTCCGACTCGCACCTCTATGCCTGGGCAGGCTTAGATCCTCTAAGCAGATTACCAGTACTCGTGTGCGGGTCGGTTTCAGCTCTGCGTGGAAGCATCGTGCA